>CM020016.1:11580763-11989859 GCA_009771035.1 Lupinus albus | reverse complement strand
AGACTCTAGTGTATGAGCATAAGCAGCACGAGTGGGAATCTTGTTTTGACAAACTGGGGCTGGATCCAAAACCTATTGATCAATGTTATAATGGTGAATATGGAAAAGAGGTTAGTGATTTTATCTGATTTATCGTTCTTGAATTATACTACCCCCTAACTTGAGTGTATTTTTTCGCAAGTAACATTTACCATCTTATGCAGCTGGAGCTACAGTATGCAGCAGAAACAAATGCTCTGCAGCCTCCTCATAAGTATGTCCCATGGGTAGTTGTGGATGGAGAGCCACTCTATGAGGTTAGTTTTGCAAGTTTTTATCTGTTAGCCGAAATACGCCATTCCAATTCGCGAAGAAAGACCTCTAATTAACAAATAAGTTGTAACAATTTAATTTATGCTTTACATATATGCGTTACAAATGTACTGGAAATGTTTTAGAATTTGCAAATTTCTTTTGCTGCAGGATTATGAAAACTTCTTAAGCTATGTCTGTAATGCTTATAAAGGCACTGATACACCGCAAAGTTGCACCAAAACATACCTTAATGCTGTTTCTAAAGGGGAAGGAAAGTATAAGCATTTGGTATGCTATATGGAAAGAATGATTCCAACATGGGAAAAAGTAAGGTCAACCATCACATTATGGATGCAAAAGATGAACTTTTGAAGTGCAATATAGATGTAACAATGCTGTGTGTGGTTTCAGAGTGGTTTTGTTCATGTTCTCTTTTACTGATCCTTACAAAAATGAAAAATAGTTTGTAATAAGTTAATAATTTTTCTAAGCAAAACCTTTCTTGTGTATAATATTCTTACATGATGGTTGTAAATGCACTTTTATATGTTGGCTATTCTCATCCTACCTTATAGTTTAAACCAATGTTCTGAAACCCGAGCAGAACGTCAAGCCAGAAGAGTTTCCGTATTAGGTAAAATCGGTTTAAACAGTTAAGTCGTTCGGTCGGACCGGATGATTTAAATATAATTAATAATTTTTATCTATAAATATATAATTATATATAAATGTAAAATTTTATATAATTAATAATTTTATATAACTATATTGAAGTAACATCTCTATATCTTTTTTGGACTGAAATAAAACAAAACTAGAGTAATGTTACATTTTTTAAAATTTTAAGAGAATCGTCCAGGTTTTTTCCCGGGTTATTCCGGTTTAACCGGGTTTAGCACGGTTGAACCAAAATTTCTCCGGTTTAAAGCAGTTCAACTACTTATTTGATTAAGACTACAAAACAGAGTAGTTTTCAATTCCGGTCCGGTTATCACAATACTACTTTAAACTATCTCCTCACTGTGAAACTAGAAAGGGTGAAAAAGTTAAGTACAATAACATTAAGAAAGATTCAAAATAAAAGATTGGATAAAGCCAATGAAATGAAGATTTTTATAATAAGGAACATATATTAGGGATAACACATTGAGTCTCACAAATGTGTCACTCCTAATTATTTAAATTTTAGAAGCATTTTCTATTTAAATCTTAATTTAATTTTAAACTCAAGAACATTTTACTATATACAACTATCAAAATATGGTTTATAATAATGCTCACGGTGTTACAATTACAAGAAAACCAAGAAGAGGAAAAGAATAATTATGTTACTTATTTCCATAATTAGCAAGTCTAAAAATAGAAAGTTGGTTAAGTGGTTAAGTTAGTTATTTTTCCTTTTATCCCTTCTCTATTAGTTTTCTATACAGGAGCATAAGCTCTTCACTTGTACATTCATTAAATTTCATATTCAATATTAAATTTCTATACAATATATTTCATATTCAATAATTTTGTAAGAGGATTTATATATTTATATGATATGGAGAAGACTAATTTGCGAACTAACACTTAGTTCACATACATATGAATTGTCTTATATCCATCTAATAATATAATAGATTTAAATATGAGCGTTCATAATTATTACGACTAAATAGGTTAACTTGGAAGTGGATATCTGCTCGGAAGTGGTGACAGACCAATATGACTTCTGAGTGGCCCAGTTTTTTGACTTTGCCACTTAGAAGTTGTGATGAATTAAAACAACTTCTAAGTGCACATGTTTTCATTTTCCCGCTCAGAAGTCTATTGGGCCTACACAACTTACCAATCACTTGGCCATTTATTAAACATGTAACTTTAATATTAATAGTAAGGTTATGACTATATATTTATTATAATATAAATGATATTAGTCAAAGTTTTATATGTCACTCTAATAATTGATGATCATTCAATGAATAATAAAATTTTAATATTTATATATTTGAAGATCACATCCATAGAGGTAATTTTGTTCAAGCCTCAAACACTGTGAGATTGTAGGGTTATATCACCTAGTGATGTTTTTACATAGACGAGATTGGATCTAGGAATTTTGCTTATGGGAAAGTATGCATGTACCACGAATGAAGGATCTTCTTTCAATAAAGTATGAAATGCAATTGGTAAGGATATAAACCACCGACATTTACATATTCACAATATTAACTTTGAACATTTATCCCTCAAACCATTATGTCATCATTTTGGTAATGTGAATTATCAATTTAATTGGAGTATTAAATTGATTTTTAGTATTTAATCGTGAAAATAGGTATATTTATAACACTGAATTCAAAGTGTTAAGACAATGATGTAAGTATATTATTCAATTTTAATGTTTTAACTCTATAAATATTTTTTAGAATATTCAACTGAAGTTTTGAAAATAATTTCTGCATAAGTATTTAGTATTAGTGTCAATTTAAACTAATTCTTCTAAATTGTTATTTTTTTATCAATCTAAATAGTGTTATGACCACTACATATTATTGACAGTGTCACTTTGAATATCTTTATAATTAATTTAAAATAAATCCTATTATTATTTCACTTCCTCATTCAAATCCTCAAGCGTGAATTTTTTGGAGGAGGAGAAGGTATCGTGAACTTCTCTCGCTTATTCCCCATTTATCTCTTTCATTATCAATTTATCTCTCTCATTTTCTATTTGTATGTGTTGTACTGGTAACTCACAACAATGACATGGAATAATCCTTATTGGCTAAGTCACGAATATGTCGTTCTCTTTAAAACGTTTCGTGATACTGCCCAAATTGTGCAAACAGATTATCAATAACGTCGTCCCCAGAATAAAAAAGCCTAGTTCTCTGTTATTTGATTTCTTACTGCACTGTAAGAATCGTTCTCGAATACACCCACAATATGGCTACCAATGTCAATTCCAAAATACCAACAGTATGGTTTCCCGTGCCAATGGCCAAAAAAAATGAAATAAATATATTTTATTTTCAATAAAAAGAATGTTGAGCCCAAGCCCGACCTGAACATGAACTGAGTTGAGCCGGACAGACGGCGGCGAAGGAGGTGGTGGTGCGTGTCGCGCATGTGTGGTGCCAATTCCAAAATACCCACAGTATGGCTTCCCGTGCCAATGGCCCAAAAAAAAAAAAAAGAATGTTGAGCCCAAGCTCGACCTGAACATGAACCGAGCTGAGCCGGCCGGACGATGGCAGAGGAGGTGGTGGTGCGCGTCGCGCGTGTGTGGAGGGTTTTTGTTTGTGTGTGTCCTCACCTACTCACAAAACTCATTGTAACCCCTTGGGGCACACCCCAATTGTAGGACTTTAAGACTTATAAAGCCTTTCAACTTCCCTCCTCCAACCTATGTGGGACTTGGAAATTTTTTCCATTTCATTCTCCAAGTTTCCTCATTTATGGTCACATTTAATGTGCATTAAGAACACTTTGAAACCATCATTTTTCAACAATCCACTACTTGAAATTAAAAAACGATTTCCGAGAATTTCTGTGATCTCGATAAGGTTGTGCATAAACAAAAGTGTCACTCGACTTCAATCTTTGCATAGTGAATAAGATCCAGATTTTACAAGAGTAATTCGTAATCTTGAACTCTATCTCCGACATCGAATCACACACAACCTTTCAAAGGTGTATTCAATAAAGCTCGTGTGTTAAGGGACATGCATGTCTATCCCAGTTTAGTGAATGCTCTAGACATTTATGCCCCTAAATTTCATAGAGAGACCCTCACTTCCACATTCACATAGGTAACTCTATCAAGAGTACTCCTGTAGTCTAGGTACTCCACTCCAATTAGAGTATAGATCTCATTAAGAGCTTAAATCATCCTTACACATACTGCATGAATCATGTTTCTCATAATTTCATAGCATGTTCATTCTCATATCACTTCACAACTTGTTATTACCCATTGAACATATTTCTTGGGATCCCCAGTCAGTTAGGTCGGGTTACCATCGTGAGTTATCTTCGTTCTAAGGGCAATAATCTCATGAACTTAGAAGTATTATGGACTTTCTTTCTAGCTAGTTCTTTCGTTAAAGGATCTGCTAAATTATTTTCATTGCGTACATGATCCATTGTAGCAGCTTCTGTAGAGAGCAACTCTCTAATGGTGTTGTGCTAACGACGTATTTGTCGTTTCTTACCGTTATAAAAACGATTCTCAATCTTTGCAATAGTCGCGGTACTATCACATTGAATCAAAAAGTTGGATATGTTATTCCCATAAGGGAATCTCAACTAGCAAGATTTTCAACCAGCTTGCTTCTTCACTAGTTGTTGATACTACTATAATCTCAACTTCCATAGTGGATTGAGCCAAAATAGTATATTTCTTTGACTTCCAAGAGACAGCCCCATCGGCTGTGCTAAATATATAGTCCATTGGTTGCTTTAGAATCATCTGAAAGAGTGTTCCAATCAACATCACTGAATCCTTCTACGACATTTGGAAACCTTCAATAATGTAATCCAAGGTTTATTGTTTCTTAAGGTACCTCATTACTCTTACACCTTCACTAGTGTTCCTAAAAATTTTTAACACTTGGATCATATGTTGTGCTAGCAGGTTTACAGTCAAAGTATTTATATTTCTTTAGGATCTTTTCCACATAGTGAGATTGATCCAAATATATTGCTTCTTTGACCAAGTAATGTTTATACCAAGGATTACACTAGTCTCTCTAAGGTCTTTCATATCAAAGTTGTTACACAACAATAATTTCACATTGTTCACGATATGAATGTTTGGAACCAAATATGAGTAAGTCGTCTATATAGAGACATATGATAGTTTAAATGTCATTTTCTGTTTTTTAATAAATGCATTGTCACTTTCATTCACCTTAAAACCATTCAATACAATTAAGTTATCTAACTTTACATTTCATTGTTTAGGTGCTTGCTTAAGACCATACAACGAATTATCTAACTTGCAGATCTTATTTTCTTGCCCATGGATTACAAAACCTTCAGGTTGTTCCATGTAGATTTATTCTTCCAAATCACCATTTAAAAAAGCGGCCTTAACATCCATTTGGTGTACTACTAAATCATGTATCGCAACGAGCGATATTAATACTTTAATGAGTGTTATTCTAGTAACAGGTGAAAATGTATCGAAGAAACCAACATTCTTTCTTTATCTGAAACCCTTGGCTACAAGGCGAGCCTTGTATTTATCCACTGTGCCATCAGGTTTCAGTTTCTTTTTCAAAACTCACTTACAACCAATCAGTTTGCAACCATGTGGCAAGTTAGTGAAATGTAAGGTCTTGTTAGACTCTAGAGAATTCATCTCATCATTTATGACTTCTTGCCATAATCAGCATTTAATGAGGTCAAAGCTTCCTAGATAGTTGATGGATTCTCCTCCAATGTATAAAACCATATAATCAGGTTCATACTCTCTAACAGTTCTTAGTCTCTTACTTCTTATAGGTTATATTTCTAACCCATCATCACAATCTCAAATCACAGATATGTGATTAGTTTATGTGCCCCCCACTATTCCTCAATTTAAAAGGGAATTTCTTTTCATTGAAGTCAGCATCATTAGACTCAATGATCACTTTGGCGTTAAGGTCATAAAACTTGTACGCCTCTCTGTTCACATCATACCCAATGAATACACATTCATAGGCTCTACCAGCAAGTTTAACTCTCTTAGGGTCTGGTATCCGGACATAAGCCAGACAACCCCAAGTTCTCAAATAAGACAAGTTTTGTTGTCTATTCATAAATATTTCATATAGGGATATATTTTTTAGCATGGGAAACTCTACTTAGCACATAGCAAACAGTCAACAAAATTTCACCCAACCAAGAGGGTGCTACACCAGAGCTTAACATGATAGCAACTACTAATTCAGTTAATGTTCAATTATTTCTTTCAGCTTTACCATTTATTTCAGGTGAATATGGTACAATTGTTTCATGAATAATGTCAATTAATTTATAAAAATCATTAAAGATGTTAGAATCATACTCAATGCCTCTATCACTTCCTAGTTTCTTTATTTCTTATTAAATTGATTTTCAATTTCAGTTACATATACCTTAAACATGTCAAGTGTTTCACTTTTATTTTTCATGAGATATACATAAGTGAAATCAGAGCAGTCATCTATAAAAGTTATAAAATATCGTTTAGCATTTATGGTTAACGTTCATCTAATTCACATATAGAAGTGTGTATCAAATCTAAGGCTCAGATTCTCGCACTATTGATTTATGTGGTTTTTAGTTATTTTAGCTTGACTGCATGATTCACAATTTTCAAAATCATTTTTAGATAACTTAGGAATTAATTCTAAGTTACTTAAATTTGAAATAACATGTTTATTATTATGACAAAGCCTAGAATGCCAAATATTAAAATCACACAACATGTATTTGAAATCATAAATTTTATTAATAAAAACTTCAATATTTAATTTAATTATGGCATCGCTGGCGTACCCCTTCCCTACAAATAACCCATTCTTAGTAAGAGTATACAAGTTTGCCCCTATGGTCTCGGTGAAACCAGCCTTATTAAGAAGAAAATCAGAAACTAAATTATTCCTCATCTATGGAGTGTGTATCACTAGTTCCAGCAACAATAGTGGTGCGAGAATCACTCAAAAACACTTTCTTGTCATCAACATTCGTGTATGTTTTGAACATAGCACGATCATAGCAGACATAACGGGAGATACCAGTATCCACCCACCACCCATCACTTTCTCCAACTATAGTAACCTCAGTTAACACTGCCACAAGTGGCTCCTCAAAGATGTTGGCTGTGGAGGATGATCCACTGGTTGGTTTTTTTTACTTGCGTGCCATATGACCTAGCTTCCCACACTTGAAGCAGATAAACAGGTTGTCAGAGTCAATCGTAGCGGGTGGCTTAGCATATTGGACCTTCTGCGGGTTCCAATTCTTGTTGTGGCCGGTGTTCTTAGCCTTATTCCCATTGCGATTCTAATTCTTAAAGTTCTTGCCCGTAGGCTTCAGAACCGCACCTGAGAATTTCTTCTTAGTGCTTTTATTTGATAGAAACAACACCTCATCTCTCTGATCTTGTCTACGAGTCTCTTCTTCAATGCGAAAACGAATGATCAGAGATTCCAAAGAAAATTATTTGGTCTTGTGCCTCAGGATATTTTAAAGTCCTTCTAACTAGGTGTCAGTTTGTCAATAATGACAGCCACTTGAAATTGCTCATCTATGGCAATACACTGAGAAATGATCTCATGAGCAATTTTCTGTATATCATGGGAGTGAGACTCTACTGATTTATCATCAGTCATCTAATACTTGAGGTAGCGACTAACAACATATTTTTTTAGTCCTAGCTTCCTCAGTATCATATTTCCTTTTGAGTGCATACGAAACTAATTTGACAGACTTATATGGGCTGTAGTAATCATATAGATCATCAGACAACCCATTCATGATGAAATTCTTACATAAGTTGTCATTTTCATTCTAGAGAGCTATATCAATAGCAAGTTTATCATTTACTTTTTTCAACTTGTTCAAGGAACACTTGGACATCAGTTTTCAAAACGTGTGCAACTTTTTTCAGAGTGAGGAAAAACTTCATTTTGGTTTGCCAGCGCCTGAAATTAGTCCCATCAAACCGAAATGGTTTGTTCAGGTCGAAGCTGTTCGGACCAGTAATATTATCTACAAATGTCATTGCAGTAGGAAACGTTTTAAAATTGTTTTATATCGGTAGCTCGCAATAGTGGCAAGAAATAATCCTTATTGGCTGAGTCACGACCAGATCGCTCTCTTCAAGAAGTTTCGTGGTACTGCCCAAATTGTGCAAGCATACTATCAATCACGCCATCACCAGGATAAAATAGCCAATTTCTCTGTTATTTAATTTCTTATTGCATTGTAAGAATCGTTCTCGAATACCCACAATATGGCTACCAGTGCCAATTACGAAATACCCACAGTATGCCTTCCAATGCCAATTCTATTCCCAAAACATGACTATCATTGTCAGTATCCGAATTTCTCAAAATATGGCCGCATGTGCCAATTCTTAGTGTCACAGAAGAAAGGGGGAGAAAGTATGCGGAAAATGCGTCGGCAGAAGGGTTTGAGAGGGAAAGAAGAAAGTCGAGGAGTGAGAGCCCTACTTGGTACAAAAAACTAATGAGGGGGGAGACCTCTATTTATAGCTAATGTCTCCATCTGAATCTATCCTATGGCTAGGAGGAGCCAGGCGCGAATTCTCTTCCACGAATACCAGGTCCAACCGCGTGGTGCTCCACGCTCTCAACTCCCTCCAACCGTGTCGTGACTCAGTCACGCTTGACTTGGTCATCCACATGGGTCCAAAACAAAAGGCCCAATGACCAAATAAAATAAAATAAAAATATTTATTTTCAATAAAAGCTCGACTCGAACACGAGCCGGACGACTATAGAGGAAGTGGTGGTGGTGTGCGTGCGTGTGTGTGGAGGGGTTTTGTTTGTGTGTGTTCTCACTCACTCACAAAACCCGTTGTACCCATTGGGGCACACCTCAATGGTATGACTTTAAGGCTTATAAAGCCTTTCAACTTCTCTCCTGCAACCTATGCGGGACTTGGAGAGTTTTTTTCAATTCATTTTCCAAGTTTCCTCATTTATGGCCACATTTACTGTGTATTAAGAACACTTTGAAACCATCTTTTTTCAACAATATGAGTATGTAAGTGAGAGAGATAAGTCATGCAAGTGTGAATCTTTTTGTGCTAAAATTGAGTGAATGTGTGCTAAGTGAGAAGGTGATTTTTTTCATTTTCTTCCTCACCTTTAAGCTTACATGTTTATATTTACTTCAACCATGAAACCTTTTGGAATTACTCTATATTAATCATACTATCTATCTATATCTATAATTTAAAATGCTTATAGGAGCTTTGAGTTGGGGAGAGTTAGTTTTTTATCCCCTTTATATTTAGCTTTTTCTAATTAAAGTAGTTTTGTGCTAAACTATCTATATATGAAATGTTCCATGTTTATATGAATTATAACTATTGTTCATGATTATATATAATGTATTGTGAACTTTTGAAATTTATATCCTCTTTCGATACGATAATAGGTGATATTTGTATGGTTATATGTTTGTATATGTTTCTCTCTTGACCATATAAGTTTTAAATTAGTATATAATATATATATATATATATAAAGACCTAAATTCTAATGATACATTAATTATGGTATGAAAATGGTTTATCAATGTAACCATTATTTACGTATAGGTATGACAAAATTATTTTTTATGAGCTGTTACTTCGTCATACCACTATGACAGAATTCACATTTAACAACGGTCATTCAACCTTGTTAGCTAAAACAATGTTGTTAAATGCAAGGTGGAAGATAAACAACACTCATTCAAACAAGCACTATTAAATTGGATAGGCAGATATAGCTTCAACAGTGCAAACTTGAATTAGCGCTTCTGAATTAGCGTTGGCTTGAATGAGTGTTATTAAAGATAACATATCAACAACGCTCATTATGAGGAGCGTTGTTGAAGATGACATATCAATAGTGCTTGCTTAAATGAGCGATGTTGATATCTTATGAGTTTTAAATATCAAAACTTGTGTCAATTCCCTCTACACTCTCAAACTTGTTCATCAGAAACCATCATAGTCCTATATAGTCGGAAAACCTCATACACTCTCAAACTTGTTCATCAGAAACCCTCATAGTCCTATACAGTCAGAAAACCTCATACACTCTCAAACTTGTTCAAGCAGATAACCCACTCAAAAAACTTCATCAATGGCTTCACAAAGTGGTGGTGATTCTCACAATGGTGATGATGCTACACGTACTCCACCAGTTAACCTATTAGTTATTCATAAACGTAATTCACGTGGAATGACTTCCATGAATGAGGTTATTTGTGCAAGTAATAAGAGCATAAAGTTACTGGTTGAATGAAAGACAAAATTATAAATTGTGCCTTCGAGGATCCAGTGCTTAACGACTTCGAAGTCATTCTTTTCAGGCCCCGCGCCTCGCTGTTTCATAAAATTTTATTTTTGGGGGTCCCGTGCTTGACGACCTTAAAATTATAAGATTGAGGACCCCGTGCTTGACGACCACAATTTGTGCATCCGAAGACCCCGTGCTTGACGACCTTGAAGATATTTCTTTACGGGCCTCGTGCGTGACTGTTTTATAAAAATTATAATTTTGAGGGGCCCATGTTTGACGACCTCAAAATTATAAGATTGAGAGGTCCATTCTTGACAACCTTAATACGTGCCTTCGAGGATCCCGTGCTTGACGACCTCAATACGTGCCTTCGAGGATCCCGTGCTTGACGAGCTCAGTACGTGCCTTCGAGGATCTCGTGCTTGACGACCTCAAAGTCATTGTTTCCGGGCCTCGTGCCTGACTGTTTTTTTGAACTTTTAATTTTGAGGGCCTCATTCTTGACGACCTCAAAATTATAAGATTGAGGACCTAGTCCTAGACGACCTCAATCGGTGACTTCGAGGACCTCGTTCTTGACGACCTCGAAGTCATTCTTTCTAGGCACATGCACGGCTGTTTTATAAAATTTTAATTTTCAGGATCTCGTGCTTGAGACCTCAAAATTATAAGATTGAAGACTTCGTGTTTGACGACCTCGAATTCATTCTTTCCAGGCCTCACGCCTGGCTGTTTTATAAAATTATAATTTTGAGTCCCATGCTTGACGACCTCAAAATTATAAGATTGAGGACCTCGTGCTTGACGACCTCAATCTGTGCCTTCGAGGACCCCGTGCTTCACGAATATGAAGTCATTTCTTTTTAGGCCTCGTGCCTGACTGTTTATAAAAATTATAATTTTGAGGGGTCCGTGCTTGACGACCTCAAAATTATAAGATTGAGGGTCACGTGCTTGACGACCTCAATCGGTGTCTTTGAGGATCTCGTGCTTGACGACCTCGAAGTCATTCTTTCCAAGCCTCATGCTTGACCGTTTTATGAACTTTTAATTTTGAGGGGTCCATGCTTGACGACCTCAAAATTATAAGATTGAAGATCTCGTGTTTGACGACCTCAAAATTATAAGATTGAGGACCCCGTGCTTGACTATTTGATAAAAAAGTATAATTTTGAAGGCTCTGTGCTTGACGACCTAAAAATTATAAGATTAAGGACCTCGTGTTTGTCAACCTCAATCAGTGCCTTCGAGGATCCCGTGCTTGACGACCTCGAAGTCATTCTTTCCCAGCCCTATGCTTGACATTTTTTTTATTTCTTTGAAAGCCCCATGCTTGACAAGCCTCAAACCAAAGGTTTGTTGTACCTCATCCCCGCTTCATCAACAGAAAGGTTTTTTGTGCCTCATCAAAATTAGCTCTCATTTCTTTACTAGTTGCTTATCGCGACAACACCCAAACCTCGGTTTGTGTGTTGTCACATAAAAAACAACTAAAGATGGGCAGTTGTGAGTACTCAATTTTATTTTGCTCAAAATACCTTCTCAAAAAAATAAACAACAATATCAAAGTATTTCTACCCCAATACACAAATTTAAAATTTGATTTTGTTACAACTTTGGTCATATGCTAGAATTAAGAATATTAATTAATTCTATTACATTTGGTAATAAATTACATTCAAATTTTCAGCATGCAATACAATAACTCAGGTCATACGCTTAATTCAAGCAGTGATTGAGCATTTAAATTAAACATTCCGATAATTTGAACAATTGAAATGAGACAAAACAATTGCATAATGCTTAATTCAAGCAATAGTTACATTCCAATTTATAGCATTCTACAACCTTGTTGCATTTTGTCTTATAAGGGGATACTTTCAATCACTTAAAAGGAAATAAGTCTCTCCCTTAGCTTCATCCAATGCTTTAATAAGAGGATCCTCTCAATTTGATGCATATGTCTTCCCATTTAGCTATAATGGTAGCAACACTCAATCCCTGAAAGGGAAAGGAAATCGAATCACCAACAAGATAATAAAGGCAATCAAACAGGATTCCAAAAAATCAACACTAAATAAATGCATTTAATACAGTAACTCAACACTCACCAATCAACAACATTCCAAAAAGGGCACTAAGGAAATGTAGACTAGAATCATGGTAACTCAATAATCAGTAATTATGAGCAACCTTAAGTCAATAATCAGCAATAATGAGCAGTAATCGACATAGCATAAAAAGATGATCTCAATAAGGCAGAGAAAAGTCAAAGAAGAAACCAAGGTAATAAGGGGCGTTAAACCATGATTGGTAATTCAAAACGATATGGGCATATATCACTATAAAGAGAGAAAAAGCAATTCAACACAGGAGAACAATTCTGGAAACAAAATAATAAGGCATGTCAGAAGCATATCAGAGGGCAATTTAGAGAGAGAATAGTGAGATATTGGCAGCACCATAGCATATATAGAGAAAAAAATCTTATTAGAAGCTGGCCAAAACCGAAGGATAAAAAAATGAGCATAGAATCAACATTAAGAGGCAAAGAGTAGAAAACACACACTCAATGGTGGATCCGTTTTCCTTCACCATAACAGGACCTAGTGAGAGACCATAAGAATAAACATAAGAAAAGGGACATAGAGTGATGAGTAAAAATGAAGAAGATGTATACCTTTAACCACCGTTCCCTCTGCATCTCAAACCGAAATTACCCGGTACCCACACGAGATCCCTCGCGAACACACACAAAGGGGGGCTTCGAAGACGAAATTAAGCTTTGAAGAGGCACCACTTTCGACTCTTATGGCTTCCACGACGCTATATGGACAACCTACTTTGTTGCTGCCATCAAAGGGGAGGAGTGATGAGGTTAGGGATTTGGATCCCATTTCACTTGGGGGTGGGAAAGAGTGAAGGTAAAGGTACCTTGGGTTCATGGGTTCTAAAAGCCCATGTACCCCTCTTCCATCTTTTCTTTTTATTTACTTATCATTCTTTTTTTTTGTTTCTTTATATTATTTGTTTGCTTATTATTATTAATATGTACCCTTATATGAAAATAGCAATTCATGATATTAAATATAACACCATGTCAACGTAAACCCCATTAAGTGGCCTCTATCTCTTTTTGTTTAAGTACCAAATTAAGAACTAGAAATTTTTTATCACAAATTATGAGTTAGTATTTATTTAAAGCATGTAATTAAAAGTGTGTCCTTTACTATACAATCAAATTAAAATAATTTATGGCTTTTAATAATGTTTCTCTTTTTTAAAAGAAAAATCTCTTTAGGATTTGATACGGTGCGGACATTAGTTTCTGTTATTTCACATATATTAAAGATAATTAACATTCAACTATATATATATTATTTTAAATAAATAAAAAACCTCTTTATGTTTTGACGCGGAGCTTACATTAGCTTCTGCTGCTTCATCTTTTCTTAAAATGAATAAAATCCTTTTAAATCAAATAAATCAATACCAACCAATTTTTAAATAAGAACTACATAGTCTTGATTCTCTAATGCATTTATGGATACGTAGAAGCAAGATTAATTCTTGTCAGACACAAAAATAAAAAATAAAATATTTTGTTTCAATCATTAAATGTTTAAATAAATTATTAAAGGTATAAAAGTTCATGTCATTAGCGAGGGTACCGTTTTAATACGGCGGACGGGTTGCTAATACATTCCCTCATCCGTAATCGACTCCTGAATCCATAACTCTGATTGAAAAGACCATTTTTATCCAATTTGGGCTTAAATTGATTTTTTCATGTTTTAACCACAAAAAACATGGTGGCGACTCCGAAAGAGGTCGCGTAGCCAAAAACCGGGGCGCGACATCCGTGCAATGTATTTATGTGTTGTATTTATTAGTATCCAATCAACTTTTGATATTTGTGAGGAACACAAAGATTACATCTTAAATCTGCTGGAAAGGCTCTCCGATAATTCAAAACTGGTGTCGGAAAGTGTGTCAAAGATGTTGATGGAAATTTTAACCTCAAACCTCTAACCAAATATGCAAATCTCATTGAATAGGAGCATTGAAAGGATTTTGTCACTACAGACACAATACGAGTCTTTCTTTGTAAAGACATCTTCTTTGTATTGACTGTATACTTATACTTTTGTATATATGATTGTTGATGTTAATGTTGTTTGTTTTTGTAGAAAGTAAGTTATGATAACCGCAAGAGGGCATCTAAACCTTTGTATCCATACCGAACTTCTCAAGGGGGTATAGGGGAATCGAGGAAAAAATTGTAAGTATTGTTAATTTGTATAAGTACATTATTGGTTATGTTCTGTATCCATGTCTAATTACATTATTATTGGTTACGTTTTGGCAGCTGGAACAAAACGATACATCTTCGGATGCATATGCAGTAGACCTCGACATTCTATGGGTGGATGCTCATAAGAACAAGGATGGTGTCATCGATAGCGAAAAAGTTCAAGAAGTGACAAACCGTGTTGTAAATGTTTGTCATTTAAACTTAATTTTCATACTTTATTTATTAATGTGATTAATTAATTTTAAGAAACAAATAAAATAAACAATGGTGATTTACTTCAACATTATTTTATTTCTATACAAATAAAAAAGTAAAACTTTAACAAAAGTGATTTTTTGTAGTAGCGGCAAGCGAAATGGGAGCATCCTAATCCATTAAAATGGGGTTGTGGAAGAGATATACAAGTGTTGCGCTGCTAGGTGAAGCGGTGGAGTGTTGCACCCATTTTTTCTTGATGTGTCAGGTTTCCCAAAATAAAAAGAAAGGGAGCTACAAACCCTAGATAGTTAGGAGGTATGTGATATGGCATTAGGACTGCTTGAGTACTCTGGTCGAATCCGGGATACATGATTTGGGGTTAGCAAGTTAAAATATTTACCCTGTCAAAAGTGTACAACCAAAGTCAACTTGCCTCTGATACAAAACCAGTTAGATACCCTCTCACAACGGTTCAATGAATTTGAAATTTCAATGAAAAATAAGAAACTTGAGGGGCATCAACAAGGCGATGTTCCTTCTAGTATCAATGAGAGTTGCACAAATGCTACTCATGAAATTTTTGATAAAATTTAATTAACTAATTTTCATTTATTTTCCCTTTAGTTTAATTATAGTTGTAAACATATATGTTTTAACTAACATTTGGGAATTAATACTTGCAAACTATACTTGGATATCCCAACTAAGCGAGTAGTGAGTGTTGGTAAAGTGCACAACTTACCAGAGTCTTAGTGGATGTTGAATAATGCACGTATCTCATTTATGTGGCTTGGCCAATAATCCATGTAGATGTAGATTCTAAGGTGTGATTTTCTCCTTATGCTCATTCTTATTATATTTTGATGTGTAATTGATATGCGTTGTATTGAATATTTCAAGGACATGAACACTCCAGACCCAATGAAAAGGAGTTAGATGGCTCAATGACATCCCCTCCCATAGTAGAACGTGTATCGAAAAGGGCCAAAGTGGTGAAGTCTAAGCTTAGAAAACAAAGTAGTAAGCCACGATCAAAGTCTAAAGCATCTTCGGGGGATGTGAGCTCGAACAAGATCAAGTTCTGTACTTAGCTGTTGAAGCATGTACAGATCTTGGTTGCAGATTCTATACTTATGATATCAATTTCCTATGGAATCTTCATGTATAAAACTCAAGAATTTATTAACATTAATAAAGTTAAGAAAGTATATGAACATGAATGGATATGTTCAACTGATATATATGTATATACGAAGTAAATTTTGATTACTTAACTTCTCACTTTTGTATTTAATCATTGGTGTTATAATTAACTAACATTTATGTTATATGTTAGGTGCTTACATGACAATCTTATTTTGAAAGATAAAAAAAGGTGATGTTCTTGTCCCCAATGACCAAAAGAAGAACGAAGGGGCGAAGACAAAGCATGTAGTTAATATGCTCATAAAAAATAGAGAAGATGCATATTTATTCCTTGCAACTTTTAATATCGGGTGAGTATTTTTTACAAACATAATTTAATTGTTTTTTGTATGTCTGGGCTTAACATTTCCTAACCGCATGCATATGTTTTGTTAGGCAACATTGACTTTTGATTTTCATTAATCGGATTGAAGAACAAATATATATTTTGATTAATTGAAACATGACGATTCAAACAAGTATCCCACTATGAAAGAAATTTTTACTAGGTAACTAGACTACTCATTTAAACTCCTGGTTTTTTGTACACTTTCACTTTATGTTTAGTAATTAAGTATATTTTCTTATGTTTATGGGCTGAAAATTTACATAGCCCATGTTAGTTCTAAATCTACATCAAACAACATCAAATGTGTAAGTATTAGATGTCAACTAAGAGGGATGGTGAATTACTTGTTGAGAGATATGATCAATTTTTCTGCTATATAATCAGAATGTAGTGCAGCGGAAATGTTGCAGAAAATATTGTTGAATAAAACTTCAAAACTTAAAACATAAGAGTAGAGAAAAGAGTGAAAGAACATATATATATTTATATTGGTTCACCTTATTGTCCACCGAATCCTATGTCTAGTACTCTTGCTGCACAAGAGATTTCTTTACTAGATATTCCGAATTGTAATTACAATTTCTCTCCTGGACTTATTGTACCTTACATACTCACAAATAACTCACCCTTGGAAAACAATTGTTTCCGAGTACACTTTTTCCCCTTCTCACCACACCTTTGTCATGACAAGATTTAAAACAAGTTGAAGAATGATTCTAGGGCAAGATTTCCATTACAAGATATGAAAACTCTACAACTTGGAATTGTTTTGCTCTCAATACACTTAATATACAATGCTCTTAAAAATGTTTACATTTGGAAAAACTTTAGAATTTGCACTTAAAGCAACTACATAAATATCTGAAAGTCTTGGACAAAAGTTGCATAAAAGTGTACATAATTGTATAAGAAAGTTATGTGTAAAATCATATGTTGAAATGGGTGTTCTAAGACCTTTAAATAAGCTTCCAATCAACCAATATACCCTTACAAGAAGTTGGGACACAATTGGAATGAAACCCATTGAGTTTGGATGAAAACACTTTTCAAATTGGATTTGAAAAACGGGTTTTAACAGCTTTGTGTAATCGGTTACATCGTTGTATAATCGATTACCTCAACTTTCTATTTGACAAATAATCGGTTACTGCTTTGCAGTAATTAGTTACATTGTGTAACTATTTACTTAGTCAAGTAACCTGTTACGCAGTTCTTGTAACCTATTACCAACTGCCATATAGTTCAGGTAACATGTTACCTAGGTCTAGTAACATATTACTCAGGTTAAGTAACCCGTTACTTAGAATATTAAAATATGTTTAAAAAATCTCTAAGAGTTTTCCAATTCTTTTCAAAATAGTTTTAATATCTTTTGAGCATTGTTTACTAAATATACTTAGAGTTTAAAGGATAAAAGTACATATTGAAGATTTAAACTCTGTTATGTCTTGAAGCTTTATATTCTTTGTCTTCGAAGTCTTTTTTATTTTTCTTCTTTTTTGTGATGTTTGTGGCTTCATCAAAATCGTGTCAATGTCAGAAGCAAGATCAACTTCACAAGATGGACTCATGTAAAGGTATTGACACAAATCACCTCAAACAATTATATATATATATATTATTCATTTTTCAAGTAAAGGTTATACTTATATGTTAATTTGATTTTAATTGTAGACCCCCTACCAAACCAATGAGAAAGATTGCAATTATTATGTGTTATACTTCATGAAGGAGATCATTCAGCAGTGGCCAACATTAGTCTAGTTTGATGTAGACGAATATACAACTAACCAAATTACCTAGCTTAAGGAAGACTAGTCAAATTATGTTCTTAGTGTTAAAGAGTAGTTTAGGGAATTCAATGAATAGATTTTATTTGTTTTCTCTACATAAATACAGACCACATAGATATGTCTCCATACAAATATTTCTCGAGGTAGTAGATTAAAGGGCCGCCCGACATATACTGACATAGGGGTGTTCAAATTCACACTATTCCAAAAATAAAACTGAAAATCGGTCCAAAATAAACCGAAACCGCAAAATTCGAACGTGAATATGCACAAATAGAATTGTGCATTTAAGTGTTTAACATTTCATTTCAATAATGTTCTAAAACAAGGTAGACTGTAAATTCAATAATCAATTAGTCATATGATAGATTCAGTAATGCTCATTTAATATATGACTAAAAAGTGTGTTCGCTAACTAATATATTCCACACGTCAATAAAAATTTAAACTATAAATGTGATATTTCTTTTTATAACTATAATTAAGTTGTTAGATTTACTTTGATATACAATAGGACACCAATGAATGAAGAAATTAATGCCAACTACCAATATATCTAATTGTTTCTTTTTTGAATGAAAACATATTATTATGAATATAATGTCATTAACCATTGTCATAACTCTAATTATGTTGTGGTCTTTGAGATAGTAATTTTTAAATTTATATAATAGTTGTTTGTTCTTTTAAATTAACACGGTGATAACAACAAAGTTGTGGACTTGTATTATTATGTCTATATAGTGTAGGTAATAGGTATTGTGACAAAGTTGTAATAATATTAACATGAATGCATGTAAACTTGTCATTTTAAGGTGTATTAGTATTAATATTTTAGTCATGTTTATGATTTTTGAAGTGTGTGTAAAGTTCCAGTCTTTTATAAAAGAAAACCGATCCAAACCAATCCAAACCGTATATAATATGTAGATCAGATTCAAACAGATGTCTTAATGTAAACAAATTAAAGCAGACCAGACAACAAATTAATTATGTGTTTGGATCAGATTATATTTTTTACCTAAAATCAATTCAAATCGACAGTAAACACCCCTATACCTAGGCCTAGAACAAAATTTAGGTTGAGGATTTTTTAGTTGAAATTTATCTTTCCGAGTTTGGGGCGAACAATGTTTATTAAGGAATCATAATTTATATTATTTAATATATTGGGTATTTTAGAGGAAATCAATCACCAAGTTTAATTACTCAAATCAAGCTCCATAAGATATAAATATTTTGAAAGCTTAAATTCATCTTTACTAAAAAGTAGAGGCATTGTTTTAAATGGCTTTGAAAAAAAAACTCTTGTTTGGGAATTGGATGAAGGAGAGGGGAAAATTTAGAAGGGTTTTTTAATCCTTCTAAAACCTTTCATGTGTCTTCCCCGATTTGGAGTTTTTTAGTGACAAAATGTCAAAATACTTATATGCAATTAGTAAAATTATATAATTAATAATTGTTATTTCTCCATGTTAATTACATTTTTAAAGAAAAATTAACAAAATATTCTTGCATTATCATTATTCTATCCCTCTCCCATCTAAATTTCACATTCCCAAACAAAGAGATTCATTCCCTGCCCACATTCTTGCCCTTCGATCCCCTCATTGCCCCCCCCCCCCCAATGTCATTGATTTATTCATCTTTAATCATCATTAATTATTTAAATAAAAGTAATACAAATAAATATAGATAATATACTAAATATATATACATCTCAGCTATTCCAAAAAATTTCTCTACTAAAACCAAATCCGTTTATTATGATGCTGAGCCACATATGTGAGGTTCTATGGGATCATTAAATTGGGCTTTAACACTTGGGTTTTAAAAATAAAATAAAGAGTTAATTACAATGACATTTTAATGAAATTATACAGAGCACTCCTCCATTTTTAACCTACAAAAAACTCCTGATTTTTTACATACATTACACTGACCACCACTGCATATAAAATAAGTATGATTTTTTACATAAAAATTGATGATAAGTGTAATGAAATTAAACAAAATATGATATATTGTAGAGACAAGTCAAAATAGTATATGAATCAATACATTTTCATTATTTTTGTTTCATTACAAAATGCATCAATAATTATATGAAGATATTATATAAATCACTCTTATACGATATTATAATGAACAAAAAATAATGAAAAATGTATTGACTCGTAAACTATTTTGACTTGTCTTTACAATATATCATAATTTGTTTAGTTTCATTACACTTATATCCCTTTTTATGTAAAAAAATCACACTTATTTTACATGCAGAGATGGTTAGCGTAATGTATGTACAAAAATCATTCTAAAACTCAGGGGTATCAGTATAATTTACTCAAAAAAAAACTGTATGCATCATTGTTTGCTGCATAGGATTATAGTTAATGGATCCCAAATTTTAATATTTACTTATATAAATAATTTACACTTTGACATTTTTTATACAAAAAAATATCACTACGATCCCGTGGAATAGGTTTGTTGTTGAATTAATTGATTATTATAGTTTATATTGAAATTTATTAATACTTTGTTAATAAAAATGATCATTGTACTATATTATCATAATTGATATACAATTAAAATTGGTGCTGACCTAATTAAAAGGTATGAGATTATTCTAGATCCATAAAAAGATAACCAAAAATAAAATATTAAAAATATCATACACAAGTCTTTAATAAGTATTAACAAAAAATAGAAAATGTATTAAAAGAAATAAAGAGGCTTTATCTAAGAAGAAAAGGATTGAGAATCTAAGAAGAAGAATAGAAAATAATACCTCTCTATATTATTGAATCAAAATATATTACAAAAGTGGTAAATAAAAGTGAACTAGGCCCCTCAAATAAATAAGATCTAAGAACACAACAAGAAAAGTTACAACTAATCTTTAACTAACTTGTGCAAGAAAAGAGCACATGTTGAAATTCCTAAATATTTAAAAGTGGTGTAACTTGTGAAACAAGTAACTGAATCTGTTAGCATTTGAAGTAACTGCCTTCTGCTCAACCATTTCTGATGCATCTGTATTGAAATCTAGTGTGCCAAGGTCTGGTGCATCAGTGCTTGATTCTAGTGCTTCATGGCCTGCTTCTGGTGCGTCCTTTCCTACTTCTAGTGCGTCCTGGCCTGCTTCTGGTGCGTCCTGGCCTGCTTCTGGTGCGTCCTGGCCTACTTCTGGTGCGCCCGTGCCTGTCTTACCTGCGCAGGTCAGCCTGCTTGTTGGCTTAGTCACCTGCCTTGTATGATGGGTCAGTTGGCCAGCTTCCTAGGTCATTTGGCTTGTGCTTGTGTATGATTGTCTTGTATGTGTGAGAGTGCATATGGTATTAATTGAGGCTTCATGATTTGATATGTATCACACATCCTATCCTCTTGGATGAACTCTTCCTATCCTCTTGGATGAACTCTTTTTTTCAACAGTTAGTATATTGATCATTAAAGTGTAGGGTAAGTGAGTTCTAGGGAGAGAAAAAATGTATAAACTATTATAGTGTATGTGAGATAAGTTATTAAAAATAAAATATTGTATACATCATTATTCGTTGTTTAGCATTCAGTTCTTCACGGTGGATTAGAGTAAAATACTAGTTGGGCTACATAAATTATTAGGCGAGTTGTAAAACATGAATTAAATTACATAGAACAAGTTTAAGAAATAATTGTAATGTGGTCTATGATTGTATATGATAAAAATAAGGATAATCATGGATGTGAAGAAGATCTTGCTCCTGACCTTGGCACGGTTTTGATGAATACACCAATATCACAAAAAGAAGAAAGGAAGAAGACCGACAAAGACTATCGAAGATAAAACTTCAAGAAATAGAGTCTAAGTCTTAGGTACTTTTATCCTTACAACTCTTTTATTTACTTAGTTAATAATGCTCAAAATTGTTTTTAAGAAAAACTAAGTGTGAATAAAAATAATTTTCAAAAACAACATGTAACGGGTTACCATACTTGAGTAACAAGTTACATAAGTAAGAAAAGAGTTTTCAAACCTCTAACAGCTATGAGTAATCCATTACAGACTTTGAAGTAAAATATAACCATTTTTAGAAAACGGGGTAATCGATTACTCAAAGTAGTGTAATCGATTACACTAAGGCAAATTCACAAAGTTGTCAAACAGTGTTGTTGAGTAATCGATTACTCAAATCCAGTAATCGATTACACTGTGTGAATTTTCAAAAAGCTGTTAACATTATTGTTGGGTAATCAATTACTCATTCGAAGTAATCGATTATTGAGAGTTGTTGCATCAGTTTTTCAGATTTCAAGTAAAGAGGTTTCACTTCAAACTGATTGTTTTTCATTCCAAACGAAACCTATTCATGCCTAAGGGTATTATGGTTGATTGGAAGCATATATAAAGGCATTGAAACACTCTCATAACATACAACAACTCATATTATAAACTTTTACTTGAAACTCTCAAAAGCTCTCACACTTTCTGATTTTACTTACACTTTTCAAGCAACTCATTCTTAAACTTTCAAAGTTATTTTGAAGCTGCTTCTAAGTGTTTTTCATATTGTTAAATAACATTATTATCTCAAGTATACGAGTTGTTATTGGATTGCAAGTTCTAGAAATTGTCATATACACTTGTAAGGCAATCCAAGCCAAATTGTATATTCTTCACTTTTGCATAGTTTACTTTCTTTCACAAGGGTGTGAAGAGAAAGGGTGAGTGACTTGGTATAGTGTTTACCAAGGGTGTTACTTGGAATAGAGTTTTCCAAGGGGATTAGATATAAGTGAGTGTGTAAGGTACAAGGAGATCTCGGGGTGAGATATTTGTAATTGCAACTCATTATATTTAATAAAGGAATCTCTTGCGCGTCAAGAGTACTAGACGTAGCCTTCGATGGAGAAGAAGGTGAACCAGTATAAAACACATGCGTACTCTCTTTCCCTTCTCTTTGTTATTTATTTATCCTTCACAAGTCAATATTTTTCTGCATATTATTTCCGCTGCACGTTAACTTTGATATTGCAGAAAAATTGGCCATACTTATTGCAACAACTAATTCATCACCCCCCCCCCCCTCTTAGTTGCAATCTTAGTCTTACAATTAGCACCAGAGCTATCTTTGAGAAAGTTACTCTCAAATTCTGATCCTACTACAACATGGCCTCAAGATCATTCCTAGGATAAGGATCCAACATAAACAGACCTCCAAGCATGTTGGAGAGTGTTACGACTTCTGGAAAATCAGAATGAGGATTCTCATAGAGTCGCAAGACTTGGATATTTGGAATGCTATCAAGGAAGGACCATACGTGTCATTTACCATTGTCAACAACATAAGAGAGACAAAGCCAAAATCTTCATGGAATGATGAAGATAAGAAGAAAGTGCAATATGATTTAAAGGAAAGAACATCCTCACATCGGCCCTAGGAATAGATGAGTTCTTTAGAGTGTCCAACTGCAAATCTGCTAAGGAAATGTGGGACACTTTGGAGACAACTCATGAAGGTACCGAAGAGGTAAAGAGATCGAGACTCACACTTTATCCCAGGAATACGAAATGTTTCGTACGAGACCTGGAGAGAAGATCTTGGATCTTCAAAAGAGATTCACTCATCTCACCAACCACCTTATTGCACTTGGCAGAGTGCTGTCAAATAGTGACTTGAACTTAAAAGTTCTAAGGTCACTAACATGAACATGGCAACCAAAGGTAACGGCTATTTCCGAAAAGAAAGTCTTTCGAAAATGTCATTGGCTCCTTTGTTTGGCAAGTTGCAGGAACACGAACTCAAATTGAGTCAACTTGATCAACACGAAGAACTAGAAAATAAGAAGAACATTTCTCTCAAGGCAAAAGCTGAGAAATATGATTCATCGGAGGATGAAGACGACAAGGAAGAGACTGACGACATGAGCCTCTTCGTCAAAAAGTTCAGCAGTTCCTAAGAAGGAACAAAGGTGGAAGAACCAGGCAAATAAAGAAGTTCTCCAAAAGCAATGAGGCCTCCACTTCAAACCATAATTTTACATGCTTTGAGTGTGGCAAACCTGGCCACATGAAGATGGATTGTCCAAACATCAAGAAGAGTTCTTTCAAAGGAAAGAATGAATTAAAGAATGGACGAAGAGCCTACAATCGCTTGGGAAGACAATGACACAAGTTCACAGCCTCTGAAACCAGAAACGAAGAGCAGGCGCATCTCTCCCTCATGGCGTCTCATCATTCAGACGATGAAGAGGTAAATGAATCTATCCATTTTTATTCTTCCGAATTACAAACTGCATTTAATGATCTACATGATGATATATGAAATTGTCTAAAATGTTTCTAAAAAACAAAAATCTGAATTAGATTCTCTTAGAAACATACCTTCATTATCCTCATGTTAAATTGCATTACTCTTGGCAACAAAGTTTCTACATTGAGTTTTGAACTCAATAAAATGAACAAGAGTAGCAAGAGCATGAGTAAGATCATTATGATCAAAGACACTCTACGACCGAAGAAGTCTTGGCTATGGAAAAAGCCCTGCTCTTAAGAAACAAAATAAGTCTATCATAACAGACTTTCGGAAAACATGTATCCATGCATCTACACATAGCAAACATAAATCTAGGATACATATGCATCAACCTATTTGCTCTTATTGTAAAAACTATGGGCACACACCAAATACTTGTCATATTATAAAATATGGTGTTCCCCTAGGATATTTTAAATGGGTTGAGAAAGGATCTAACCATGTAGGACCCAAAAACAAGTTGGGTACCTAATATAACTTAAACCTGTTTTCAGGTTGATTTGAGCGCCGCCTGCAATTTATGGCACTTGTAACACCCCGAAATTTAGTCTTTAAAAATTAGAGTATCAGTCCTGGAAGTCTCGCTTGAGCGAGAGATTCTCGCCTGAGCGAGAAAGGATCACCTGGGAGGGTGAAATCCTGGGCTATACTGTTTGGTAATCGATTACATCAAGTCGTTGAGTTTGTATTTTAAATTTTTAACTGATGTAATCGATTACACGATATGGTAATCGATTACACTTAATTCGCTTGAGCGAGAATCCCTCGCTTGAGCGAGAGGGTCAGATCTGAGTTTTTTTAAAACAGGCGGGATTTTCTCGCCTGAGCGAGAATGGGCTCGCTTGAGCGAGAACCCGACGACTGCTCTTTAAAATAGAAATCCCAAACACATTTTAGGGTGAGAACTTTGAAGAGAAGAGAGAGAAGAGAGCTTTTCAAGAGCAAGGAACCTTAGGACTCATCTTAGAGCTTGAGAAGAGGTAAACCTCTTGCTTCTAACTCTTCTTCTTCCTCTCTAACTTGTTTTGAGTATGTTGGATCTATTTTCAAAACATGAGAAACCATGGAAACTCACCCTTTAGATTTATGGTTCGTTTTATGTTATTTTCTCTTGTAAACTCTTTGTTTAGAGTTGGTATTTGATGAATGGAAAGGTTTTGTGGGTTATTCATGAAAAACCCAAAAAAAACCCAAAATGAGAATATGAGTACAAAGAGAAAGAGATGAAATGTTAGATGTGGATGTTGAGTTTGTGCTTTGATGTTGATATATGAGATAAACATGTATGTTTAGATGTTTGGAAATCTTGAATATATATGAATCCCTTGTGTATTTGATGATGAAATACGAGTTAGTTATGTGTTATTTGAATAAATGACTGACATTGTTGTTATTGGTGAAAATGAGGAAAAATCCTAAGGTTGGAGGAAATCGCGGAGGAGACTTTAAAGTTACTCGGAACCGATCTCCCAACGCTCACCAAGGTAAGGGATAAGTGGCTCTAATTCATACTCACTGATGTGAATGAGGTATGTGAAAGAGGTAATGTGTTATAAGTTTGATTGTTGTTACTCTACCGAATAGGTAGTGGTTTATTGTTGCTACCCTACCCGAATACGTAGTGGTTTATTGTTGATATCCTACCCGGAGTGGTAGTAAACTGTTTATTATGTCCTACCCGAAGTGGTAGTAGACTGCTATTGTGTCCTACCTGAAATGGTAGTGGACTGTTATTGTGTCCCACCTGAAATGGTAGCGGATTGCTATTGTGTCCTACCTGAAATGGTAGTGGACTGTTATTGTGTCCTACCTGAAATGGTAGTGGACTGTTATTGTGTCCTACCTGAAATGGTAGTGGACTGTTATCGTGTCCTACCTGAAATGGTAGCGGACTGTTATCGGGTCCTGCCTGAAATGGTAGTGGACTGTTATTGTTATCCTACCGGGAATGGTAGTGAAGTATTGTGAACTAGACCTGCTCGATGTGGTATGGAGTATAACACTAGACCTGCCCGATGTGGTATGGAGTATTACTAGACCTGCCCTATGTGGTATTGTGTATGACTTGCCCTATGTGGTATTTGTATGACTTGCCCTATGTGGTATTGCGTATGACTTGCCCTATGTGGTATTGTGTATGACTTTCCCTATGTGGTATTGCGTATGACTTGCCCTATGTGGTATTGCGTATGACTTGCCCCTATGTGGTATTGCGTATGACTTGCCCTATGTGGTATTGCGTATGACTTGCCCTATGTGGTATTGCGTATGACTTGCCCTATGTGGTATTGCGTATGACTTGCCCTATGTGGTATTGCGTATGACTTGCCCTATGTGGTATTGCGTATGACTTGGCCCTATGTGGTATTGCGTATGACTTGCCCTATGTGGTATTGCGTATGAACTTGCCCTATGTGGTATTGTGTTTGACTTGCCCTATGTGGTATTGTGTTTGACTTGCCCTATGTGGTAGTGCGTATGACTTGCCCTATTGGTATTGTGTATGACTTGCCCTATGTGGTATTGTGTATGACTTGCCCTATGTGGTATTGTGTATGACTTGCCCTATGTGGTATTGTGTATGACTTGCCCTATGTGGTATTGTGTATGACTTGCCCTATGTGGTATTGTGTATGACTTGCCCTATGTGGTATTGTGTATGACTTGCCCTATGTGGTATTGTGTACGACTTGCCCTACGTGGTATGGATAATGATTTGGACCTACCCGATGTGGTAGGGGATTATATTCGTGAAAGGGCTCGATGAATACGATTAAGGATGAATATGACATGTGAGAAACGAGGACGTTAAGAGCGAAAGTCATATGCATGCTATAGAATATATATTATAGGATATATATACTATAGGGTGAATATGAATGCTGAAAATGAAGACGTTAAGGATAACAGTAGTATTCATGCTATAGGATATATAGTATGGGATATATATACTATAGTGTGGATATGAATAATGAGAAGAACGATGCCTTGAATGAACGTAATATGCATGCTATAGAATTTATATTATGGGATGTATATTCTATAGGATGAATATGGATAACGTGGAAATGAACGAAGGAGATAGGAATGTTTGCTTTTACGTGATTGTGTTTATAAATTTATATTAAAGTTTAATCGTATTTGAAATGTGGATTATCATGTGATGTTAGTTTTTAAACTAATGACTTACTCCCTTTTGTTTTTGTGTGTTGTTTATGATAATCTCATTGTAGGTAAATGAAGGATTTTGAGGATGAAGCTCAATTAGGAAGCTTTTGTGTTTAATTACTCGCTTGTCTTTATTGCTAATTGACGTTGTAGTTGATTTAATAGTATTATGGGATGACTGTAAATCCGTTTAGATTAATAAGGATATGTGTAGTTATGGGCTTTATAACTTTGGGAGACCCATAACTGGTTGTATGTGGTAAATGCTATTTGAAAAAATTATGTTTTTCCGCAACATAAATTTGTATGATAAGAAAATATGGTAAAGAGTATTTTCGAAAATGATACTTGAGAGTTTTCAATGAAGGTGACGACTGTATGTAAGAAAGGATTAAAATAAATGAAAAAATTTCAAGGGTAGAAAATCGGGTCGTTACAGCACTTGGATAGCGGTTGCTCAAAACATATGACAGGCGATAAAAGTAAGTTCTCTGTCCTTACTCCAAGGGGAAAATGCTATGTCACATATGGTGACAACAACAAAGGAAGAATTCTTGGAATCGGTTGAATCGGCAAGCCACCTTCAACAACCATAGAAGGAGTGCTATATGTGGAAGGACTTAAGCACAATATTGTAAGCATAAGTCAACTTTGCGACAAGGGCTTCCATGTATTATTCTACCCAGATAAGTGCATCATTAAAAGTAAGGAATTTCTAAACTCTAAACTTGTTGGTAAGAGAATTAATAACATATACATGATAGATATAGATTCATCTCTTCCTATAACATGTTTAGTTGTAAATGACATTCATGATGCACGGCATTGGCATAGGAGAATTTCTCACATTCATATGGACCATTTGAATAAGCTAATCAAGAAAGATTTGGTTGTTGGTTTACCCAAAATGAAGTTTGTTAAAGACAAACTATGTGGTGCATGTCAAATGGGTAAACAAACAAAAACCTCTTTCAAGCCAAAGTATATGGTTTCTTCGGATAGACCATTGCAGTTTATAACACCCTAACTTTAAGTATTTAAAATTATAGTATCAGTCCTGGGATTCTCGCTTGAGCGAGGTATTCTCGCCTAGGCGAGAAAGGCTCACTTGGGAGGGTGAAATCCTGGGCTATACTAGAGGATTTACGCTTGAGCGAGAAAGGCTCAACTGGAAGGATGAAATCCTGGGCTATACTGGAGGATTCTCGCCTGAGCGAGGGTTGGCTCGCCTAGGCGAGAAAAGTGATGTTTTGGACCTGTCGAGGCTGTAAGATTCTCGCTTGAGCGAGAGGATCCTCGCTTTAGCGAGAGGGTCAGATCTGAGTTTTTAAAATAGGTGGGATTTTCTCGCTTGAGCGAGAAAGGGCTCGCTTAAGCGAGAACCTGACGCTGTTACATTAAATAGGGGACCCAAACACATTTATGAGGGTTAACCTAGAGAGAAGTGAGAGAATTGAGCATTTTCAAGAGCAAGAAGGCTTGTGAGTCATTTACAAGCTTGAGAAGAGGTAGATCTCTTTATTCTAACTCTCTTCTTCCCTTTGAAACTTGTTTTGGGTATGTTGGATCTCTTCTCAAAATGAGAGAAACCATGGAAACTCACCCTTTGAGTTATGGTTCGTTTTATGTTATTTTATCTTGTAAACTCTTGGTATAGAGTTAGTATTTCAAGAAAGAAGAGGGTTTGTGGGTTGATTCATGAAAACCCCAAAACCCTAAAGTGAGAATGTGGTTAAAGAATAAAATGGGTAAAGTGCTAGAGGTAGAAAATGAATAAGCTTTCTAATGTTGAAATATGAGATGAATATGTATGTTTTAGATGCTGTAAACTTATGATGAAAGTAGTTTAGAAACATTGAAAATATGATGAATATCTTGTACGGTTAAATGATGCAATATAAGTTGTTTATGTGATATTTGGAATAAATGACTAACATTGTGTTGTATGGTGGGAATGAGGAAAAATCCTAAAGTTGGAGGCGGTGTCGGTGGAACTTGAGAAGTTGCCAAGAACCAAACCCAACACTCACCGAGGTAAGGATAAGTCTTTAACTTATGCACTGTGATAGAAAATGCGTGAATTTTCTGTTGTGGATAATGAAATGTAATGTAAATCACTTAGTCGTTACAAGCATATATGGGTATGTTTGTAGTGATGAGGAGTGGATTTACTGTTTATGTATTGGTGGAGTGCCAATGGAACTAAAACTCAGAATAATGAAATGAATCGTAAATCACTTTGTAGTTATAAGCATATATGGATATGTTTGTAATGATGTCGGGTGCATTTACTGTTTTGTATTGGTGGAATGCCAATGGAAATAAAACTCGTTTTTAGCCGACCATGATTGGTTAGCGACTTTGGCTCAAGTAATGTAGCAAGCTTTGGCTCAAGCAATGTAGCAAACTTTGGGTCAAGTAATGTAGCAAGCTTTGGCTCAAGCAATGTAGCAAACTTTGGCTCAAGTTATGTAGCATGGTTTTCAAAAGTATGAACGATGAAAATAGTTTTAAGTAAATTTGATTTTTAAACCGTTTATTTAATCTTATTAAATGTGGATTAACTTACATTGATATTTTTGAGTTAACGACTTACTCCTTGTGTTTCTTTAGTGTATTGTCAATGTTAATCCCATTGCAGGTAGGTGGAATGAGTAATGGTGTTTTTGATTAGGAGCTTAGAGACTTTTATTTTGATGTCTCTTATCCATTTTGTGTAACCTCATTTGTTGTACTTGAGCTAACTATTTGTAACTATGAACATGATTGTTGTACATGACATTAATCCTGGAAGCTAGTAACTCGGGATATATGTAGCTATGGGTGTTTTGGAAACCCATAGCTAATTGTATGCGGTAGTTACTAAGTTACATTAATACGAATTATGTTTTTCTGTCATCTGATTTGGTATGTCACTTTTGGTTTATAGATTGGGTTTGATGAGGGAAGTGAAATCTTTTAAATAAGTTCATTCAATCGGTAATTATAATTTATAGTTAAATGCTTGAAATTGGATTAAAATAAGGAAAAATGTTCAAGGGTAGAATTTGGGTCCTTACACAGTTACTACACATGGACTTATTTGGTCCTTGAAGGACAAAAAGTCTTGGTGGTAACTACTATGCTCTTGCTATAGTAGATGATTTTTCACGCTACACTTGGACTCTATTCTTTGTACATAAGAATGAGGCATTCAAAGCCTTTAGCACTTATGCTAAAAGAGTCCAAAACGAAAAGTCACTTAAAATCGCTGCTATAAAAAGTGATCATGGGGGAGAGTTTCAAAATGCTTCTTTTGAGGAATTTTTTGATGATCTTAGGATTAATCACAACTTTTCTGCTCCTAGAACACCACAACAAAATGGTGTTGTAGAAATAAAGAATCGGTCTTTGGAAGAACTCGCTAGAATAATGTTGAATGACACTAACCTCCCAAAGTTCTTTTGGGTTGATGCGGTAAGCACCGCTTGTTATGTTTCAAATAGAGTTCTAATAAGACATATTCTAAAGAAAACCCCCTATGAACTCTTCAAAGGAAGAAAACCAAACATTTCACACTTGTATGTATTTGGTTGTAAATGTTTCATCTTGAATAATGGCAATGAAAATTTAGGCAAGTTTGATGCAAAGGCAGATGAAGGAATCTTCCTAGGTTATTCTATCACGAGTAAAGCCTATAGAGTCTTTAACAAAAGAACTCTAGCCATAGAAGAATCTGTCCTTGTCTCCTTTGATGAAACCAATCCTCTAATCAAGGAAAGGTTGAACATTGATGAAGAAGATTTGCCTAACTCTACTTTTAATGAAAATGTTATTATTGAAACTACACCTAATATAGAGCATGTGGAAGTGGATGATAATCCTTCCATACAAGAAGAGCATATTCACTCTGATTTACCCAAAGAGTGGAGAACTCGTCGTTATCATCCTATAGACAACATTATTAGCGATATTAACAAAGGTGTTACCAGTCGCTTAATGCTAGAAATAGCTTGTCTAAACATGGCCTTTGTTTCTCAAATAGAACCATCTAAGATTGATGAAGCAATCGAGGATGAACACTGGATTCTTGCTATGCAAGAAGAACTCAACCAGTTTGAGAGAAACGAAGTTTGGGAACTTGTTCCTAGACCTAAGAATAGGCATGTAATAGGAACTCGCTGAGTATTTCGCAATAAATCAGATGAAATGATATAATCATTAGAAACAAGGCTAGACTAGTAGCCCAAGGATACAACCAAGAGGAAGGTATAGACTTTGATGAAACCTTCGCTCTGGTTGCTAGACTTGAAGCGATTAGACTGCTACTTGCATATGCATGCTCTTTGAACTTTCAGCTTTACCAAATGGACGTAAAGAGTGTGTTCCTTAACGGGTATATACAATAGGAAGTATTTGTAGAACAACCTCTTGGTTTTGAGGACTACAAACATCCCTCTCACGTATAGAAGTTAAAGAAAGCCCTCTATGGCTTAAAGCAAGCTCCACGTGCTTGGTATGACCGTCTAACCAACTTTCTAACAGAAAAAGGTTTTACAAAAGGCAAGGTCGATACTACACTATTTATTAAGAAGATAAATCATCATACTTTACTTGTTCAAATTTATGTTGATGATATTATTTTTGGTTCTACTAATGAAAGTTTGTGTAGTGAATTTGGCAAAATGATGCAAGGAGAATTTGAGATGTCTATGATGGGAAAGTTAAATTACTTTCTTGGACTCCAAATTAAGCAACTCAATAATGGTATTTTTGTAAGTCAGTCCAAATATTGCAAAGACTTGTTGAAAAGATTTGAGATGGATGACTGCAAGCCGATTGCTACTCCTATGGGATCAAGTACATACATCGATGTTGATGACACTGGAAATGTATTGAAATATCTAAGTATCGAGGTAAGATCGGATCTCTTTTATATCTTACTGCCAGTAGACCTGATATTATGTTTAGTGTATGTCTTTGTGCGCAATATCAATCTAAACCCAAAGAGTCACATCTAGTTGTCGTTAAGAGAATCATGAAGTATATCAAAGTCACAACCGATGTTGGACTGTGGTATCCCAAGGGAAACGTATGCGAATTGGTTGGCTTCTCGGATTCAGACTTTGCAGGATGCAAGTTTGAGAGAAAAAGTACAAGTGATACTTGCCACATTATAGGGAATGCTTTAATTTCTTGGTCCTGTAAGAAACAAGCTTGTGTTGCCTTAAGCACCGCTGAAGCGGAATATATTGTTGTCGGTAGTTGTTGTGCACAAGTGTTGTGGCTCAAACAACAATTATGGGATTATGGCTTAAACTTAGGTTGCACACCCTTGAAATGTGACAATACTAGTGCTATTAATCTCACCAAAAATCCGATTATGCACTCAAGAACCAAACACATTGATATAAGGCATCATTTCCTTAGGGACCATGTCCAAAAGAAGGATGTGTTGGTAGAGTTCATTGATCTCATAACCAACTAGCGGACATATTTACTAAACCGTTAGCAAAAGAACCTTTTTAAAAAATTATACGAGAATTAGGCATTCTCGATGAAGCTTACTTGTCCTAATATGTTTAAATGTTTATATGTATGTTTCATTGTTTATATTCAATGCCTACTTGATCTTAAATTATGTGTTTTATGCTTTAATTTTCAAGTTTTTAGAGCCAAAAATCAATTTTAACATAAGTGGGAAAACAGTATGTTACAGTAATCGATTACTGTAATGGAGTAATCGATTACAGAGAGACACTGTTTGAAAAATTTTGAATTTTTGAAAGTGAGTAATCGATTACTCACTCAGTGTAATTGATTACTCTGTGCAGTTATATATATGAACTGATGCATTTTTCAGAAATCCTCTATTTTTCTCTCTCCTATAACTCGAGTTCTCCCTCTCTAAATCTCTAAAAACCTCATTTCTACTCCGTTTGGATTGATTTTTGTTGCAAATCACATCACATTTTCAATTCTAAACACTTCTACACCTTATATTTCGTGATTTGTGGCCTAAATCAAAAACCCCAAATTTCCAAAAACCCTAAACCTTCAAACACCAACAATGGCTTCATCTTCAAAAAGACCACGTTCTTCAAAGTCTAAACAAGGAGAATCATCTTCCAAGTCCAACCCTTTGAACTTGATGAGGCTTCTTGCAAATGACGCTCAAAGGAAGGTCTTTGAGGAAAATTCCATGGACGCGCCATCTTTACTCCTAAATACGGTAACATTAGGAACTTTGAGTTTGAAGATTTTCTTTTTCCTTATCTTTTGCGGCAACAAACCTTTTTGACTTTTGCTACGAAGCGAACGATATTTATCCTGAGCTTGTTCGCGTATTTTACTGCAACATGACCTTTAGGAAAAAATCTTATGACTTCCCATGTTAAGGGAAGGACATTGTTTTGGATATGAAAACCTTTAGTTCTATTTGTTGTGATATACCGATGATAGGCGACATTACTGGGTTCGGCCCGGTATGTGAATGGGATGATTACGATCGCAAGAAATTCTATCTTTCTATTTGTAGAATTTCTAAGGAGGAAATAGAAAGGCAAAGCTACAAAGCCTTGGCGAGACTGTTAAGAACAGGAATATCCTCTCTGTTGGATATCTCAAGCTGGAAGATCGTTTGATACATTATTTTCTTTCCTATGTCATTTTGCCAAAATTTTCAAACCATTCGCAAATAAGTGATATAGAGCTCCAATTGATGTATGCTATCAAGTTTAACATCAAAATTAATTGGACTAAGATGATAATGAATCAAATGTGGCATGTTCGCGGCTCCCAAAGTCCGTTGCCCTACGCCATCTTGATTACCAAAATTCTTGAGCATTTCGGCGTACCTTTAGAAGGTGAGACCAAAGTGGCCCTCAATCTTCGCGAAAGCAAGGTTGATATTGAGGTTGTCCACAAGATGGGATTCGTTATAGATCATGTCACTCGTCTGCTGCAATGCCCACTAATCAGATGATTATGGATGAATTGGTTTCTCTTCGAGGCTACATCACCACAAGGATGGATGCTTTCGATACTCAGAGCCAACAAATCCATTACGAACTTCATCGTCTTTCTTCGAGGCTAAGCAACATGGATGTTGATGAAGATAGTTTCGAGCCCGAGTATTAGATTATTTTGTCTAGGTTTATGATTGTGTAATGCTTATGGCTGTGTATTTTCCATGTGGATTTAAACATTGTTTGGGTTGTTTCCTGTTATTTCTTGCTATTTTGGATTTCGTGTATGAACATCTTTATTTTCGTTGTTATGCAATGTGTTTATATTTCATACATGCTGTTAATTATATTATGCTTTATATTACTTGAATTTTCATATACTATGAACTATTGTGTGTTATGCTCTACAAATGTCTATTGTGCTAGACTCTTGACTTTTCTTCTTTTTGATGAAGTCAAAAGGGGGAGAAAAGTTGGGAGATGTGTATTTTCTGTCAATATTCTTTCAGGCACATAATTCCAAAAGAAAGGGGGAGCATACAAGCATACATATAGGGGGAGCATACTCAAGACAAGTCAAGATATATCATCAAGTATGCTGCTCTCAGAAAATTACACTTTCAAGAAGACATTGGTTTGTCATCATCAAAAAGGGGGAGATTGTGAAGAAGATCTTGCTCCTGACCTTGGCACGGTTTTGATGAAGACAACAATATCACAAAAAGAAGAAAGGAAGAAGACCGACAAAGACTATCGAAGATAAAACTTCAAGAAATAGAGTCTAAGTTTTTAGGTACTTCTATCCTTACAACTCATTTATTTACTTAGTTAATAATACTCAAAATTGTTTTCAAGAAAATCAAGAAAAACTAAGTGTGAATAAAAATAATTTTCAAAAACAACATGTAACGGGTTACCATACTTGAGTAACAAGTTACATGAGTAAGAAAAGAGTTTTCAAACCTCTAACAGCTATGAGTAATCCATTACAGACTTTGGAGTAACATATTACCATTTTTAGAAAACAGGGTAATTGATTACTCAAAGTAGTGTAATCGATTACACTAAGGCAAATTCATAAAGCTGTCAAACAGTGTTGTTGAGTAATCGATTACTCAAATCCAGTAATCGATTACACTGTGTGAATTTTCAAAAAGCTGTTAACAGGATTGTTGGGTAATCGATTACCCATTTGAAGTAATCAATTACTGAGAGTTATTGCATCAGTTTTTCAGATTTCAAGTGAAGAGGTTTCACTTCAAACTGATTGCTTTTCATTCCAAATGAAACCTACTCATGCCTAAGGGTATTATGGTTGATTGGAAGCCTATATAAAGGCATTGAAACACTCTCACAACATACAACAACTCAGATTACAAACTTTTACTTGAAACTCTCAAAAGCTATCACACTTTCTGATTTTACTTACACTTTTCAAGCAACCTACTCTTAAACTTTCAAAGTTATTTTGAAGTTGCTTCTAAGTGTTTTTCATATTGTTAAAGAGCATTATTATCTCAAGTATACGAGTTTTTATTGGATTGCAAGTTCTAGAAATTGTTATATACACTTATAAGGCAATTCAAGCCAAATTGTACATTCTTCACTTTTGCAAAGTTTACTTTCTTTCATAAGGGTGAGAAGAGAAAGGGTGAGTGACTTGGTATAGTGTTTACCAAGGGAGTAACTTGGTATAATGTTTACCAAGGGTGTTACTTGGAATAGAGTTTTCCAATGGGATTAGATATAAGTGAGTGTGTAAGGTACAAGGAGATCTCGGGGTGAGATATTTGTAATTGCAACTCATTATATTTAATAAAGGAATTTCTTGCGCGTCAAGAGTACTGGACGTAGCCTTCGGTGGACAAGAAGGTGAATCAGTATAAAACATATGCGTACTCTCTTTCCCTTCTCTTTGTTATTTATTTATCCTTCCTAAGTCAATATTTTTCTGCATATTATTTCTGCTGCACGTCAACTTTGATATTGCAGAAAAATTGGCCATACTTATTCCAACAACTAATTTACCCCTCCTCTTAGTTGCAATCTCAATCTTGCAATGAGTTGATTTTTGTACACTAAATCAAATCTCAGGATTAAAACACCTTCACGTTAAAACTTTGTATAAAAGCAACAATTAGCTTCAGATGGACTTAATCTTCAAAATTGGACGAGAGGATTACAATATTTTAAAGCAGAAAAACTTTAACATATTGTCCCACAAAATACAAAGAAAAGAGAAAAACCAACGTGCATATAGTGATGAAAATGAGTACTCTAACTCATAGTAATAATACCCACAACAGCTTAGGTTAGTGTTCATATTAATGTGCTAGCACCCACTAAAGATTTTGAAACACACTGTTGAGCAAGTAAGGTTCTGGGTAATGGAGTAGTCATACTCTTAGATATTTGGATCACGATTCCTAAATTCCTATATACATACAACAATATAATTGAAATATGGTGCAAATCATAATTGTGATGTTATATTGTTAATCTATATATGTAATATCATGTTAATCCATTAATTTGATGTTATGTTGTTAAGTAGTGTTCTTATGTTGTTAATTTACAATTGTAGTGTAATGCAATTTTGATTGAACAGTTTTTGTAAATAAATTTTTCATCCCAATTATGATGCTATATTATAGATCCATACATGTGATATAGTGTTATATTGAAGTAGTGAATTTTTTATGGTGGTTTGTGAAAGATCAGAGTTTGTTTAATAGACAATTTAAAATGTCTTGAATAAGTTTTATAATTGTTTATTATTTTTTTGTCCTTTTAATTGCATAAACTAACATATAGAATAACGTATACATGATTATATAAGTTGATCTCAATTATTTTAATATTTTATAAAAAATTTGGTTATCCACAAATCCATTGAATACGGAAGGACCTGCGACTAGCAAACCTAACATGTATCCACGTACATATATCTGGAATGAGGATGAGTCCATATACGAATGAATGAGATGAGTCCATATAGTGCATTAATTGGAGCCATCAATGCCCTTGTGAACCATAAGTCCATGGTGGCAATAGGGTCGAGTGGATGCGAGTAGTGTTTTCCGTTCCAAACCTGCACTATTTGCAGGCAATCATGTGGGTAGTGGGTATTCGCATGTACCCAACGAGTCTTTAATTTTAATTATATATTTTATAATAATAAATATATGCAAATAATTATTAAATGAATAGGAAGATGCTTATATAATAAATTTATAATTATAGTCAAATTGTTTTAATATATTATGAAATAATAATAAAGTGGATAATATATAATCTTAAAATAATAATAATAAATATAATTTAATTAAAAAATAAATTTATATATATGTGAGTAGCCTATTAGAGATGTATCATAAAACAGATTCTCACTCATAAACTATTATTACGACTATTGATATCCAGCACTATCGTGACCTAAGATAATGAATGAGGTCCTCCTCTCAAGTTTTAAAATCATCACATGATATCAATGTAAAAGGAAACGATAAGGCTTATAGCTCCACCGTACTACTAGTTGTAGGGGCCCCTTAACAACTTGAAATTTTGGCCATTAAACCAACCATCTCCATCCATTTTGGTACTACTATTAATTGTCAAAAAGTGTACCTATCTCTTAGCAAAAATCTGCACGTAAATATATGGTTCAAAATGTTGCATGTAGGGGACACTGCCCGACCCTATGAAGCACCAATGTTTTAATGGGTAAGACTCATCTCTATTATTCGAAAGTGCAGTTCTATTTTTTAGTATATTTTTAAGGTTAAAAATATAATTTCAATAATGATATAAGTGTCAATGTACTTTAGTTTTCAATGTTTTTTCTCATAATTGTTGTGCAATGACTCATATTCAATGGATTGGGTATCTTCTCATCATAACTGCAATACAAGTTATGGGTTTGGGATGATGTAAAACGTTGGGATAGAGGACTATATATTTATATTATGTAAACCTAATGTAACAAGGGAGAACACTAGCTAAACACAAATCCTTATTCTCTAATAATATATAGTGGTAGCATCTCAAAGCTCTCGGGAACGTAGGCACAATTGGCCGAACCTCGTTACCAAATTCCTTGTGTTATTCTCTTCTCTTTTACTATTTGATTGATCGCTTGTTCCCAACAATTGGTATCAGATGGCTCTTAACCCAGGTGCCAAATTCGAGGTGGGGAAGTTCGATGGAACTGGTAATTTCGGATTATGGCAAAGGAGGGTTAAGGATGTGTTGGCTCAACAAGGTCTATCAAAGGCGTTGTGTGAGAATAAACCAGATGGTATGGACCAACTGGATTGGGAAGAGTTGAAGGAGAAGGTTGTAGGAACCATATGTCTCTGTTTATCAGATGAGGTGATGTATCATGTTATGGATTTGACGTCACCAACAGAGGTATGGGAGACATTAGAGAAGCAGTTCATGTCCAAGTCTCTAACAAATAAGTTGTATTTGAAACAAAAACTTTATGGCCTGAAAATACAGGAGGGTACTGATTAGCAACAACATCTCAACACTTTCAATCAAGTGATCAATGACTTGCAGAAACTTGATGTGAAAGTTGATGATGAGGACAAAAAAATAATCATATTGTGTTCTTTGCCAAATTCCTATGAACACTTGGTGACAACATTGACATACGGGAAAGACTCAATCAAACTGGATGAGATCACATCTGCACTTTTGACCCACACTCAAAGAAGACAAAATGTAGGAGAAGAGTCTCAGGGTAATGGTATGTATGTGAAAGGGAGTCAAGCACGTGGGAGGAGACAAGGCAGAGGAGGTCCTGCCAAAGGGAACAGAGCAAATTCCAGGAGCAGGAACCAGTAGAGTGCTTTAGATGCAAACAGACTGGACATTACAAAAAGGATTGTCCCAATGAATGGAGTCCTAGTAAGCCGGTAGGGAAAGATAGAGTATCTACATCTGCAAATGTTGCACAGAAAGATGACTCTGGTTACAACAGTGAAGCTGATCTACTATCTGTATCATCAAATAATAGCGCAGATGAGTGGATACTTGACACTGGTTGTTCCCACCACATGACACCAAACAGAGACTGGTTCACCACATACAGGGCAGGCAATTTTGGTTTTGTGTATCTCGGAAAAAATAAGGCATGTGGAATTATTGGCATGGGACAAATCAAAATTGTCATGGATGATGGTGTAGTGAAGACGTTATGTGAGGTTAGGCACATACCATATTTGAAGAAGAATTTGATTTCTTTGGGGACATTGCAGGCCAAAGGATTTAGCTATAGAGCTGATGGAGACAGTGATATTCTTCGAGTATGCAAAGGTGTTATGACTGTGATGAAGGGTAAGAGAACTGTTGGCAACACCTACAAGCTGTTAGGGAGAACAGTTGTAGGTGGAGTTGATGGACTGGCTGAAGAGATTTCAATAGATTCAGACCATGATGCTACAAAATTATGGCACATGCGTTTGGGTCATATTAGTATGTGTGGCTTGACAGAACTATGCAAAAGAGGACTATTGAGGGGAGTCAGCAAATGCAAGCTAGATCTGTGCAAATATTATGTGCTTGGGAAACAGACGCGAGTTAGTTTCAAGGCTGACCAACACAAAACTCGGGGCTTTTTGGACTATGTCCACACTGATGTATGGGGACCCACTCAGGAACCATCCCTAGGAGGTTCTAGGTATTTTGTTACATTCGTTGATGACTTTTCTTGCAAGGTCTGGGTATATTTTCTAAAGCATAAGTCAGAAGTCTTTGTCAAGTTCAAGGTTTGGAAGGCAGAGGTAGAGAACCAAACTGGTAGAAAAATCAAATACCTGAGATCAGACAATGGTATGGAATACAAGAACTCACAGTTTCAGAAGTTCTGTGAGGAACATGGTATTCAGAGGCACTTTTCAGTGAAGAAGACTCCTCAACAGAATGGTGTTGCAGAGAGGATGAATAGAACTCTTCCAGAGAGGGTCATATGTATGAGAATGAATGCTGGAATTTCCAAAGGATTTTGGGCAGAGGCACTTAGTATGGCATGTTATGTCATCAATAGATCACTACGAGCTTCATTGGATGGTAAAGTTGCAGAAGAAGTATGGACAGGTAACCCAGTCAATTATAATATGCTACGCATATTTGGTTGTCCTGCTTATGTACATGTACATAGTGAGGAACGATCTAAACTTGATCCCAAGTCAAAGAGGTATATCTTCATTGGATATACCAAAGGTGTGAAGGGGTTCAAGTTCTGGGATCCAGTTTCCAGAAAAGTGGTATTGAGCAGAGATGCAGTGTTTGATGAAGATTTCATACTAGGAGAGTCAGTTATGACAGAGGTGCCCATGCCCAATGGAGAGTCTTTGGGATCAAATATGATTCCAGTGAACAGTGAAAATATTCAGGTGAATAAAGGCAAGGAACCAAGCACTAGTTCAAGTGAAGAACATGATGATTCTCAAGATGAGAGTTCAGGTGTGCAGGAGTATCTACTTGCCAGAGACAGAGATAGACGTCCTATCAAACCTCTAGAGAGATATGGCTTTGAGGATATGGCTTCAGTTGTTCTCCATATCAGTTCAAGTGATCAATGTAGCTTTCAAGATGCTATAAACAGCCCGGAGAAAGAACAATGGATGGGTGCCATGATGGAGGAGATGGAGTCTTTATAGAAAAACCAGACTTGGGATCTTGTCCCATTGCCCTCCAACAAGCATGTAGTTGGGTGCAAGTGGGTGTATAAGAAGAAGCCAGCAGTATCAGAAAAATAAGGGGAAAAGTTCAAGGCTCGTCTTGTAGCAAAAGGGTATTCACAACAAAAGAGGATCGACTACAATGAGATTATCTCCCCAGTAGTGAGACACACTTCTATCAGGGTAGTGCTTGCCTTGGTAGCCAGCCGAGATATGCACTTAGAACAGATGGATGTGAAGACAGCTTTTCTCCATGGTGAATTAGATGAGAAAATTTACATGACACAACCAGAAGGGTTCAGTGCAGCTGGAAAGAGTCACTTGGTTTGCAAGTTGAAGAAGTCTCTATATAGGTTGAAGCAGACTCTCAGACAATGGTACAAGTGGTTTGACATTTATATGTTAAAGCTTTGGTACAAGCGCTGTGAGTATGATTGTTGTGTTTATGTAAGAAGCCTTGATGATGGTTCTTTTATTTTTCTGTTACTTTATGTTGATGATATGTTGATTGCTGCTAACCATTTGAGTGATATCCATGAGCTGAAAGTCATGTTGGGCAAGGAGTTTGACATGAAAGATTTAGGGGCTTCTAGGAAGATTCTTGGTATGGGGATTCACAGGGATGGGGGAGCTAAAAAGCTATGGCTCTCTCAGTAAAGCTATGTTGAAAAGATATTAGAGAGATTTGATATGAGTAATGCTAAAGTAGTGAGCACTCCATTGGCAAATCATTTCAATCTTTCCCTAGATCGGTGTCCAAAGACAAATGAAGAAAAGAAGTACATGTCAAAGGTTCCATATGCTAGTGCAGTTGGTTGCTTGATGTATGTTATGATTTGTACTAGACCGGACATGGAACATGCAGTTAGTCAAGTATGCAAGTACATGTCAAAACCAGGGAAGCAACATTGGGAAGTAGTCAAATGGATTTTCAAATATTTGAAGGGGACTACAAGTCTCGGTATCATGTTTGGCAGCCAACGGAGTAAGCCTTCAGTGGTTGGTTATGTTGATTCGGACTATGCATGAGACTTTGATGATAGGAGGTCCACAGCAGGGTTTGTCTTCACCCTTGCAGGTGGACCAATTATGTGGAGATCATCAGTTCAGTCTGTTGTTGCTATGTCCACAACTGAAGCAGAGTACATGGCAGTTGGTGAAGCTTATAAGGAATCTCTATGGCTTATGGGGCTGGTAAATGAATTAGGCATTGAGCAAGGTGGAGTTCCGCTGCATTGTGACAGTCAGAGTGCTATCTTTTTGGCAAAGAATCAAGTGTATCATCCTAGGACCAAACATATTGATGTGAGATTTTAAAAGATCAGAGAGTTGGTAGCTTGTGGGCAGATACTATTGCAGAAGGTTCACACTTCAGAAAATGCAGTTGATATGTTAATCAAGTCGGTTACCATAGACAAGTTCAGACATTGTCTGAACTTGCTGAACATTCACTAATACTGGACTATGGAGCCCCCCAACCCAATGGTGGAAGATGGAGATTGATGATATTCGCCAAGGTGAAGATTGTTGTGCAATAGCTCATATTCAACGGACCGGACATCTTCTCATCATAACAGCAATACAAGTTATGGGCTTGGGCTGATGTAAAGGGTTGGGGTAGAGGGCTATATATTTATGTTATGTAAACCTAATGTAACAAGGGAGAACACTAGCTAAACACAAATCATTATTCTCTAATAATATATAGTGGTAGCCTCTCAAAGCTTTCGGGGACGTAGGCACAATTGGCCGAACCTCGTTACCAAATTCTTTGTGTTATTCTCTTCTCTTTTACTATTTGATTGATCGCTTGTTCCCTACAATAATTGTCCTCTCCAATAATGGGGATGAGTCTGACTCAATTTTAATAACTTTTACTTATATTGATATTATATTAATATTTTTTGATACTTCATCACAATGTTTCTCTAGAGTATCCAAACCATTGTTTTGAAAAATAAATAATGTATAAATCTAATACTTTTGAATACTCTCTAATACTCTTAAAATGTTTTTCTAATACCTCTCAAACACCCAAACATTCAATCTAACTAGTTTTTACTTGTGGTAAGAATAATAGATAAAACATCTATATTATAGAGAATGAATAAAAAATACATTTGTATAATATTGATCATGAACTAAACAGGATTCCTACTATTCCTATTCCTATTTGTGAGTGCTAAATAATAAATTCTTTTGAAAATATAATTTTCATTTTGTATTCGCAAATTTCTAATTAACATGTTTTTTATTTGAACTATAATTATATTTTTTTTTTTTATAGATTTTGTGTACATATGTTCTATAAATATATTTATATGTGTTTGATACCATACATAGCTGATTTATCTATGTATCATATAATTATTGTATTCGATACTCGTTTCGTTTTGATAGGCCCCACATGTTACTATATCCTCCCTTTATTTATGTGACTATAATCAACAGCATGTGAGTGTGAACTTCTTAGGCTATGGCTAAACCAATACAACATTTTCAGTATATATTCTTTTCCAAACCAAAATGTCACTAAAGGACACTATTTAAATAGTCTTTGTCTCAGACAAAAACAAGATAGCAATATAAGAGCAGGTCCTTAAAGAAAAGTATGAAAAAAATTCCACAAGGACAAAACTTAGGTAAAGTACCATAAGTGCTAGTGATATATATGACCTATTAGATAATAACACATAGACATTTTTATTTACTTTTAAAGTATGTCATTCTCTAATAGGTCATATATATTACTAACATGTATAATATTTTACCTAAGTTTTGTCCTTAAATTAATGGAATTCAACTGCTACCTAATATTAATGCTGCAAGAGTTTTTCACAATGTTGAAACTTGAAAGCACAATTTTGATCAATTCAACCTTATTATTTTAGAATTCTACTATAACCACAATTTTAAAATTATGTCTATCATATCTAGCATAGTTATGAAAACCATACTACATTGGCCATTTCAACCAAAAAACTAGTAAACATATCCCCATATTGTTATGGTATAACAATTTTTATGATTATCTAATTATATCAATCAAAACCAGCCAAAATTGGTCATATAAGCCGATTTTCATTTAAATTGTATATGTCTTGTTTGATATTACAAATTTGTATGAAAATGACTTAATTTTTACCAAAATATTAATGTGGAGAATTAAACACAACACCAATATATTTGTTTATATTTCTAAAACATAGTATATCACCATGCCACACATTTTATTTTAACAAACAATTTAAATACATTAACATTAGTATAATATATAGATAAATCGAATTTGAGCGTCATGCAAATTTGATTAATGAATCAATATTTGAAGCATTATATAAACGAGTAAGGATCTTCTCCATTAATTGAGAGGGAAATAGTGCTTTTACACTTAGCTTCAAGGATGAAAATGTCATTACATGTGTAAATAGAATGATATATTTGTCTTTTCATTTTTTTTTTACCTTATTTTACGCATCACCCATCTTTTCGTTAATGGAGATGATCCCTAGTCTATATAAACTTATAATTACCTTAACCGATTTAATGACCGAAACAGGACATAATTCTAAACCCATCAACCTATGAGGAAACCTCTTTCTAATTCTCCTCAGTCCTCTCCATAAATGAAGTATATTGGATGCTATGATCAAGTCAGAGTACTACAACAAGACATGAATGCTATCATGTATAGCGACAAAAGAGGCAAAAAATTCAGATGCTAAGTGGGATTCTCTTTCTCCTGATCAACCTTGTGATATTGCTCCTTCGCACTTAATTCTGTTCAGAACTTCATGTCCCCCTGTGTACTGCACCATGAGGGGGGAAAACGGATCCAAGAAAGCACTGTGCATAATCCATTCTATTGGATATACAAAAAAAAAATTGCATTCAAGAATTTACACCAAACTTTTACTATTTATTATGTCATGTGATTTAAATTGCGGTTGCGGTCGCGATTGCGGTAGCAATTGTGTTTACTGGTATTGCGGTCATTGCGGCCGTCGCGATGAGGAGTGTGATTGTTGAGGTGTGAATTATTTATTGATTAAAATAATACTTTTGAATTCGATGTGGTTTGATGTGGTCCGATGTGGTTGCATAGCGGTCCGATGTGACCGTATCATTGTGATTTAGAGTCACACTACAACAATTGCGGTGTGATGCGGTTGCAGTGGTCACCACAAGCACAATATTGCGGTCGGATGTTCGCAATTTATATAATTGATTAGGCCCTTAAATTTCTCATTCCTGATTTACTTTTAAAACAAGAAAAAAGTTGTATATGTTTGTTCAATATTTTGGTTAGCCATATTTTGAATATAAAACGAGTGTTATTAATATTGTACCGGTTATCAAACCGGTCGGGGTATTAGTATAGTAGTATAGCAGTTTAAGTATTGGTTCATTAATTAAACTGCACATCGGTGAAGTTAGATATACATATGTAATATATTATTGATTAAAATAATACTTTTGAATTCGATGTGGTTTGATGTGGTCCGATGTGGTTGCATAGCGGTCCGATGTGACCGTATCATTGTGATTTAGAGTCACACTACAACAATTGCGGTGTGATGCGGTTGCAGTGGTCACCACAAGCACAATATTGCGGTCGGATGTTCGCAATTTATATAATTGATTAGGCCCTTAAATTTCTCATTCCTGATTTACTTTTAAAACAAGAAAAAAGTTGTATATGTTTGTTCAATATTTTGGTTAGCCATATTTTGAATATAAAACGAGTGTTATTAATATTGTACCGGTTATCAAACCGGTCGGGGTATTAGTATAGTAGTATAGCAGTTTAAGTATTGGTTCATTAATTAAACTGCACATCGGTGAAGTTAGATATACATATGTAATATATTATTGATTAAAATAATACTTTTGAATTCGATGTGGTTTGATGTGGTCCGATGTGGTTGCATAGCGGTCCGATGTGACCGTATCATTGTGATTTAGAGTCACACTACAACAATTGCGGTGTGATGCGGTTGCAGTGGTCACCACAAGCACAATATTGCGGTCGGATGTTCGCAATTTATATAATTGATTAGGCCCTTAAATTTCTCATTCCTGATTTACTTTTAAAACAAGAAAAAAGTTGTATATGTTTGTTCAATATTTTGGTTAGCCATATTTTGAATATAAAACGAGTGTTATTAATATTGTACTGGTTATCAAACCGGTCGGGGTATTAGTATAGTAGTATAGCAGTTTAAGTATTGGTTCATTAATTAAACCGCACATCGGTGAAGTTAGATATACATATGTAATATATTAACATTAATATTGAAAATCAATAAAAACAATATTTTTTTATTTTCATTAAAAATTAATTTTAAATAAAAAATCGGCCGCTTTGACTGATACAGTTTAATTGAAAACTAACCGGTTTTAACCGATATGATTGCATAGCCGGTATAATTGTTATATCATACCGGTATTGGAATTGTTTTATCGGTTGAACAGACCGACACAAACCGATTTTTACAACACCATGTAAATTTGTAGAATCGAAGTGAGACATAGTAGGTAAAGGTACGAAGTAGCAGAAGAAAAAGGAGAAGGGAGCTAATAGAGGAAGAAATAGCATGGATTTTAATTATTTCTTTATTTATTTATAAGAAGGGATATATCCACTTTTTTCTTTTTGACTATTTAGAAAACCTAATTGTTAAAGTGCCCACCACAGAAAATAAAGAAAAAAGTGAGAAATAATAATAAAGTGCCCTAAACGAAATTATGTGGTTGTATAAAAGGTCAGAATATTTCTTTAATGGAGAGAGAAGAGAAAAATAATGGCAGCAAAAGAAGAACCAAAGAAAAAAGTTATACAAAGAAATAATCAATGTACGTTATCATGATTAAATGAACCATAGTTTTGGTGGATGTGGATCCAAAATATCAAATTAAAATTCAGAGATGTGGTTTTGTTTGAAAGTGGCTGGTGGGTCTATATATGCTATAATAACAAATAGAACATAATAAATTGTAGCTGGATTATGATAACACAATTGAATGAATATGAATAATATAAACAAAATTATAGAATCTAAGGCGCGGTTGGCTAATGGTCCTTTTCACAATTTGATGGTGGTTACCCAAATAAAATATTAGCAGCAATCATAAGGGTTCTATCTGTTTTCTTTTCATTGATTCTTGTGCCCAAGTATATCTTCTAGTGGGTGATGTTATCACGGAAAGAAATGTAAGTCATAGGTATGTGTTAAACCAGATTGCGATCGGGGAGACTCTAACCATCGGGAAGTTCTATTGTTACTGAGGTATAGGAAGAGTGTAGAGTCACAAGTGAAACACCATGTGTTGAACCAAAACCTTAAGACATTAGTTTCATATGTCTTTTTCACTTATAAACTATTTCATTGCTCGCATATATCTAATTTATGATTTCACACTTGAATAAATTCAAGTGTATAATACGAATAGGATAGTTGAAGGTTAAGGGCACAAAAGAAGAAAAGCTGGTCAATAGTGTAGGAATGAAAGGTAATATAGAAGCCAAAATTCTAAAACTGAAAAACAATTTTAGAACATCACAAGATCTTGTGATCAAGTTGCAACAGGTGAATTGAAGCACCTGGAACAGAAGTTCAAAAAATAAAATGTTGTAAAATGATAAGCACACGTGTGCACAAGAAAGAGCCAATTAGATCAAGAAAGAGCCCCAGGGACCAGATGTGCAGATGCTGAGAAGTATTACTCTATGTAATGAAAAGAGGATTAGACCTTATAGTCACATTAGGGTATTTTCTCACCAAATTTCTAGAAGTGCAGTAAATAAATACAGTGTAATTTCAACCGTAATTTAAAACACATTACTTTTCCTTTTTTGTATTTACCAAACTTTTAATTAGTGGTTGTGGTTACCGAAGTTACCCTATACCTAGGCATTACACACTATTTTATAAAATTACGACCGATTCGATCAAATTGTAGCCGTAATACGTTTTTAGGTACTATGATAACCTTAACATTTCAACATCAGTAATGGACACAAACCTATATTTAAAAGTGATCACAAATCTACTCAAAGATAAAAAATTTAAGACTACCAAAACCTTAATATTTTTAGCTTTATTACTGTTTTAAACCCAAATTTAAAAAGCTGGTAGCATTAGTACTAGCTAGCAACTCCACCAAATAAAGACAAGGGTATGAGAAAATATAGTATATAATTAGCTACCAATAAGAAATAATGATTTTAATCATAAGGGAAGGGTCAATTCTTTTGGTTGCTTTCCATCTATGTAGCTACCTACACTGTTTTGCAGAATGACAATCAGAAGATAAAGATTCGCCTAGTTGTTATTCAAGCGTGTGAAGCATTGATTGGAGGTTCACCAAGCTCAAGACAAAAATGGAATGAAATTAAAGTAGATGAATATATGATGGGCTAGTTAGTTTCCTTAATGGCATCATAGAAATATCAACTTCCTATAGTGATAATAGAATATATAACAGTATTTGAGCACTTCTAACAGTAAATCCCAACAAAGAAACAAGGAAAGAAAAAGGAGGAATGAGTTTATAAATGCAAATGAATGTATTTTGAGCTTTCTCTATTCTACAGGAAGTTGGTCAACACTTCAAGTTAAACAAAACAAAGGACTATAACCTTCAGCCCCTTCAGTAGTGTATTGAGTTCTTCACATGATCAAATATCTCCTCGTCTTCTAAAATCAACAAACAAATAAACAAAAAAATACATAGAGAAGAAAACGTATGAAATTATAAGCTTAGTGATGAAGTGAAATATTATAAACTATAGCAAGCAAAAGCAAAACAGTAATGAATTCATCATACTCAAATTCAAGCTAGATAGAGGGAATGATTGCACATGAGATATAAATAAATAATATTTGCATCATAATCTTGTTGATGTGGAAGATTTTGATCTCAGAAAATAAATATGTAACTAATAAGCCGTATTAATCACAACTAGTTTCCTTCAAAATAAAAAGATAGATATGAAGAAAGGATAAAAATGAAAACTAATGAAAATTACTAAGAGATAGTAGTAGTAACATTAGTTGTAGAAGTAAGACTATCACTAACAGTGTAGCCACCACCAATAGTGGTTGTGTTATCACCACCACTACCACCACTTGCAACAGAAATTGCACCACTGCCGCTACTACTCACTGCTGACACAGTCACAGTGGATCTCTTCCGCTTCTTCTTCTCATAAGGGATCCCTCTAGCTTTGGCCTGTCCCTCCCTCACTTCTCTAAGGTAAATCCTCACAGCCCCAGCACCGAATGGGTTGGACTCAGGGCGACCTCCATTTTCTTCGTAGGCCGCCCTGAGCCGCCCAATCAGTGCATCAAGGCTTCCCCACGCCTGCTTTAAGGGGCAGGCGCAGGGAGCAGGAGGGTTCGGGTGCCCGAAGTAAGGGCACTCGGTTATATGGACCTTAGTCTTCCCAAACTGGTCAAGGTACTTCAAGAATTCGATGACGTGAGCGCCACTGCACCGAGCCAGCGTCAATGGCGGCTTGTGGTTTCTCAAGTACTGCAAGAAAGTGTTCCAGTCTCGCCGCTTCTGCGACTCGTAACGGCTTAGTGGTGGTGCGGGTGATGGTCCCTCACCATGTGGTGTTGTAGTTGTAGCGGAAGCTCCAGCAATTGATGATGGATCCCCTGATGCTGAGTCCATGATTAATGAAGACCCTTCAAGTCTAAGGTATAGAGGTTCAACTTAGGTCACTATATGTGTTGTTTGTTTTGTGATTCGAGAAATGAAGTGGGTTTTGTTGTTTTGGTTTCTTTGTGCTAAAAAGGGGATTAAAGAGAAGTGCAAGCAACGAAGTTTGTCTTTGTAATCTATGATTGAGAGTGATGAGTGTTTGTTTGAGTTTGCGGTGGATGTTGTTTTTGCACAAGAGGGGTTTCTTGTTTTTGTTGAGTAAAAGAGAGAGAGGAGCGTTTAGTAATAGTTAATGGAGAGAAAGAAGTACTTGTTTTTCATGGTACAAGCAGTCAAATCAGTTTTTAAAATTGTGGGCCGCATCACCTGATGTAGCTGCAATATTGCGCTTGTGGTGACTGCCGTAACCACATCATACCGCAATTGCGGTGTAACTCCAAATTATAATAATGTGACCGCAACGCAACCGCATAAGGTTGCATCGGGCCGCATCAGATTCAAAAATATTGTTTTAATCACAAAATAATTCACACCGCCAATGGCTGCAATCCGCATCGCAACGGGCGCAATTACCGCAATCGCAGTAACTGCAATCGTTACCGCGACCACAATTTAAAAGATCGGGTACAAGTGTCATTTCAAAAAATACAAAAAGATAAAAATGTCTTAACATTTTATGTTTTTTTTTTCTTTTTATGGTATTTGTCTATCTATTAATGAAGATGAGACTTATTCGATTGGTATTGTGATAGTGGTTATGGATGAAGTTAATGCTACTGTGAGCATGCAATGTGGATTGATATTGTTGTAATCCATGATTAAAAAATATTTGATGTATCCAATGTGGCTTAATGCAACCCAATACAATACAATTGCATTATAACATGAAGTAGTTATGTTGAAGCTCACTAACATTATCATTATAATTCATAATGACACTTTAATTCATTATTGTGGTCAAAGTAGTAAAAATAAAAAGATAATTTTTTTTAGAGAGATTGGTGATGGGACGTAAGAAAAGAATAGCTGAGAAGAATTGCTATTTTGGTATACAGTATTGGCAACTTCACATGGTGGCCCCTCTCGACGTGACAGGTTTACTATTTAGTATTCAACACCGGCGGTTCTTCCACTCTCTTTTCACCAAGTGATTCCACAAATTATTATTCTTATACTTGAAGACATAATTAAAGTTTTAATAATAAGGAGAGTTGGATGATGAGTATTTTGTTAAGATTTAAGTATGATAATAGGTAAAGTTTGTTTGGGGTGTTCAAATGCATATCGGACCAAAAATGAAATTGAAATTCGATCTAAAAAGACTGAATCTATAAAATAATTGTGTTTTGGTTTCATTTCTTGGATTCAGAGTCATCCAGATCGGACCAAATAATATGTAAAGTTTAAGTGTATAACACTTTTAAGTGTCGTCCCAACTTAATCCTAAGTCCTAACTCCAAAATATATATGATAATTGTGTCTCTCATTCGTTTGTTATACTCTATTGGACATGCATATTGCTATATTTTAAATCATATTGATTATATTTGATACATGTTTTTAGAACTTGAATCATTCTCACAACCAAATGAAGATGATTTTGGTGGTAACTCTTTTTAGATGCATTATTATCAATTTAATTGTTGTGAAAATATTATTGTTATTAGATCATTTTCTAATTATTAAAATTAGGTTGTAGGTGATCATATTACTCTTTTTACTATCTTGTTGTTTTGTTGTCTTATGTTATTGTTGTCTTGCTGATGTTGTTTCTTGTTTCTTGTTTTTTTTTTTTGCCATTGCTTTTTATTGCTTTTTGTTGTTTACTTATATTGTTATTGGACACCTTTGTAATGTTGTTTTGATATTGTTAAACACTATTTTCTTATTGTTTTATGCTTAATATATTTAGTCATTTTTATGAGTTTTGAATGTATATGCAATTTCAATATTTTATAAATAATCCAAATTGAAGTGAGTCGAAACAACATATAATATTTGGATCAGATTGGATGGGACATCTAAATATAAACAGAACTAGGGATGGCAAAAAAACTCGATCTGTGGGTACCCATCAAAATATTTACAATGGGTATCCGCAAAAATAGCTTATGGATACGAAGGAGTATCATGACACTCCTCATGGGTACCCGCGTGTATATTTTAATTAATGTTTTATATATTTTATCATTATTTTAAAATTATATTTGTCTATTTTATTATTATGATAATAAAATTTAATGATGAGACTATAATTATAAAATTTTAATATAGATATTAAATTATTCAAGTAATAATTATATATATATTAATTATTATAAAATATAATTAAAATTGAAAACTCGTTGGGTACCTGCGGATATCCGCTACTTGCACAGTACTTACAAATAGTACAGGTATGGACACATGTATGTACTATCTATGTCCACTCAACCTCGTTGTCAACCCTAAACAGACCAACCCACATGTTAATTACATGTATGGATCAGATGAATTTTTTGTCTAAAAACCGATTCAAATGAATCACGAACACCCCTAATATTTATTGAATGAGAAGTTACTAGAAATAAACGAAGCTAGTAGATAAGACTTATAAAAAATTAGCTATTTCATAAAATATTATTGTTTGGTAATAATAATTTATAAGGTAATTTTGTCCAAGCATTCTCACTGTTTTTAAAGTTAAATGAAGTATTTTTACCCTGCAATAGAGTTTAGAAATATACTTCATGACTTTGTAAAATTAATAAAACATTTTTATCACCAAAAATACATTTTTAATATATCTACATGTTTAGGAACAAATTTTATCTCATTGGATTGTTGTCTCTTTTCTCTCTTAACCTATTAATTAATCATTCAAAAAACTGTTTTATCCATTTAGTTTTAAATTATATTCTAATTATGTAATTAATAAAAAATAATTTCGGAACTTAATGAGAAGGTTGTGATTCATAATATGTTATACTTTCTATTTCAAGGTGAGAAGCGGCCATGATTGTTAATATTGTCTCGGTCATCTCTCAAAGGAAAAAGCCGATTTATGACCAATGTCTATTCTCTATTATTTCTCTTTCAAATAATAAAAATAATTCCTTTATTTAAAATATATATTACCAAATGTTTTTAATTAAATTGAGAATTGTAAGAATGGTAGCAATTAGTATCATATGTTTTCTTTTTATTTGAATTGAGAATCAATCATAGTCATCTGTACTGATCTCCTAAACTAAGGAGAAAGGTATTTGATCTACTAATTTCCTTCCCTCCTTAATTAATTAAAATTAAACCAATATTTTAATTAATTTTCTAAGAACTATGAAGTCTTAATTTTCCTATTACACCTAAAAGCACACAAGAACAAGATAAACTCTTGTTAGACACCCTAATAAATAATATACTATTTCATGCTTTTAGCTCAAATTCAAAACTCTAATATACTATTTTTAATACAGGTGTATTGAGTACTAATATTTTTACGATCCATAATCGGCTCTCAAACTCAAAACTCTAGTTCGATGACCATATTTTTTAAATTAACAATAAAAGAGAGTCTCCCACATTTTCCATAAAAATGTAATAATTATTCCAAATTATTTAGAATAGGTTGAAATCTATTTTCTCCCGCTACCTAAGACATATAACCAAACATCAAATAATCTCTTCACTCACTTGTGAATTACGTATGGGACTTGCCAAAAAAAACCTAATCACTAATCTTCAATCTTCTACACATAATTTGTTTAATTTTAATATAGTTTAATTACTTATTTATTTACTCAACAATCCTTTTTATACCCCATAGATATTATTTTAGAAAATATTATTGGAATATAAATATAATATTTTAAAATATATGATTTATAATGTTATTCAAAGGCATATATAGTTTTTACAAATAAAACTTATTTTTTAAATATTAATCAAAATCCAATATAATATTGAAATGCTTATACTAGTTATTGAAATCCAACAATAACTAAATCATAACTTAGCCACCAAAATCATATACTACTAAAAATACTTAATTACTATATTTTTAATTGAAATGCATTTTTTCCGACCAATCACTTAAGCGATTATGGTTGACCTCAAAAATGGTGGTTGGAACATTAAGGTCACATGGGTTGAGGGGATACAAATGATTTATAAGGTTTAATGAAAGTGCGTAATTAAAGTTATTTTATGAATATTAAGGTTATCACATGGACCAAGTGAGAGATTATTAGATAATTTAACAATTAAATGGTCCACATGCTTAGAGTTATTAATCTGAAATAAGTGACTAATGCGACCGATGGTTGAAAATTAATGGATTAGATTAGTGAGGGTGTTCTGGTTAACTCCCTTTCCTCTCACTTCATAGGCAGTTTCCAGCATAGTGGAGAAGTTATTTTCTCTAATAACTTCTACTTAATGCTTCTATAAGTACATTAACTTAAGAATTAGAAAAATCATGTCATTATGTGCATTCTTATGAGTAGAAATACAAAGTGAATAAGAGAAACATTATTGGTCGATTAAGGAAGGTGTGATGGTGTACATAAAAAGAAGAAGAAAAGAAAGGAAAACGAGTTCTTAATCATCAAGAAACATATAAAGAGAAGGTAGAGTGGTGAGAACAAAGACAACCAAAAATTACAACAAGAATGGTATAGGAAACTAAAATGGAATTATATATTCCTTTATCTCTTATTCTATTACATGTGAATTCTATAATGTTAAGATTCTAATCAATGGGTTCTTATGAACCATTAAAAACTCTGATGAGTATTACGTTAGTTGAACTTGTATTTATATACAATTTAAAGTAACATTTTTTGTCAACTGTGAGCACCACGAGAAGCATCTCGTTCAAATCCTTGTTCATTATTTTATATCTAGAAGATGATATGTCTAAGTATGTTTCTTTTTATTTTTACTTGAAGCGTAAAAAACAATTTTCATTCCACTTTTCTTAGTGAAACTATATATAACCATTGTGGTGTAGATGTGATGAACTTCTTCTGAAACTTTGGTATTGGATTTTGAAGCATGTGAAAGGTTGTAGATTTTTAATTTGGATTAGGTGATTTTGGAATTGAGAAAAGTGATTTTTGCTACTATTTGGAAGCATGAAACCAAGGCTAATGTTTACAAAATGAACCAAGATTTGTAAACTATTGATTTTGAATTAAATAGCATACACTTGCCTTAATGTTATCATGATTCCACTTTTCTTAAGTGATTTTTGCTACTATTTAAAAAATAAGATTTCATGGAAAACTAAAATTCCTAATTATTTTAATGATGATGGATGGATGCTATGAAGGTGAAAAACACCTCAAGAACTTTGAAAATATTTGTGTTTCATCTTGGAATGTTACGTACCAGAGTGAATAATTGCTTTTGTAACTAAATTGGTTAGTGAAATGAGACTAATTTCCGTTGGGAAGAGTGCAGAGCCACAAGTGATGCACCACGTCTTGAACCAAAACCTTAATGTATTAGTTCCATGAGTCTTTTCTACTTATAAACTTTTTTACTCTTCCCACATATCCAATGTGGGACTTCACACTTGAATAAACCCAACAATCTCCCCCTCAAGTGTGGGTATCACACACTTTCCGGTCCGTTCCCCCTTAAGTCCACCATGTCCTAGCCGAACCATCGGCTCTGATACCACTTGTTGGACCAGACTGCGACCGGAAGTTCCATTGTTATCGGGGTATGGGAAGAGTGCAGAGCCACAAGTGATGCACCACGTCTTGAACCAAAACCTTAAGATATTAGTTCTATGAGCCTTTTCTACTTATAAACTATTTTATTCTTCCCTGCATATCCAACGTGAGACTTCACACTTGAATAAACTCAAGAATTTCCTTGATATGATTATTGTGTAACCTAGATAATTTAGAAGGAGGAAAAAGAGAGTTTAGTTTCTTGGATTTGAGGTATAAAAAAGCATCAAAAGTGTTTTTAACTAAAAAGAGTAGTATGTATTAAAGAAGCTTAGTTTAAAGTATTTAGGTAAAAAATAACAAAAATAGTTTTAACCAAAATGGTAGTGTCTACAAAGTTAAACTAAGACTATTTTAGGGATAATCCCTTGTACAATTATGGTAATTTTTGAGCTGAGTTTACAAGGCAAAGGGTTTTCAAATTTATGCTTAGGAAAGGTGAATTATTTAATACCATATGCCTCTCTTGGAAAGTATAGGTGCTAAGTATTTATGTTCATGAAAACCTTTTGAGTTATGTTAATGGACTATGACTTAGAAAAGTAGGAATGGCAACGGGGTTGTTTGGGATCGGATTTGCGCTTACCTAATTTTGAACTTGAAATTTAAAACCTGAACTCGAGCCCGAATTAAGCGGAGTTGGAAATAATGACACAATCCCCGAACCTTTCGGGTTTCGGGTAACCCGAACCTGAAAAAACCCGAACAAAACATATATTTATGTATGTGTGTGAAATTTATATATATATATAGGGGTTTGCTGGGAAATGTGGGTTTTCAACTAAGTACAAGTTAGCATTGTATACCAAAAGATTTGGACCAAAATATCTTCTATGTTTTGTTGAAATATGTTTTAATTAAAGGGGTAATTTTGTAAATTAATTTCCTCACACCCTTAAACCTCAATCCTCCTCCTCATTTCAATTATTCTCAAATTTAAAAACCTAACTTTCTTCTCTTCATCATCTGAAACCATGTGTCCCTCTTACCATAGACACTAACTTTCTCTCCTTCTCATTATCGCCATTAAGCACCAATAATTCCAGAGCATAACCCAAGTAGCAGTGAAGAAGATGAAAAGAAAAAGAAACCTATGAAAATGTAAATGGAAACACCGTAAATTAACAAACCATAAATTAGAAATCTATAGCTTAGAGCATTAATGTTTTATATTTAATTGCAACTTCACAGAAACTTTTTTTTTTTTACAGAAAATGTAAAAACACTATATATTCATACACTTTTATTGTCAAATAACATATAAGTACACTTTTGTTTCACACTAGATTGGAAATAAAAATGGAACAACGTAAACTTACATTATTCTATTCATTTTTTTGTATAATGTAAAGTAGATCATCCTTTTGTCACCACATGTCTTCTTTTGGGCAATTTGATCATCATGTAATGTACCAGTTGCATTTCCTTTTAGGAGTACCTACAAAGAAAGATATTTTCCAATCCCTTGTCTCGAGGAACTTCACTAATTAAACAACTTGATTCACATTAATCACCTGAAAGCTCAAATGAAAACAAATATAAGAGATACAAATATTTTCCAATCCTTTGGTGCAGCTAGATTGATGGCGGAGGCGACCACTGAAATCAATGGTGGAGGCGACCACTAGAATCAATGGAGTGTTAATATATTGAAATCTGGAGAAGAAGAAATTGGAATGTTAATAGAATAAGATATAGTAATTGGACACGCACATGTGTATTCAACGCAAACGAGAATAATAGAGGATGAGAGAAAGTCAAGATAATATGGTGGCAATAGCGGAGGCGACCATTGATTCTGGTGGTCGCATCCACCATTGATTCCGGTGGTCGCCTCTGCCATTGAAAAACCACATTCCCCATGTTAGCAAACTCCATATATATATCTTTTATATATATATATATATATATATATATATATGTGAAAATTAAATATATATATATAGCTTTTATATATGTATTTAGGTATAATTTATAATTTTATATATATTAATCGGATTCGGGGTAGAATATTAACAATATCAAACCCGAGCCCGAAATTTGAACTCGGATAAAACCCGAACTCAATCATATCGGATCCCTATTAAATTCGGGTTGTTCCTATTAAATTCGGGTTGAGTTCGGGTGGATACCCGCAGATTTACTTTTCATTATCATCCCTATAGAAAAGGAAGTGATTTCATTTGATTAAAGAAATGATAAGTTTTGAAAAGTGGAAGTTAAGATTTTTACAATATAACACGTCTTTTTTTTTTGGAAAATGACAAGTATTAAATACTTGAGCTTATTTTTTAAGTGGATAAATCATTTTGATGAAAGCAAGCCATGAAGGAGATTTAATAAATATGTACATTTTTATTGACTTTTGTCCACCATTATTATAATGAATAATTATAATCCAAATCATTTGAGGTTCAAATTGGGATGTTACAATACCCAAGTGGCTTACAGATAAGAATGCTTATCACCGGTCCAATTCAACAAGGATTAATTGTCTCAAAAAATATATATCCTCATGTCTCATGTTAATCACATTGCATCAAGTAATTTAAAAAAATTATTTCAAATTTTTTAATTTTCTTTTTAATTACGTAACAGTTTTTAAATAGATTGAAATACACTTGAAACATAAAAAATGGAATAGGTGAACTCTATTCGATCTAAATTTTTTTTGCTAGAGCACAAAAAAGAATCTTGACAATCTACAATATTATTCCTTTCTATGTTTCACTATCACTTTTAATAAGGGTAGAGGAGGTGATTTGTTGAGGTGTTAGTCATAGTTATCTTCAATTTATGGGCATTTCTAGAATGGAAAATAACAATTACTAAATAAAAGAAAAATTAGAATGCCGCTTGGTATATGTTAAGTTTTTATTTTCACTTTATAAACCGTGAGATTATAAACTGTTAAGATTATAATATGTTTATATTTGGGTACCTTAACTGAAAATGGAATATAAATTAATCTGTTTTATTTAGGTAAGGTAGAAATATTGTTTTTTACATAGTAAATTACAAAAAATGATATGAAGTTATTTGTTTATGTTATGATTATTTTGGTTGTTTTTACACTATTTTTTAATATACATTATTTTAATATTTATCATCATATATTTTTACTTTAGTTTTGTAATATTGCATAACAAAGGCTAAAAAATATATATTAAAATAAAATACAATATAAAAATAATATTAATATTAAAAAACAACATAAGATCAACATAAACAAATAACATCATTCATAGTTAAACATAAACTTAAAAATAAATAAATCCATAATTTTTAATATTGCATAATAACAAAGGCTAAAAAATATTAAAAAAAATACAATATAAAAACCAATATCAATATTAAAAAAATATATCACATAAATAAATAAAATTTACTAAACTTAAATTACATAATTCACAAAATAAATAATACTTAAATGTTAAGTTTTATGAAAAAAGTTTTCGGGTTTATTAGGTTTATATATAATTCACAAAAATTTAATATTATATAACAAAGTTTTATACATAATTCTTTGTTCGTGTATATATAAAAGAAAATGTTATGAAGAATTACGGGGTTGGATGGTGATAGAGAAAGAGGAAAATGAGAGTAATGAAGTTTGGTGGTGATGATGTGAAGAGTTATGATGTTTGGTTGAAGAATAAAAATGAGGAGAGAGATAAAGTTATGATGGAGTAAAATGGGAAATAGAAAAATTGGGAAAAAATAAACTAAACAAATAAATCAATCCATGATTTTGGAGCTTTTACTTTTGGCTTATTTTTTCAGGAAAAAAGTTGAGTTTAACTTCATTTGATTGTCAAACATACATAGTTTATATTTGCACCTTATTTTTCAAAAAATAAACATAAACTAAGAAATTTAAACCATACCAAAAAAACCCTTAATAGATCGGTTCTCTATTTTATTATTTGTTTTCATTTTGGTCCATAACTTTTTTCTTTAGTTTTTATGAACACTTATGAACACAGAAACCCAACTCGGTAAGTTTTAATGTAACAAAAATGGAGATGATGATACACAAGTTACATTAAAAACTTAAATCACACCATCATAATAACATAAAAATACAATTAAACTTATATTTTAGAGCATAATAAATCTCAAATATTAGAATATATGAAGTATCAGAAAAATACTTTATTAATTTTCATTTCAACAATATGTATATTTAAAAAAAATCAACCTCGTCACATGACAGAAAAAAAGCTTTTTCTTTCATTAATAAATGAGTAAACTAATTTAAATATTAAATAAAAAAGTTTGGTGCATCAAATAAAACACTTATTTTTTTTTGGATCCAATTTAAAAAAAATTATATGGACTTATGTATACTTTCCTTTAGGCAACAACTTTTTTGTTTCTTCCCCTCTCTAGTATAGTCTCTTCCTTCCACCAAGAAGGTGTTGTTCAATGATGTAAAATCCTAAGATTTATAAGATGACTAAAAGATTAAAAATTTAATTCCTAAGATCAATACTTGTTAAAAAGAGAAAAAATTATAAAACTTAATTTAAAGTTTTAAACACAACTTAATTGACTATTAAACACAATTCATTTTACTCAAACAAAAATTAAAAACAACTTCAACATTTGGATGAAAAATTCTTCTAGTAAAAACTCTTCAATTAACATAATATTACATCATACATATGAATTAACAACATAACATCTTTGCTTAACAACATAACAACTCAATTTAACAACATAACTATCACATTTATGAATTAAAATGATATTATAATTATAGACTAATATGGTATTACAATATATATTAACATGATATTACAATTATATTGTTATATATATATAAATTTAGGAAGAAATAGCAAGTACAGATACCTACAGGTCTCGGTACCTCATTATCCGAACCCAGACCCATATAACAGCGGGTCTTAAAATTGCGGGTTTCAATTACCCATATGTCCAAAACATGGACCCAGACCCGACCCATTGCGGATATTTTTAGTGGGTACCCACAGATCCGGGTATCCATTGCATCATTACTACCTGGCCCTAAATATTGAATGAGTCTAATTTTTGAACCCGACCTGACCCTAGACCCGATGAGACCCGACCCTTTTCAGACCCGATGAGACCCGACCCTTTTCAGACCCGATCATGATCGGGTCATACCAGGTAGCGAATAGGGTCGAGTCCTGCTCAACCCTCAAGCCTATAACCATTCTCAAAGGACATTATGGACATTATAATATTTTGTATTATCTTTTTCTTCTCTCCATGTTATCTTAGAATGAAATTTTCCATAGATCTCATATATAATTTTTTATTAATCCAAGAGTTATATCTCCAAATTTAAAAATAATACATTCAACCATTACATCTCAAAATTTTGGATAACTTTCCGATTTATTTTCCATAGCCATCGCAAAATAATTTTAAAAAACATATTCCAAAAGTCACATAGTGAAATATAATTACTAATGTATTAATTTAATGATATAAAATTGTAGACTAAAATATTAAATATTTGAGAGAAGGGATAACCAAATCCTAAAAGTAATTATTCTTTGCCACAAAAATATTGAAATGTAATCATTTTAAGAGTTTAATATTTATGCATCGTGTAAAGTTTTTTACACTACTAATACATCATCATATTTGATTTATATTACTTTTATTTGAGAATAAATAATACTTATTAATAGATAATTTATTGATAGTGTAAAAAAGACTTACATAGTCATAGCAGTGATATACATATTAAATCTTTTTATAAACAACCGTTCAAATAAAATTCGACAAAACTTAAGTAAAGTACCATAAGTGTTAGTGCTACAAGGTAACCTATTAGAAAATTACACGTTAACCTTTTGTTTTCTTTCCATAGGTAATAAATGTGAGGATATGTCACATATAACACTAGCATGTATGATATACTTTACCGAAGTTTTGTCCAATAAAATATTGTTTTCCTAACTAAAACACCACCCTCCTTCGTCTCCCCACCTTGGAAGAAAAACATGATAAGTGTCAGAAATCTCAAACCACCATCAACATCACTATCACCTTCACCATTACCATCCTTTTCACTCTGATTCTTCATTTTCCACTCTCCACAAACCGCAATGTCTTCACCATTAGAATGCTGGTCCAGCCGCGCCACCACAACCACAACCACCACCAACGACGACGACGACACGGTGGAGCAGCAGGTTCTTATGCGGACGCATCACAGATCCGAATATTCTCCAACACCACCACCCGAACCCGTTAAGGACCCTTCCCTTGTCCAAAAGAAGCTCCACAAACTCACCCGCAACGTTTCTGAAGCTATTGCTTCACTTAAGAACCTTCTGGAACCTTCTAATAATAAGATGGAACCTTCTAGAAAACTAATGTGGGGAATTGCTTTGAGGAATTTGACTCAGCTTTACCCTGGAAGCCAGCTCCCTGAGAAACTCTTGTCTAACATTCGCAAACACTATGATTCTTTGCCTCTCAGGTTTCATTTGTAAAAGAAATTTGACAATTTTTAACTTTTTAATCAGAGATTCCATTCCCTTTTTATTTTTCAGTTTTTATGAGTTTTGCTTCATTGGTTGATAAAACTTCTTTTATTTTGGTCCCGACAAATTGAAAAACCCAAAATGGTAACAAAAATATCAAATACGAGTCAAATTAGTCATTTTGTATGGCCCTCTTAGGGACTATTTTGAAATGGTAACAAAAAATATCAAATTAGTCATTTTGTATGACCTGTTAGGGACTATTTTGACTTATATTTTCGATCTTTGGATATGCCAAAAAAAATCATAAGGACTAAGTTAGGTATTCACTTTTTTTATAGTAAAACATTGTATCGAGCTTCAAAGAAAATGGTACTATATAATATAAAGTTAAGTCTTTGAAAGATTCAAATGGTTACCAATCAAGTACCCAGAAGGAGCAAGGTGGTGTCCGCTTTATTTGGAGGACTAGCTTGGCAGCTATTACATTGATGGATGACTAATATGATGTTTTACTCTTTCTTGTTGTTTTTGTTGCAGTTATTATCTGTTAGAATGTGAAAGTGAAGATTGAATTGCACTTTTTTGGTTGTGATTGTGTGATTAAGTTCATTTAGGTGATGGGTTTTGTTACCTTCAATGCTAGAACGTCAAAGTTTTTATTTTTATACTTCGATGGTGGTTGTTGTTGTTTTGGCTGCAGTTATTCTCTGTTGGAATGTGCATGTAAATATTTAATTGCACTGTTCGATTGTGTTTGAGTTCACTTCCTTGACTTGTTTTGACTCTTTCGACGCTAGAGCTTAAAAGATCTGCTAGTTATTCTTGGTCGGGATGTGAATATGAAGATTCAGTTATACTTTTGCTTATGTGTTTAAGTACAATTTGGCATTTTGATGATGGGTTTGCTTCATTCAATGTTAGAAGCTCCAAATTTTGCATCTTACAACATGGATTGTGATGTTTTTATTTTTTATGATGCAGTTATTCTCAAGCGGCGTTTGATGTGAAAGATGTTTTTCTTCACATCAAGTTGATGGAGCAAGCTTTGGAAGATGACCAACCTGCAATTTTGATTCAAGAGGAGTGTGATGATGAGATTCAGCTTCAGGGGTCTATGTTCAAGTTGACATTTGCTTGCAACTCTCCCATCTCATGGCCTGCAATGTCAGGTGCATTGGACAGTTCATCCATTTGCTGTAAGAAGATTCAGATCTATGAGAAGAAAGGTTCCACCCTTGGGATTGTTCTTCTCCTTGTTCTGTCTGGGGCTGGCCAAGATAAGTCGGTCAGAACTAAGGTTGAAAGTGCTCTCAAGTTTGCCATGAAGAAGCCAAAAACAAATTCTGTGAAGCTTCCCTTTGGGCTATGTGGATGTCAAGAGGAGAACTCCAAGAAAAGAGAACCCGGAGAGATTGAAGAAGACAGCGGTAACCCATGCTATGGAAATGGGTTTGATAAATTGACCCAAAATATTCATCTTCAGGTGCCCTTGCCTTGTTCATCTTTTGTTGTAGCAGTGGATGAATGGCAGACTATACAGTCAGGTGGGAATGAGATAGAGAAATGGTTGTTGAGCGCAGAAAGTCTTGAGTTTGGAGAACTGATTGGGCCAAATTCTTATAAAGGGATATACATGGGTAAAAAAGTTGCAATTGAGAAGCTTAGAGGGTGTGACAAAGGTAATTCCTATGTGTTTGAGCTCAGGAAAGATCTGCTGGAACTGATGACTTGTGGCCATAAAAATATGATGCAGTTCTGGGGTGTTTGTGTAGATGAGAATCATGGGTTATGTGTAGTAACGAAATTCATGGAAGGTGGATCTGTTCATGACTTGATGTTAAAGAACAAGAAGCTTCAGAGTAAGGATATTGTAAGAATTGCAGTTGATGTTGCTGAGGGAATCATGTTTATGAATGATCATGGTGTTGCATACAGAGACCTTAATATACAGAGAATTCTGTTGGACAGGCATGGGAATGCTTGTTTGGCAGATATGGGTATAGTCACAGCCTGCAAGAGTGTTGGAGAGGCAATGGATTACGAGACTGATGGTTATCGGTGGCTAGCTCCAGAGGTTTGCCCCTAATCTCACTCATTTCAAGTTAGCTAAATAATTGCTGAAATTATGCAAAAAAAAATCATGTCATTTATTCCATAATCGAAGTTAATTCTGTATTGCATTTTTTTGTACATATTTGGTAATTTTCTCTTTCAATATTTTTTGAAAGAAAATTAAAACAAAAGAAAACACTTTGCAACCTGGACACGTAATATAAATTGATATTACCTTTAGCAAGGGTAACATATGTAGATGGGAATTGGGAATATGATTTAGGCTTTTAACCTGATGCTCTAAAAAATCTTCGCACACCTAAGGATTTATTTCTAAAGAATACTCCTAATGACCTATTTCTAGCAAAATGTATCTCAAATATATCAGATTTGCTTACAAAGATTCAATGTTATACAGCATGATTAAAAAATTATATTATCTGCTTGTGATGCTTATGTATTATGCAGGCATACTTGGTGTCACACCACCACATTAGGGCATTTATGTCTAGCTGTTCAAAAACAGTTTCTTAAAACAATTTTATTATATCTTTTTTGAGGTAGATGTGTTCTTATTTGATGCCTGGGATCAAAGTTTTAATTGAGTTTTCTTCTTTCTTGTTACTTGGTTTTCTTTGTCCTCATTAACCCATTTACTGATTAGATTTGTTCAATGACTAAATTCTAATCTGAAGTTTTTGAGCTCTTTTATCTTTGTTGTGTGCTCTTTAAGGGCTACCTAAACATAAAATGATCTTAGTTTTATTGCTTGGAAGGATGTTTAGAGCCATTGTATGTGAAACACAATGCAAAAACTAGCCTACAATTAATAAAGCTTTATGCCACTTATCATGGCATCATTTTTTGAGCATGCCTAACATGTCTTGATCATTGTTTTTCTTTCACTTTATGTCTGCCTTTATTTATGAACTACTGTATATATAATTAGGCAAATCAGTGTGACTGTATGATGCAATTATACCTGAACTGATTCCACAGTGGAGCCCACATGTCTTAAGCCTTTTAGTATGATGTCAGTCCCCGGTAACTCGTGTGCTGGTAGAAAGAAAACATGAAACCTACCCAGTAAAACCATTCTTCACACTTCACAGAGTAAGGGAAGAAATAATTCAAGTGACAGAAGTTTATTTTTTTTTCTTCTCAAGGCCAAAGAAAAAACCTCTACATGTTTTTATTAAATGAGTCCCGGAAAAGAAAAATGTCACTTACAAATATACAATTTCACATGTTAAATCATGCATTGTAGATTTCATATTTTGCAAGTACCTTCTACAGTGCTTATAAGTTATATCAATGGTTCTATCTACTAAATACATGCATAACTCTTAATTTAGAACCTTAAAAACATGAGTGTGCTAATTCATGAATACTAATTCATTAAACGCATGTATCGTTAAATTGCCAACACTATCACCCAAGCTGACTTGCTTTTCATTCCTGTTATCTGTTTGAAACAGATAATTGCTGGTGACCCAGAGAGTGTGACAGAGACATGGATGAGTAATGTTTATAGTTTTGGAATGGTAATTTGGGAGATGGTAGCCGGTGAAGCAGCGTATTCTGCATATTCACCTGTGCAGGCAGCGGTGGGCATTGCCGCTTGCAGCCTTAGACCTGAGATCCCTAAGGACTGTCCACAAACTTTAAAATCCCTTATGACAAAATGCTGGAACAACACGCCTTCGAAGCGTCCCCCGTTCTCTGAAATTTTAGCTTTGTTGCTGCGACCAAAATAACAATAGGTAAACCTTTCTGTAGGTCATTTTGGAATCTAATAATTTGTTCATAGTCATTGATATACCAAGCACCCCTGCCACATGCTTATTCTATAGCAGTGATGGAGAATAGTTTCCAATTTATTTAATTTTTTTACAATTTTGTATTATCTCTTTATGATGCCTTTGCAATTGTCCCTTTTTTGATGGCAATCTATATGATGAAAATTCTTTAGTACGTTTCTTATTGGTTTATTATGACTTATGAGTGGTGCTTAGATTACATACTGAAATCTAGGATAATATTGTGAGGAACAAAAAACCATCAGAATGATATTTTTAAGGTCTAGTGACCTCCCAGTGTTTTTTTTAGTTTGTTCATTTCATGGTTATCCTAAGGACCTAGGAAAGGGTCCCATTTGAGGATGGGGATCACCTGTCCCAAAATGGTGTCCCCATCCATGTCCCGGCCAATAAAATATTGCCATCTCATTTAAAAAATTTACTCACTTGCATTTCTTTCTCTTTTTCTAATTGGTCGGGACATGGATGGGGACACCAGGTGATCCCCATCCCCATTTGACTGTTTCTTGACTTTCTTCAGTTGTGAAAAAACTATCAAACCCTGTACCCATTCAATAGAAATTATTTATGCTAAAATAACTCAATCTCTCTTCTAGTCTTAACTACTACCACTTATACTACTCTTAACTTTAAAAATTAATTTAATATTTATTTGATATATATTTGTCAAAATACTATCAATGGTAATAAGTTAAATATAGAGAAATGACATAGACAACTTTTGCTCATTTCAATAACTTCATTAACAATTTGTGCCGGGCACAGAACTTTGCAACACCTGCTTTGCTTTTTTTGGGTAGTATACCTGATTTGATTATCACTCAATGTTTTGGGAAGTTGTAGTGAAAATGAGTCATGCTGCAACCGTGAGGGAAATACTAAGAAATACAAATAAAAAATAACATACATTTACATTTCTATCATTTTTATCTAGGAGAGATTCACTTACTCTAAAAGTAAGTTTAAAAAACTTATTCCACATCTTAGTCATCAACTCTAAGGATACTTATCAATTTAAACAATTGGATTTCTCTATAATTAATGGTTAAGATGTGAAGTAATTCTCTCGATAAATGAATGGAGTCTAACTATACAACCACACATGTTTCTCTATTATATTTACTAGCGTGTCGACATGCACTTCGTGCATGCCGACCCGCATTCTTATTTTCTAATATTAAATATTTCATTTTAGAGAAATATATCATTTTTTTGTATTGACTGTTGTATATGATATTATAATTTATGTAATAAAAAAAATATGAAAATGAATTTTGATATTATTAAAACCTATATTAAAAATTACATTGGTGACTTGATATTTTTTATATATGTAATCTATACTAAAACCTATAATTTTGATATTTTTTTTATTGTATGGTAAACATTGTAATAATAGTTAATTAGAAGGGCAAAATAGGCAATAAAAAATTATACCATGTAGTAGTTATTAGAGGTTTTGCCTTTATATATAGTATATAGTATAGTTGTAATAATAGTTAATTAGAAGGGCAAAATAGACAATGAAAAATTATGTCATGTATGTAGTTATTAGAGATTTTGCCTTTATATATAGTATAGATATAAATGTTTTTCTTAACTGTCTATTTGGTTTAAGTTAAATCTAACTTTATATAGGAAAATATATTTGTATATTTTTTTTAAATTTACACATACTAAATTACTAATTGAAACCACACCACCTTTTGAGGAAAGTAAAGGTCATTTAATGACTTTGACAAAGGTGAAGTGGAAATCAATCTTAATTATGAGGGACTAGTAGATTATTTATATAGAAGTAGGTAAAAACTAAAAATAAATACGAGTAATAATATCATTATGGAAAGACCAATTTAACAACTTTACTAAAAAAACAAATTTAAAAGTTTTTAATTTTTTGATGTGGTATAGTTACCTCACAACAAGGTAGCTCTGCATCTAATGTTACCAATCTTAAAAAGGGTAACTCAAACTTACATGTTTATCGTTTTTATTATTGACATTTGTGGTGTAAGATAGTATGCATTTACTTTATTATATTTAAGTTTTTTGAACTTTCTATAATATTTTAATTAACTTTAGATTTATATAAGAAATATAGTATTTTTATCTTTTATTAATTTTACATATAATTTAACGACCCTTGCTAAAGTTAATGCATAATTCAATCTTAATTATAGGGAGTTAAATTCTTTACTTATATAAACGCGGCTAAAAAGAAATAATAAATTACGGAGTGGTCAAGTTTATCTAATATGATGATAAGTTTTCTAAAATTGAGGAACTATTAGAGGGATTAGAAGATTATGTGCATTTAGCATCGTAAAGTCTCCTCAAATATGAGTGTACATTAAACTGTTCTTCTTATAACGGAAAATGTTGTAACCTCCTACTAATCTTTTTACCCACAAAAAAATGATATGTGTCACTTGTAAATCAATCACTAATAAATATAGTATCATTCTGTGACATGTCATATCATTTTTTGTGGGTATAAAAATTATTAGGAGAGTTTAGTATGAGAATATAACATTACTATTTTATAACGGCTTCATATACTAAGATTGCAAACATATCTTAATTATCAATCTTCGTTATATAGGTGAGATATCTAAATAAGCTGAAATTCTTTATATTGCATCTTGTTATGATAAGGAAAGTTTTACACAATGATAAGATTATTTATTTTCAAAATAACTTCTTTACTTACAAGAATAAGATTAATACATGTCAAGATACTCTCTAGTATTAGACAATCTAGTACTAGAATGTGACACCCATAATAATCTGATGATTTAAAACTTTAATTAAAAACAATTTAAAATCTATATTATTAAAAAAATTTAAATGTCACATATCACTATTTCTGTCATTAGTAGAGATTCCGTATTGGAAAGAATCCATATACTATTCATAGTTTCATACATGTATCCTACATTCTTATTAGACATAAATAATTGCACAAGTCAACTTGTATCGTGCTTCATGGGATTTTCCCAACCCATGAAACTTTTTTAGGTGAGTATGTGTGGCATAACCACTCCAAAATTCCATATCTGACTCGGAGACAGCACATGATGCTTGTAAATGGGACTAGTCATGTCAGGAATATACGGTGGGTTCCATTTTTTATTTTGGTTTTTTTTTCTTTGTACCGCTCACACTTGACCCACCAACCTTACCGTGGCCATCCAGAATATATAAACATTTGGAGAATGATTTTTAAATTCTTTACATATACATAAAGAAAATAAGAGAATGTGAACGGAAATATGTGAATCTGTTTATTAAAATTTTTAGTATCCTTACAACATCATCTCTCTCAATTCGTGAGAAATTAAATTTCTTGGATCCCTAGACATTAAATATAAGATTATATGTTGAAAAAAATGTAGTCATGAACTAACTCATATTGTTCGAAGAGGGGTAGTTAGAATCTGAGTTGTCTTGTTGAATTCGAGCAATAGCTAACCTAGGAGAGTTGTCAAAGCTTGAGTTTTTGGTAAAATTGGGTAGTTTCTGCCTTTGAACTGTCTAGAGTGGGTACATGAAAAGGGACATTGACACTCAAATCATTATTTATAAGAGTATGTTTAGAGAGAGTATGAGGGGAGAGTAGAGAATACATCACTCTTCCCTTATGAGTGACTTCACCTATTTATATTGTGGAAATGAGTGAATTGCACTCCAAGAAGATGTATCATCATTGTGGACGACATGACCTTGTTCTTTCAGCAGCCTATTAGAATGATTGTATTGTAGATTTGGACTACCTCTGCTCGCATGGGTAGTGTGAACATGTCCACTGCCTAGATGGTGTGTCCTTGCCTTTGGCATGAAGGAATATTCTTCGGTGTAGCAGGTGTTGAGTTGTCTCTATAATGTTGTTGTTATCCTTTCACTTAGTTAGGTCGGTCTCTTAGCCATGATCGACACTTTTATAAATGAGATCTTGACTACCCGAGCATGATCAACATTCGTGTAGACTAGATTTGACATATCCGATAGTTCATCTTTGGTCGGTCCTAACACTCGGATGGAACAATTGCTCTCAGTCTAGTGACATGGTCGTTGTCGAGTCTGTTACCAAACTTAAACATCTGGTTAACTGATCAAAATTCGTGTAAACCGAAAAGTCGCCCTCAATCTGGTGGCGTAGTCGTTGTCAGACGTGGCATCACACTTGATGCTCCTGGTTAGCTATCCAAATCCAGGTGACGACTTGCCCCTATGAGGTGATGTTAGTCAGACATATCATAAGTTCACTCAGACCTTGATTCTGTATTTGGTTGTTTAGCATTTTTAGGCGAGATTTTTTTTCAAATACCAACTCAATTTTGTTGAATTTAGTGGTGTCTTTTCAATTTTCTTGAATTTGGATGATGTGCGCCACGTGGGTGGTTGCCATTATTTCTATTGTGGTGCTTGACAATTGGTTGGTCGAAAATTGATTACAATGCTTCATTTCTTATGTGGCATGTGCATGCAATTGTCTTTTGTTTGTCAATCAATGTTGTTGCTTCGGCCTTTATTCCTGACATTAACTTTGAAATTAATCAGAGTAATTAATGGTCAGGGAGCATGTATGAGGAGTTGATGGGTCATTTTAGGCTCAATTTATCTCTCTTTCGATGCTATAAATAGGTTCACTTTTACCTTTCACTTCTTCACTTTGACTTCAACTTCTTCAACATTGTTATCTTGTTTCTCCTGCAACTATCTTATACCATAAATATTAGATACCTCGTTTTATCCTTACACAACTAATGCTTGCCGGAGATGTTGAGAATAGAGTCATTGGAGGAGGATTACGGTTCAACTTCGCGGAGATTATTTCTGACCCTCATTCTTTCTTTTCGTTGTACCCCCTCGATAGCAATGAGTGAGGGGTGTGTCCTCTTCCCCCAAATCCAATGGGAGAGCTTTTGGTTCTTCTGCTTGTGGGGTGTCTAAGTCGTTAAGGAGTTACTACAAGGACTTCCTTGTGGGTCTCACCACTTTCGACCCGAAATGGGCACGTTAGACGGGTGATGTGTTTGATTCGATGGAATGCTACTTGTTCTAAGTAAGTTGTTCACATTATGAGATTGTGTATGCTTCTAATCCACTAATCTCACTTGATTTATTACATATGCCTAACATTTCAATTTTTAAACATAAAGATGCACGAGCTAAAGCTAACTTTGTGAAAAAGATGCATGAACAAGTGAAGATCCATGTTGAGAAGAAAGTTTCTAGTTATGGCGAGCGAACGAACAATGGAAGAAAAAGTGTTGTTTGAGCCCGAAGTTGGGTGTGGCTATACTTCAGGAAGGAAAAGTTTCCAACTCAAAGGAAATCAAACTTACAACCAAGAGAAGATGACCTTTTTCAAGTGATCCAGAAGATCAATGACATTGCCTAAAAATAGATCTATCCTATGAGTGTAATATGAGTTCCACTTTCAATTTTTTTGACTTAGCACTCCTTGATGCAGGCGATGACTATCCAAATTTGAGGACAAATCCTTTCCAAGAAGGGGATTGATGGGAACATTAGAGGTGTCAAAATGGCGGGTCCGGTCGGGTCGGCCCGCTAAAGCCTAAATATTTATAGAGTTTGGGTATCATTTTAGGTACTTTTCAATGAATCCGAACTTTTTAGTCTGGACCGACCATGCTATATTAAAATCGTGATCGGTTCGGATTACTCGTTTTTCCTTATTTATTTTTATTTTTTGGAACCTTTGACTTGGTAATTAGTCCTAGGTGAAAATTATTTTACAGAATAACTTATCATAAAAAAATAGAGAATAAATATTGTGTTATAAATTTAATAATTTTATAATGTTAAACATTATCATATTTTTCCTATTTTACATAATATTCTTTTAAGCATAATAACAAAATAATGTATCAAATCAAATTAGAAGACATTAAACCATATAAATTTCGCTTTTCATTTTTAATTGTGTATTTAATTGGATTTAACTTCTACAACAAAAACATAATAAAATAAATATTTTTTACAACAAAATTTGTTTACAATAGAGAATTTCACACAACCAAATTTAACATAATAGTTCACAATGAAAGTATTGATAAAGAGTATATGATGTCTTCAAACATAAAGTAAAGCATAATGATCATATATTACTATGTTAGTTATACTTTGACATATATAGTTCATTCTGAACTTGGGCTTATACTACCGTTACTATAAACCAAGATGATGTTATTTTTATAGTGTTCAAAGATTTATATATTAAAATGAAGTTACAAATTATATTGAGTTAGAGAGTGAGAGTTCAAAAATATGAGAGATTTAATAAATGTGTTGAGGTAAAATTCATATAAGTGGACTTGACATCATGTATTAACTCAAACACATGACATTAGATCTTTAAGTTTAGTTGCATTGGACATAATAAATGTATTTAAAAGTTATATATTAATATCTTATGATATATATTTATATTATATATTTTAAATATATTAAATATGTTAAAGTTTAAATAAATATTTTTTAGTATTATGTGGGCCGACCCGCCACAACTCGCAACCCACTTGGGGCGGGCTTGAGCTATAATTTGATATGCATAAATTGTACCCAAGTTTTTTAGTCCGATCTAGATTAGCCCGAACCCGATGTGGGCTAGCCCGAACCTGTCTGGGTAGCCTGTTTTGACACCTCTAGTGAACATGGACAAGGACTTGCAACACTAAGAACTCTAAGGCTTAGGAGGGCTTATGATAAGAGCAAGAACAAGAAGGGGCAAAGATGCATTAAGACAAGTTGTGGTGCTCCTAATCGAAGCTCAACCGAAGGAAGAAGATTTGGAACCAAGGGTAGTGCTTTGCATTGAAGAGTTGAAGCATCTACGCTTACCTAGGCGCTGACACTATCGTGGACCCATACACGGTCGGATCGTGTGGTCGAACAACTTTTCCATCTTCTACTATTTCCTGAATAATTGTAATTTCTCTTTTGAATAAGTGGTTGTAGACCCTAATAGACTAAACTTACGTTTTTATTATAGTGTATGTAACATTTATTGATTTCTTTAAACTTGCATTTTATTAATGTAGGTTGTCTTCTTGCGTACTTCAACTAGCTATAATTGAGTTTCTATTTTGATGAATAAAAAATCTTGAATTATAACTTAAACATATTGTTTAATTCATATTGTGAGGAGTGTTCTCCTTAGTTTTAAGCTGAAACGAGTGACTTATCATTAGGCTAATCACTCTTTGTGGTGTCCAATTGTTGGTTTACCAATCATCCTGAGTTGTGTCGTCACTCGAATTCTTCATTTCCATTTCTTACCTTCCACAAATTCATTGTCAACCTTGTTCCCTCTACTAGATATTAGTTAAGTTACCATTCCTAAATTCATAAAAACTCAATCACGTAGACTTCTCATTAGAATGATCATTAAACAAGGATCTCTCAAATTGGTTCACCTCAAAATGTGTACTTTATTTTCTAAGTGTACCACGTCACCCTTTCCATGTGTTTGAGCCTATTAATATAAGATGCCTTGTTAAATAATTTAATCATAAAATAAAATAGTCCTAGAAGAAGCCACATAAAATAAAATAGTCCTAGAAGAAGCCACATAAAATAAAATAGTCCTAGAAGAAGCCACACTCTCACCAAAATCGATATGGGTCCTGATAACATGAGTGAAAATCTGTTATAGTTGCCAGCTTCAACAACTTCATTGAATGAACCAACAATATTAATAATTACTCTTCTATTTTTGGATCACTAGGTCAATTGGTATAATGGTATTTCATCTATTTTTAAAGCTAAAAAATCTATTTTTGAGGGTGAGTGTGGTCAAGTAAATATAAATCCAAAAATTGGTTTTTTCAAGCTTGTTTAAGAAAGCAAGTGGATGCCTTACAAGGAATCAAGAGGTATTTACAGCAAATAAGGTCCTTACATATATGTTCTAGGATTCAAATTCATCACCATTAGTTATGAGTAAATTGCTTATCAAGCGGACAATTTAGTGACTCGTTTTTCATTTATACAAATGAATTTTCATACTATTCAAATGAATTATCACTAAATAATTTTTCCACAAAATAACACAATTAATTATTCAGTAAATTACATTTACACCCCCTAAATTTTAGTTAAATTCAACAAATTATATATTATTTTTCTATACCTACACAAACCATAACTTATATAAATGCAAAGGAGATAAATGTAATCTTTTAAACAAAAAATGTGATAAGTATAATTAAGTTGAACAAAATATGTTATGTTGCGGAGATAAATCCAAATAATATACAAGTCAATATTTCATTATTATTTTTAGTTCGTTATAATTTAATATAATATAATATAAAAGTTATTTAAACAATATCTCATTACAATTATTGATGCATTTTTTTAATGAACCAAAAATAATAAAGATATACCGACTCTTTTATTATTTGAACTTATCTCCTCAAATATACTATATTTTGTTTAACTTAATTACATTCTTCATTAATATTATTTTGGTTTAAAATATCAAATTTATTTCTTGCACATGAGTAGTTAGTGTAATAATGTATGTAAATAAATATGAGTGATTTGTGTAGGTGCAAAAAAATGTGATTTGTGTAATTTAACTTAGAGAAAAAGATGTATGCACCGACATTGTAAGAGTTTTTTTACAATGTTCTTATATTATCCACCATTCATTTCCAATCATCATTGATCTTTACAGTGTCAATGCATAGATATTAATAATTTAGGGAGCATCACTCTAATTTACTCTTAATTATATTATAATTAATGAAAATATTTAATTATTTATATAGTCTACTTTCCTCACCTAATTCACATTTAATCCTCACACTTTCCATAAAGTGATTAATAATTTTAATTTATTTATTTTAATTAAACATTATATTAATCTTGGGATCGTTACTTGATGTAATACATACTTATTCCCCTTAAGTTAAGTTTTATATTTGAAATCTATATATGAATTTATTTTTTTATCATATCGTGAATGTTGTTATCTCAAACAAAAATTGTAAGAATACCTATATTATAAAAAAATATATTGATGTTACTCAAGCAAAAGAAATATTATCAAAAGAACATCTTGTTCTATAAAAAAAGGTTACAATAAAGTTATAAACTAATTGAAAATCTATTTTCTTATTAATCAAGTTAATCTTTTATTTTGGTCTATATTCTTTCTTCAATTGTTCTAGAATTTTCTCAAATTTTTCGATCCTATACTCTTTAGACCACCGTAAAAACGTACAACCGAATGTGACAAGCCAAAACGACGACGTAACACACCTTTTCCAATTCCCAGTTCTCTATAACTAGTGACGTATCTATCACACTTTTCTCTTTCATCTTCTCTTTCTGAGAAGACCCAATCAGAGAAAATCGAACATTCACAAAAACATTTTCTCTCTTTTTCTCAGTTCTCATTCAGATTCCATTCTTCAATTTCATCGCAAAAGTTCAATTCGGTAACTTCACTATTCTGAACTCGAATATTTGATATCATGTTGCGTGAGCTAGGGTTAGGGTTTATATTCTAATTTCCTTTGATACTTTCGTTTTTACTCTATGATCGTTTCGATTTCCATCATGTTTTTGTTAATTACTGGCTATTGATTGCGATTACTGTTATTGTGTTGTTGATGACGGGGTTTTGTTGCGTGTTCAGTAGTTTACTGCACTATATGCTTCCTAGAAAGAGATCCTGTGAAGGAGTCGTTGTAGAAGAAGAAACTAATAACAACAGCAACTACAGCAATAGTTACAAGAAGAATCGGATTGCTTTGTTCAATCCTACTGATACCGCCGATTCAACGGTGAACAACAGAAACCAGAGTTTCAGTGGTGGTAGCAGCAACAACAGGGAGAGTCGTGGTAGCAGCAGTGCACTTGAAGGAGTTTCAGTTATGGCTTTGGGTGATTCTAACATGGATATTGATGAGGATCTTCACAGCCGCCAGCTTGCAGTGTATGGTCGCGAGACCATGAGGCGGCTCTTTGGGTCTAGCGTGCTTGTTTCCGGGATGCAGGGTCTTGGTGTTGAGATTGGTATAATATTTGGACATGCACTTTTAATTGTCTTTAAGTTCAATGATGTCTGTAAATGAACATTATTAGATCGGGGTCTGTTTGTTTAAGCCATTTGTTTTACAAAGAAGTGATTACTTTGATAACAAAAATCACTTCTAACACTTGCACATTTGTTTGGTACGAGTTTTACAGAAAAAGCATAAGCTGTGGGAAACTATATTTTTCAGCTTTTCAAGACAATCAATTTTATGTATTGACTCTTTTTTAAGTCTAAACAAATGGTCCCTAGATTAGATGTGGGTTGCCTCAAATCTATTTGCTTTTGGTGCACCCTATGGTTTATGATTGTGCTTATGTGATTGAATGTTCAAAATTTAGGACACCAGTCAAATGCTATATTATGGCTATGATTTTCTTCCTCTTTTCCATGGAGCTTTCAGCTCTCTTCTGCTATAAATAAAAATGTTAGATAATGTCTGCTAGTTTTGATTTATTGATTTGGTCCTCGGTTTGCCCTGTCATCTTGAAAATGGAGGCAGAGAAAATGTGTCTGTCTCTTTTACAATTACTTGTTTTTCATGATGATCAGCTTCTCTGAAAATGATTACCAGATGCTTCAACTCAGTGTTGTACATTTTATATTGATTACTCAGGTGATCAGTTTGTTATCTGTACCTCCATACAAACTACGTTAATGATTAATTATTTCATGTCTTCATTGGGCAACCTTGATGCTTGAAGCTCTCAGTTATACAGTATTCAATATAGACAAATTGAGTTTATAAAGCATAACACATTTTGATTTTTATTAGTTGTGACTATATTTTTTCACTGGTTTTTATATTTAGATTCAAGCTTTAAAGAGTGCCAGCTCTTTAATCTGTAATCATGTTTTTGATTTCTATAAAACAAACTATGTGCAGCGAAGAATCTCATTCTCGCTGGTGTCAAATCTGTGACCTTGCATGATGAGGGGACTGTTGAGCTATGGGATCTGTCCAGTAATTTTGTGTTTTCAGAGAATGATGTTGGTAAAAATAGGGCAGCAGCTTCTGTTAGTAAGTTGCAGGAGCTCAACAATGCAGTGGTTGTACTAAGCTTGACAACTGAACTGACAAAAGAGCAACTTTCTAATTTCCAGGTACATCCCCTTTTACTTCACTTCCTTTTGTTTTATAAAAAGGTGTTTCATGTTATTTTTTTGAAGTGTTTTGTATTTACATTTGCTAAGCATATTTACTATTATGTAGGCTGTTGTTTTCACTGATATCACTCTTGCGAAAGCCATTGAGTTCAATGATTACTGCCACAGTCATCAGCCTCCCATTGCTTTTCTTAAAACTGAAGTGAGAGGCCTTTTTGGTTCTGTATTCTGTGATTTTGGGCCTGAGTTCACTGTTGTTGATGTTGATGGAGAGGAACCCCATACTGGCATTATTGCATCCATCAGCAATGACAACCCTGCTCTAGTATCCTGTGTTGATGATGAGAGGCTTGAGTTTCAGGATGGAGATCTTGTTGTATTCTCTGAAGTATGTGGTATGAAAGAATTGAATGATGGAAAACCAAGGAAGATTAAAAACGCTAGAGGATATTCATTTACTCTCGAAGAAGACACAACAAATTATGGTATGTATGAGAAGGGTGGTATTGTCACACAGGCCAAACAGCCAAAGGTGTTGAACTTTAAGCCTCTCAGGGAAGCACTCAGTGATCCAGGTGATTTTCTTCTGAGTGATTTTTCCAAGTTTGATCGTCCACCTCTCCTTCATTTAGCATTCCAAGCTTTAGATAAGTTCATTTCTGAGTTGGGTTGTTTCCCTGTTGCTGGTTCGGAGGATGATGCACAGAAGCTTATTTCTGTTGCCAGTAATATTAATGACAGTTTAGGTGATGGGAAATTAGAAGATATAAACCCAAAACTTCTGCGACAATTTGCATTTGGTGCTAGGGCAGTATTGAACCCTATGGCTGCCATGTTTGGTGGTATTGTTGGACAAGAGGTTGTCAAAGCATGCTCAGGGAAGTTTCATCCTCTTTTTCAGGTGAGTAGATTTTTAATGTTTCTCAGATTCTCTGATAATTTGAAATATTTTTTATTGTGAAGTCCTTTTTAATAGTCAGCCAATTGTGTGTTTTCAGTTTGCTTCTTCATTTGATGTGTTTATTTTGATTTTCTTTAATGTTTTCTTTACCTATTGAACAAATCAAGCTTTACCCAATCTTGTCTCTAAACAAGATATTAAACCTCTCCATCAGTTTTGTATGACTTCTATTGAACTTGTTTCTTCTTTTGATCTTAATATTATTGATGAAACTTATCTCGATTATTAATTAGTGGTGGATTTTGTATGTTTATGTAACTTGTCTATCATTCAAGTATTGAAAAGTAATTTTTTATTTATAAGCCTGAACACAACAAGCCACACAAACTTTAAGGCATGTATATATCACATGTAAATGTCTATTTTATTAGCAAAGCTTAGCATTCTCTGAAAAAAGTTTGTGCTTTTGTACATGCTCTTGCATTCTGAAAGATACAAGAGAATCTAGGCTCTGTTCTGTCTGCATTTCTTTCTCTAGAACGGTGACTCTGGAATTTCTAGGAATTCAAGAACATAAATGAAAATTACTAGATAAGGGAAATAACTGAAGCAGAGAAAACAGAACTCAGCCAGAAGCATTTTCCCCTCTTATAATTGTTGCCTATTTCTCTCTGTCCAGCCCTCCAACGAATAGGCCATCACTCTCGTGAGTCTTGTCTCCATCTCACAGCCACATCACATTTTTGCTGCAGTCTATTAATATACCCGTGTTTAAGTTTAGACGAGGTTGTAACACACTGGTCGTTTTAAACACATGATATTTTAACTTCATTTTGAGATGAGGATGATGTAACATCTTACTCTAGTATGATGGGGTTTGCTTCGTTTATAGGAATGATGAGGTAATGTGATGGCAAATACATATTTCACTGGTGCAAACTGATGTTCACCTTGTTTTGTTGTCTTCCTGTTAAATGAGCATTATTTTCAAGCTATAATAGCTGTTGGCTGTTATTTAATGTCGATTTAACTTCAACATTGCAGTTTTTCTACTTTGACTCTGTGGAATCACTTCCTACAGAACCACTTGACAGTAACGATTTGAGACCAGTGAATAGTCGGTATGATGCTCAGATTTCAGTTTTTGGACGGAAGTTGCAGAAGAAACTAGAGGATTCTCAAGTGTTTGTTGTTGGATCTGGTGCTTTGGGATGTGAATTTCTGAAAAACCTTGCCCTCATGGGAGTTTCTTGTGGAAATCAGGGGAAGCTGACAATTACTGATGATGATGTTATAGAGAAGAGTAACCTAAGCAGGCAGTTCCTCTTCCGTGATTGGAATATTGGACAGGCCAAGTCTACGGTTGCTGCTTCAGCTGCTGCATCTATAAATCCTGGTTTTAATATTGAATCTCTGCAAAATCGGGTTGGCAGTGAAACCGAAAATGTGTTCAATGATACGTTCTGGGAAAACTTAAGCATTGTGATAAATGCTCTAGACAATGTAAATGCGAGGCTATATGTTGATCAGAGATGCTTGTATTTTCAAAAGCCTCTTCTCGAGTCTGGAACTCTTGGAGCCAAATGCAATACACAGATGGTTATTCCCCACCTGACAGAAAACTATGGTGCGTCAAGAGATCCACCCGAGAAACAGGCACCGATGTGTACTGTACACTCATTTCCACACAACATTGATCACTGTTTGACATGGGCTCGATCAGAGTTTGAAGGCTTGCTTGAGAAAACTCCTGCTGAAGTGAACGCATATTTGTCTAACCCAAGTGAATATACCAATGCAATGAGGAGTGCCGGTGATGCTCAAGCAAGGGATAACTTGGAGCGTGTTCTTGAGTGTCTGGACCGGGAAAAGTGTGAAACTTTTGAAGATTGTATTACTTGGGCTCGGTTAAAGTATGATAGTTTGATAGTCTATCTGTTTCTTATAATAATGTTCTGAGGGAGCATACTAGTTTTTGGTCCTTTACTGAAATACATTTATTTATTTCAAATTTTCACAGGTTTGAAGATTATTTTGCTAACCGTGTGAAGCAGTTAATCTATACTTTTCCTGAAGATGCTTCAACCAGTACTGGAGCTCCTTTCTGGTCTGCACCGAAAAGATTCCCTCGCCCACTTCAGTTCTCAGCCTTTGATCCGGGTTATCTAATTTTTGCAATGGCAGCTTCTATTTTACGAGCAGAGACATTTGGTATCCCAATCCCTGACTGGGTAAAGAATCCTCAGAAGATGGCTGATGCAGTTGATCGGGTGATAGTACCTGACTTTCAGCCTAAGCAGGATGCGAAAATAGTGACAGATGAGAAGGCTACCAGTCTCTCTACTGCTTCTATAGATGATGCAGCTGTTATCAATGATCTAATAATCAAGTTAGAAAAGTGTCGATTGAATCTACTGCCAGACTTTAGGATGAAACCAATTCAGTTTGAGAAGGTATGTTTTTCCTTCATTATACTTTGTATTGGTTTCTATTGGTTTGTTTTTACCATGATTCTCCTTCTACCCTCATCACCTGATAAAATCATTTCTACAGTCTTGGCAACAATGCTTTATATTTTGTAGTTACAATAGGGATTTTTGAATTGGTGGATTTGCATATGTATTTGCTTGGAGTGGATTCAGAGTATATAAACTTTTAGATCTGTGTTTTATACTGTATTATTTGTAATTAGTTTTTATCAACTAAGTAATTGCCATTCTACTGTGAATCTGCAGGATGATGATACAAACTACCATATGGATGTGATAGCTGGGCTTGCCAATATGAGGGCTCGGAATTACAGCATTCCTGAGGTTGACAAGCTTAAAGCCAAGTTCATTGCTGGACGGATCATTCCTGCTATTGCAACCTCGACTGCTATGGCAACTGGTCTTGTCTGCTTGGAGCTCTACAAAGCGTTGGATGGAGGTCACAAGGTCGAAGACTATAGGAACACGTTTGCTAACTTGGCACTGCCTCTCTTTTCAATGGCTGAGCCAGTTCCACCGAAGGTTATCAATCATCAAGATATGAATTGGACCGTTTGGGACAGGTGGATTGTGAGAGACAATCCTACTCTCAGGGAACTTCTTGATTGGTTGAAGGCAAAAGGCTTGAATGCTTATAGTATTTCATGTGGAAGTTGCCTACTCTATAATAGCATGTTCCCTAGGCACAAAGAGCGTATGGACAAAAAAGTAGCAGATCTAGCAAGGGAAGTAGCCAAGATGGAGATTCCTTCCTACCGTCGTCACTTGGACGTTGTCGTGGCATGTGAGGATGATGATGATAATGATATTGACATCCCTCAAGTATCTATTTATTTCCGTTAGGTCGCATTCGTCAGTTGTGTTCTAGACTTCGGTAAGTGGTTAGTGTGTTCGACTCTGGTGTTCCATATTCATAAGTGTATTAGGCACATGACATTGTCTACCATATCAAAGGTTCATGTATGACTTGAAAAGCAACTTTTTCTTTGTATTTTAACTTTTCATGTTTTTTGGGGTCTTCCCCTCCAACCCTAACATTATTTTGAGATGGTGAACTCATGTTGAATGTTCATGTAATCCATCCATATTCTACTTTTTTGGTTGCATTTTTTCCAGGTAGGGTTAGTTTGAGTCAGTAGTTTCTCATGCGATTTAGTTTTATTTTAATTTTCATTTTACTTTCTCGTTTTGTCATTTGCTCTTTAAAGTCTTTTCTGGGATTAGAAATCATCGCAAATACATAAAAGATTCTGAGTTAACTTATGTGGAGTTTGAGCTTAGTTTGCAATGATTTGCTTATGAGAAAGAGCTAGACTTTTGTTAGAAGGAAATGAGGAGGGATCTATTGACTTCAAGAGTAAGTTTTTAAACTTACTTCATATCTTAGCCATCAATTCTAGGGAAATTCAATGGTTTAAATACTTATTTTTGGAGTAAGTGGATCCTTACCCGAAGGAAATAGCTTAAGGAAGCTCACATGACTTGTCTGACCCTTGGGCAGAAAAGAACTTAAAAAAAAGCTGATTCGTTCTAAATATTATAATTTGGCATTTCAGCGTAGGAAACTTTAGAATTGGAAAATGATGTTGAGGTGTCGTCGGTTCAGTTTTATTATTGGACTACCAAATTGAATGATTGGTAGAAAAATCATATTCGAAGTAGGTGTTACAATGAAGTTTTGTTTGGAGTGTTCAATACCTTTGATTTTTATCTAATATCAAGAAGTTATTTTCAGATAAAGCCCTTCAAAATCTCCTCTTTTGAAAAATCATTGGTTTATTAATAATGATGGGTTGAGTGTTTATTCTCACTTAGAGGCCGTTGCCTTTGAAAAGAGAGGGGAATAGGAGAGCAGGAAACGGAAAAAAGCATGCTCACAATTTATCTTCCTACCCCTTCACTATCTAACTTATTTTAATCTTATTTTGTCCGTAATATTTATGCACTGTCAATATAAAAGTTTATATATAATTAGTATATTATCTACCATTTATTTGTAAGACTTTTTTCAGTGATGATTAAATATGAATGATAAATAATCCATACATATTTTTTCTCTAGAATGTTTGGGTATTGATCAAAACAAAATAATAATTATTGAAATATGAGGGCGTGTCATAAGATTAGGCACTTCCTTTACAAGGATTAATTCATAATAAAATCGACTTCTTTCAATGGGGCACGCAGATGAAAAAATCCATCATTTTGGAAGGTATTTTTGTATTACTTGTACAGAGTTGCTTTTAGGGTGGGTTAGTTTCATACGTCATCCTTTTACCAAGTGTATTTCCTCACCGTTTCGTTTTGGGTAATGAATTAATCCATTACAGCCCTTGAAGCATTACATCCAATTCATAGTCCCAAAATCAGGAACAATCACATAGTATGAACAACAATGACATCTTAAATAATTGCTTTAGTTGTATTATGCACACACCATAGTCACCAAAAAGTCTATAATGTTGAGATGTCTTCATAGAAGATTTCAATAGAACATCTATCACAAATTTTCAATCTTCCGCCGGAGGCAAGTCAAGCAAAGGCGATGAAGTTCAGACAGGAGCCTCATGAAGGCTATCTGAACTGCATTGCTTGTGACTTCTCATTTCTATTTAGTTTTTATCAGCACCTTCATCAAAATCTCTAGAAACTCCAACTCGGAAATCAATCTGTTTCTGGTGCTTTGAGCGACGCTGCTCATCGAAATTGTTCCACCCTTCAAACTGCAAGAAAGCCACATGTCGCTGTCATGTAATTGTTGTTTCTCAGCCATTATCTGCTCTATTGAACTGACATGATGATATGCTTTCTGTTGAAATGCAATACTTCTTATTTGAAAAATGAATAAAAATATGTGCACACCTGACGAAGGAGATCAATTGTTATTTCTGTATTGTGCAGATCCAGTGTGGAGAGCAAAAGGCAAGTTTTGAATAGTTGAGATGGAAGAGATTTCATCCCATTGTTACTAAGATGCAAAGCCTGCATAGTGGTTAGAAAGTTGGAGTAAATGCATGAAAAGTTGGTAATATAAAAGGGTGGCCCAATGCACGAGGCTCCCACTTGGTGGGGTACGAGGAGGGTAGATGTATACAACCTTATCCCGCAGCCGAAGAGGCTGTTTCCGAGATTTGAACCCGTGACATCATGATCACCTATGAAGCACAGATACAGATACTTGTGTCGGATACGATATGTACCCGATATGCCGATACACAATTTTCTAAAATATAGGATACGATACGTTCAGGGATACGTATATAAAATAGTAAAAAAATATAAAATATGATAAAATTATAAATGTAAATCAAAATATCTAAATCAGAAAGTATAATGGAAATTGCAAATCATTTTCCTCCATTAGTGTTTGCCTTTAAATAAGTTGGTATTTTCCTTGATTATTGAGATGCCTTGATTAAAACGTAACATATCTATGCTAGTTTCTTGTTGAAAACGTTTCAGATACGTATCTTAGTATTTTATATTTTTTATATTTTTGGATACTCTACGGATACGTATCCATGACGAATCGGAGCATATATGTGTCGGATATGTGTCCGACACGGACACGTGAAGGAGTTTCACGTATCCGTGCTTGAGAGATGATCATTAAGAAACAACCCTACCAGCATCAAACTCACTCTCTAAAAGTGAGTAATATAAGTACCAAATTTATTTTTATGAGACGAAAATGCAGGGAAAATCACAAGCACATTCCTTTCTAGTGGGAAACTGTTAGATGCTAACTCTATTTGAATTTACCCATTTTTATCCTTATTATTGCAACATCATTTTCCCATGTCTTTGCAAATTTAACTGAAATCAAACGCGTTCTTTTTTATTCATCTTAGATTCAATATTACATGCCTATGAAAGACAAGTATTTTTTAAATAAAATATTATGAAGTTACGAGAGAATAATTGGGTGGAAGTTGAGACAAGAGACACATATTACTAAAAATCAATTTAGTTTTATGTCAGAGAGGTCGACCATGGAGGCTATATACTTGCTACGGTGATTTACGGAGAGACCCTAGAGGAACCAAAAAGACTTACACGTGATTTACATTGATTTAGAAAAACATATGATAAGGTGACTTAAGAGGTATTGTCGAAACCTTAGAGAAAAAAGATTTCGGATTGCCTACATTCGAGCAATCAAAGATATAAACGATGAGGCCATGACCAGTGTGAGAACATAAGATGAGGTCTCAAAAGATTTCCTATTGCTATATCACGACTACACCAAGGGTCAACATTGAGCCCCTACCAATTTACATTGGTCATGGATGTGCTTATTGGGCATATTCAAGAACCAGTGCCATAATGCATGTTTTTGCGGATGATATCATCCTAGTTGAAGACTCGAGAAAGGAATTAAATTCGAACTAGAAATGTGAATACAAACTTTTAGAAGGTCATAAATTTTCTACAAGTCCAAGTATTTTACGAAGTAAGACGAAATATAAGAAGGATAAGTTTAGCAAGAGGAAAATAAACCTTACATTAGAGGTGCAAATTGGAGATCATATCATACCACGAGTCACGAGATTCAAGTGTCTCAAGTCAAAAATACAAAGCAGTGGAGAAATCGAGGGAGGCGTAAACCATAAGATTAAAGTGGGTGGATGAAATGGTGGAGTGCTTCCAATGTCTTATGAAATAGAAATGTGACACCCAAGCTCAAGAGAAAATTTTACCACACAACTATAAGACTTACAATGTTATATGAGAAGGGTGTTGAGCAATAAAATGTCAATAGGAAAATAAACTCAATGTATCAGAGATGAGAATGGTGTGTTGGATGAGTAAGCACATTAGACAAGATAAGATTAAGAATGAATACATTAGATAGAAAATTGATGCATGGTAGAATCGAACCTTGGGTGGTTTAGACATGTGTGGAGGAGACAGGTAGAAGCCCCAATAAGGAAAGTATATCAAATAGGGTAAGTCTAATTTCTAGAGGCAAAAGAACGTCACGAAAAACCATAGAGGAAATGTAGAAAAGATTTAAAGATCGATGTTGCGCAAATGGACATGATTCATGATAGAGCATTGTGATGTTGTTCAATCAATGTAACCGATCCCACCTAGTGAACTAAGGCTTAGTTGTTGTATACACTAGCATCAAAGAAACAACATGGGCAATAGTAACTTCGCATAAAGGAATGATTTAAAGATCTCACTTAGTGGGGTATTGGGAGGGTATATGTACACAGTATTACCCAAGTAAAAGGAGAGACTGTTTCTAGAAAGATCTATGTATATGTGATTTCACTATATCTTGAGGGGGGTTGTATAATGGTTTACACAATTAAAGTGAGATTATGATCATGTAAATATGCAATTTTGTGTCAGTCTATTTTAATTTTGTCCGTTTTTAGTCCCTAAAAATACCAAAAGAATGTGCTTTTTACTCCCTTGTGAGAGACTAAAAGCAACTATTTTTTTGTAAAATGAGGGACCATAAATGAATAAAATTCAAATAGGGAATAAACCAAAAAAGTATCTATATACGAGGACCAAAAACTTATTTAAGCAAAAAGGGATTCATAGTTGACAGTCAATGTGCAGTACTCATGTGCAAGAATGAAACAACAATGGCACATAATTACAGTTCCTAAACTTCAAAATTGTTTAGGATAACATGCTCAATTGTGGGTGAGAAAACAAATCGTCCTTCAATTTTCTTATTTTATTAGGTAAAAATGGGGAAATGGAGTACCTTCAAATTGCTCAAACTGCCAAATGTCTCTGGCAGTTCAAAGAGAAAATTTGATGAGAAATCGACCTGCGCCACAAGAGAACCTACATAAGCATATTAAGAGTAAATAGTACACGCCTCATTAAAAAATATCATTTGTTATGTGTACTAATTCATCTATACTATATCATCTATGTAGTTCCTTATGAAAGAAGAGGATAGAAGACCAATAACTGTACCTCAACTAGAGAATGACATCTCCCTATAAGTTCACTGATGGTAGTCATCCTGAGAAAAAGACATCAATCAAAATAGTAGCTATTACCGAAAATAACAATACTTGGTAATTGTTAATACTAATATTTTTCGAGTGAGATGAATTTTGAATAAACAAGTTCATTCACCTAAGTGAATTCATTAGCAGTGTCCAATAGATTTTGGATTGAAACGATGGATGAGTGCCGCTTTTTAGCCCTTGCACACAGGCACATACATATTCTTCTATAGTAAGTAGCCTATAAAAAATTTCCTTCTAGCTAAAAACTGAGGTTTCAGATTTAACTATGCATTTTTAATATTTGCCATTATTTTCTATTTCTTTTGGAATTCAAGAAGGTAGGAAAGTTTTGTGTGTGTGTATATATATATATTTGGGGGGGGGGGGTGGGTGGGTGGGTTGAAGGAGAATATCTTATGGTCAAGGGTATATTTCAAACATTTTAAACATAAAAGAAGAACTCAAATAAATAAGGCAGGCATACAGGACAATGATGAAAGAGATTTGACCAGACATACAATTTCAGGAGTTAATAAATAAATATTCATACCTAAAAGTAGTTTTAAATGATACCTATTATTGTTGGCTCGCAAAACTTCTAATTTTGTCAGATGCCCTATTTCGTTAGGAAGGCCTTCCAACTTATTATTGGAGACATGCAGCTCCTTTAAAGAAGTTAGAGAACCCAGTGAAGATGGCAGAGTAGTTAAACTGCAAAAATCATGATTAATAAGCAAATTACATATAAGGGTCAAATCCCCATCCAACTGAAATGAGATACAGAAAGTAAGATTAGGAAAAAGGATTGGATCCACTATTCTGAATATACTAAGAATTGAACATGAGGAATAAAAGTAATACTGAAGCAAAACACTCAAAGTAAGAGGTATTAGTCTAAGACCCAATGGTAGCAATATCAAGCATTTTACAGTAAACTCCAAAAGCAATATGCTAGAAGCATGAACAAAAAATATACTTCCTCTTTTTCCTGTTTATCTTTGAAGCTGGTGACCAGCTACTGCAAATTATGATGGTTTGGACACGGACAAACATAAATCCATAGTAAATGCAATCCTAGTGTAAATTTGTTGTTGTTTTATGCGAGTTAAAAAAAAAACAAGTCGATATTGAAATTGTAAACTGTGATATCTACTCACCAGTTCTGGTTCAATGATAACACTGTTAAGTGTGTCAGAGTTGTTAGTCCTCCCCAGCTAATTGATCTATCCAACAGGTCATTTGCATTAATAAATAGTTTCTGCAACAATAAGATAGTAGCAAACTGTGTTAAACAGTTAAATATTTCTCAATTTGCTTCCATTACAAATATCTATGTGCAAATGAAACAAAAAAACTATTACGAAAGAAAGGTCAGTTTACCTCTAAACCAGTAAGACGAGCAATTTCAACAGGGACATCTTTAATTGAATTGTTGTTGCAATCTAGAACTCTTGCAGAAGGCCCACAGGCCCACACTTCAGCAGGTATGGCCTATTAAATTAAAATTGGTGGGGAAAATGAGAGGACATTTTATGCCACAATTGAAGGAATTAAATCTCATAAATAGAAAATACTACTTTTATCTCTGGGTTTATTTTGCATTTTGATTGTTAACTACATCTCTTCTTGACTCAATAAGGCGCAGAGCAATTGCACATGACTAACTAATCTACGTTAGCTATGGTTAAGCCTAAAGGACTAACTAACCTACATTAAGTTTTGCGTGATAGTTTACGTAATAATTTTCAACTCTATATTTACAGCCTAGGACATGAGCTGCTACAATTTCTTGACTCATAAACGTCATGTTCTTGTCATCTCAATCATTGTTGATTAAGATTCTTGATAAGGCCAAACCCAAGCCAGAATTAAAGCATGTGTATAAAAGAGGGAAAAGGAAGGTTTGGATTGGTTAGTAACCACCTAACTAACTTTCCATCTTCTTTTTGGCAGTTACTTAGTTAGTTAGTTAGGCAGTTTTTCCTTAAATAGCTAGAGGAGTTAGATAGAAGGGCATTGGGAATTTTCTTGTAAACTGATTGTGGAATCAGTGGATTATAGGGACGTGGGATCCTATATTCATCTTCTTTGTAACTCTACTCCTATTCTTCAATAATATTCATTTACTAGAGCCCAGCCAAGAAATACACTGTTTCTGGCTTTGGGACTTTTCCTTTTTCTTAAATCTTGCTTAGTTTGATACCATTGTTCTATCACTGGTATCAGAGCACCATCCTGGTGCCTGCTGAATACAAAAACCCACCACCCACAAGCTGCTGAAGAATTCGTATGGTCTCAACTAGAAGTATGGCTAGGGAAAATGAAAGTTGGAACCAAGAAAGGGAAGAAATTTGCATGAGGTTGGAATTGAATGAAGCAAGAACCAAAAGAACTGAGGATTTGTTGGCTGCCATAGCATTGAAGCTGGGAGTTAACCAATCAGAAGGAACCAGTGAGAATGGGGAAGAAGTGGACAGTCACAAGGAGGCACAAACCCATGATAGGTGGAGGAGGTTGGAGATTCCTATCTTTATGGGGGAGTTATGGCTGGATCCAGAAGCTAGAAAGGTATTTCACCATGTGAGCAGTTTCTGAAACAGAGAAGATGAAGGCTACACTAGTAGCCTTGGATGGAAAAGCACTCAGCTGGTTTCAATGGTGGGAAGGTTGCAATCCCTCTCCTACTTGGGAAAGCTTCAAGATAGCAGTGGTAGGAAGGTTCCAACCCTCTATGATTCAAAACCTTTTGAGTTACTCTTAGCACTCAAGCAAGAAGGGAGTATGGAGAGCTTTGTTGAAGAATTTGAAAATTTTGCTGGTGCACTGAAGGAACTAAACCAAGACTTTGTTAGAGGAGTGTTCTTGAATGGACTAAAGGAAGACATAAGGGATGAGGTCAGAATGTATGAGTTAGGGACTTTACAGGAAGTGATCCATAAGGCCCTGCTTGTAGAACAAAAGAATTTGATAGTGCAGAAGAAGCTTCCAGGGAACTATCCAAGGAGTTCTGGTACTTTCAGAGGCAATTCCTTTAGTAGAACTGTTACTTTAGACCCTGCTGCTTCTAGTCATAACAAGAAGGAAGAGTCTTATGTGGGGAGTACCATGTTTAGGCCAAAATTAGCACAAGAAGAGGTTGGTGCTAAATCTGTGGGAGAATTTAGGAGACTATCCAGTGCTGAGATGAGGGAGAAAAGAGAAAAGGGTCTCTGTTTCAGATGTGATGAGCCATTTTCAAGGGAGCATAGGTGCAAGAACAAACAATTAAGGATGTTGCTCTTAGCTGAAGATGAAGAGGTGGAAGAACCAGTTGAGGCAGAGGAGGAAATTCAACACTTTAATTCCTTACAGCTGACCCTTTATTCTATGAAGGGGCTTACTTCATCTAAGTCATGGAAGATTGAAGGGATGTTAGAGGATAACCCCATCATCATTATGATAGATTGTGGGGCCTCTCACAATTTTATCTCTCAAACCTTGGTAGATAGATTGCAGCTGCCAGTGAAGAAGACAAGGACCTATGTAGTGGAGGTAGGAGATGGTCACCACATTCAGTGCGAAGGAAAGTGTGGAAATATCAAATTGATCATGCAACAGTTAGAACTCATTCAAGACTTCTATCTTTTTGCTCTGAAGGGGGTGGATGTAGTTCTTGGGATGGAGTGGCTAGCAAGCCTTAGTGAAGTTAAAGCAGATTTTGGAAAGATGAGGCTATCTGTCAAAAGAGATGGAGAACTCATGACTATAGTGGGCAATCCAGCTCTCACTAAGGCTGAATTAGCAGTTGGTGCTTTCATGCAAGTCTTGATGGAAGAAGTAGAAGGCATGCTATTGCACTATGAAGACACTAACAAGGAAAGTAGAAGAATTCCTAAGGAATTAGAAGGGGTGCTTCAGAAATTCAGTGCAATATTCCATGACATATCAGGGTTACCACCCATCAGACCACAAGATCATGCCATTCACCTAAAAGAAGGGGCTGAGATACCCTATCTTAGGCCATACAGGTGTCCATATTATCATAAAGCAGAAGTGGAAAGATTGGTGGGTGAAATGCTGGAAGCAGGGGTAATCAGGCACAGCATAAGCCCCTACTCAAGCCCTATCATCCTCGTGAAGAAAAAAGATGGTGGTTGGAGGTTTTGTGTGGACTACAGGGCACTCAATAAGGTAACCATTCCAAAAAAATTCCCTATCTCTCTGATTGAAGAATTACTTGATGAGTTAGGGGGTGCTAGGGTATTTTCTAAGTTGGATTTAAAATCTGGATACCACCAGATTAGGATGAGACCAGAAGATGTGGAAAAAACAGCTTTTAGAACTCATGAAGGGCGTTATGAGTTCCTGGTCATGCCTTTTGGCTTAACCAATGCTCCATCAACATTTCAATCACTTATGAATGAAATTTTGAGACCTTATTTGAGGAAGTTCACCTTGGTTTTCTTTGATGATATCCTAGTATATAGTCCAGATATGGCAACTCATGGACAACACTTAGGCATTGTTCTAGCTCTGCTTATGGAGAATGATCTAAAGGCCAATGTGAAGAAATGCAGTTTTGGTCAGGTCAGCATTGAATATCTGGGGCATATCATCTCAGAAGGTTGTGTGGCTGCTGATGATGCCAAGGTTGAATCTGTTAAGAATTGGCCTCCACCAAACAGTCTAAAAGGGTTGAGAGGATTCCTTGGGCTTATTGGTTATTATAGAAAATTTGTACAGGATTATGGTAGGATTGCAAAACCTCTTACTGATCTTCTCAGAAAAGATGCTTTTGGTTGGTCTAAAGCAGCCCAAGAAGCTTTTGAAAGGTTAAAGGCTGCTATGGAAAAACTACCTATGTTGGTTGTTCCTGATTTCACAAAGGAGTTCATAGTAGAGACTGATGCTTCCAGCAAGGGTTTAGGAGTTGTTCTGATGCAGGGAGGGAGGCCTTTGGCTTTTTGGAGCAAGGCACTTTCTTTAAAGGCACAACAAAAGTCAGTTTATGAAAGGGAGTTGGTGGCTTTAGTGCAAGCCATTCAGAAGTGGAGGCACTACCTCATGGGCAGGCACTTCATTATCAAAACAGACCCGAAGAGCTTGAAATTCTTGACTGAACAGAGACTATTTTCAGATGAACAGTTCAGATGGGCAGTCAAATTAGTAGGAATGGATTTTGAGATCCAATATAAACCTGGAGTTGAGAATTCTACAGCAGATTCATTATCTAGGAAGGTTATGTTTAGTGCCATCTCTATGGTTAATAATGAAGAAGTAGAGAACTGGGTACTAGAAGTTCAATTGGATCCAAAATGGAAAGGATTGATGCAAGCATTAACAATTGATAAAAACTCACATCCTAGATTTGAGCTAAGGAAGGGGTACTGTATTATAAAGACAAGTTAGTTCTATCCACATCATCCAACAGAATCCCTTTGATTTTAGCAGAATGTCATGATACTCCTATGGGGGGTCACTCCAGTTACCTTAAGACCTACAAGAAGATTTCCAGTTTTTTGTTTTGGGAAGGCATGAGGGCAGATATTAAGACTTATATTGAGCAGTGTGACATTTGCCAGAGGAATAAGTACTCTACCCTGGCTCCTGGAGGATTTATGCAACCATTACCCATCCCTCAACTAGTCTGGATGGATTTGTCTATGGATTTCATTGGTGGTCTACCTAGGGTCAAGGGTAAGGACACTATTCTGGTAATTGTGGATAGACTCACTAAGTATTCACATTTCTTTGCTCTAGGTCATCCCTATTCATCAAAGGGGTAGTCAAGTTACATGGATTTCCTACATCCATTGTCTCTGATAGGGATCCACTATTCCTAAGCAACTTCTGGAAGGAGCTATTCAGATTAGCTGGAACTCAACTAAGGTTGAGCACTTCTTATCACCCTCAGACAGATGGGCAAATAGAGGTAACTAATAGGTGCTTAGAGACCTATTTAAGATGCTTTGTGGGGCCAAGACCTAAGCTATGGGTGGAATGGTTACATTTGGCAGAGTTCTAGTTCAATTCTAACTATCACAGTGCAGCTAAGATGACTCCATTCAGGGCTCTTTATGGGAGAGAGCCTCCCTTGTTGATCAAGGCAGGGACTATACCCTCTAAGGTTGAAGAAGTCAATCAGCTATTCACTCAGAGAGATGGAATCATAGATGAACTGAAAACTAATTTGGCCAAGGCTCAGAACTTAATGAAACAGCAGGCTGATAAGCACAGGAGGCTGTTGGAATTTGAAGTAGGGGAATGGGTGTTTCTCAAGTTGCAGCCATATAAACTGAAATCTCTAGCAGCCATGCCCTATGCTAAACTAGCTCCTAGGTAGTATGGACCTTATCAGATAACAAAAAAGGTTGGACTGGTGGCTTATCAGTTGGATTTACCAGAGGGGACCAAAATCCATCCAATTTTCCATGTGTCTTTCTTAAAGAAAGCCCTTAAAGATCATCAACAATCTCAACCTCTCCCTCCTATGATGAATGAAGAATTAGAACTAGAGGTTCAACCAGAAGATATTATTGAAGTCAGGCAGAGGGCTCAAGATGTTGAAGTATTGGTTAAATGGCAGAATTTACCACAACATGACTGCACTTGGGAGTCAACAGCTTCTTTGAGGGAAAATTTTCCTACATTCCAACTTGAGGACAAGTTAAGAAGTTTAGGGGGGTATTGATAAGGCCAAACCCAAGCCAGAATTAAAGCATGTGTATAAAAGAGGGAAAAGGAAGGTTTGGATTGGTTAGTAACCACCTAACTAACTTTCCCTCTTCTTTTTGGCAGTTACTTAGTTGGTTAGTTAGGCAGTTTTTCCTTAAATAGCTAGAGGAGTTAGATAGAAGGGCGTTGGGAATTTTCTTGTAAACTGATTGTGGAATCAGTGGGTTATAGGGTCGTGGGATCCTATATTCATCTTCTTTGTAACTCTACTCCTATTCTTCTTCAATAATATTCATTTACTAGAGCCCAGCCAAGAAATACACTGTTTCTGGCTTTGGGACTTTTCCTTTTTCTTAAATCTTTCTTAGTTTGATACCAATGTTCTATCAATTCTGCTAGGAGATAAAGAATTCATGGTGATTTTTACTGTATACAAGCCACCACAAATAGTTATAGTTGCAATTCTCCTTGCTCTGGAACAAGGCTATTCAACAGTTAATAAAAATACAGTATGGGCATGTTTTAGTATATGAGCTGTAAAATGTAGTTTCCAGATTCAAAATGACTAACTAGAGAAATACATGGAGCTCAGTAGATAACTGATGTCAGAGGTACGGACATTACAGATAAACATAAAATCAGTGCTTTATTCTGTGTTTCTGCCACTCTTAAAAAATGAGAGGTATGTTAGTCTTTTTTCCCTTATGACTTGTTGTATAACCTATCAAGTCATGTTTATCTAATGGATCCAGGGCAGATATAACTAATGGGTATGACTGAAATACCGCCTTAAAAGTGGATAATGTTTTTCTGGTCTTAAAAATGAAAAAATAGAAGGATAAAAATCGGAAAAAAACTTTTACCAAAAAAATAACAGTGATTCATCTTTACAGCAACGAAGATTCTAATATATGATAAAATTCCTCGACTTTCAAATTTGTTCTCCAGATAAGTGCTATCAGAATTTATTAGTTTTAAAGATTTCCAAGAGCTTTTATGGCTAGTCCAAAGATGAAATGTAATAAAAAAACCTTTTCTTTTTCCTGTAGTAAACTATTTCTAACAATGACATAGACCTTTCAGTTAAGCTAATGAAATTATAGTAGACTTCCTTACCAATAAAATAGTAGTGAATTAGCAAACGAGGGTAAGGCAAATTGGTGGACAGACAGCATGAATATAAAGGTCAAACAGGATTAACCCAAAGGTTCTGCGGGTTTCATTCCGGGCAGTGATCCTTCATTGATATCTCATACGGCCTAGCTTTAATTATGCTATATTTTGAAAAAAGCAAATCCTACATGTCAATGACATGTGCACTGCAGAATACATTCCAGATGCATCCATGGCACAGAAAAGAGAAAAACATTTCATGTTATTTTGTTTGCATAATAAGATAAATTCTTCAAAAACTCGTCATTAAGTAACCTAACCCTCAATTCATAGATTCCAACTCCAAATTTGCAAAAACTTTAGTTCAATATATGTTAAAACTTGAAACCATGAAGAGTTTCCCCGTATCATTACCTCCAAGTTGCATTCAGCCAATGCTACAACTCCTGTTACTTTCCAACGTTCCAACCTGTTCTTAACAGGAACTTTCCCGATATCGTTACCATAGCCAGAATGACTATCTTTCCTTGTTCTGGGAGCAACCTGAGCTTTCTTCAGGACTGGACCATCCTACACCAGAAATTTTAAATCTTGACATTGCATTTTCCTGATTTCCGTAGCAACATAAGTGAACTATATACAGTTTATATAAAGAAAATTTTTATTTTCAGTAAAGCTTATCACACTTCTGTACCACTTCTAACTATCCCCAGCTAATTTCCATGTAAAAGGCCCATCTATTCTGTTCACAATCAGCTTGGTAAAGCATTTATATTAGTTTCTCCCATTCATTTATGCCATAAGTAAACCATGAGAGTAGTGATAAATTGATAGGCTACACCTCACAGCTATACAATTTTCACAATCTCATTAGTCCCCTAGAACTTCTGCACACCTCTGCCGAGATAAAAAAGTGATGCGCCACAAACATTTTCCTATGGATAAGGCCACACGTTAACTTAACGATGAAATCATACAGTATCATCATTGATGACCTATCATGCTAGAAGCCTATCATACAGTTAAATTTTATATTTCCCCCAACAATTTTTCCTTTTAAAAAAAATAAGGTTTTATTTTATCAAACACTATATCCATCTTCCAAGAGTGAGTCTTAGCACAGAACCGCAACAGCAAGGTTGCTGCTTAGTGATCGAGAGGTTAAGGATTCAAATCCTCGAAACAATCTTTCCCTTTGTAGGGGTAAAGCTACGTAACCCCACAAGGTGAGAGACTCGTATAATGGGCTGCCATTTTTTATATCCATATTCTAATTCCATAGTACCTAGCATTTGGTGAGCGGAATGGAACAAGATGGGACGGGGTGCTCAAATTTGTTATGTTTTCTTTTTGGTTCCACCATTTTTAGTGAAATAAAAAGACAAAAGAAAACTTACAACTTAGTTTATTTTGATCTCATTACTGCCATTAGTTCAAACTCATTAAGCATTGCCGTGTCATATTCGCTTGGTATCACATATCATATATGTGTCGCACCACATATCCCAAAGGATTTTTTGGGTATAACCAAGGGTTCCTCACCTTATAAATAAGGAACTAATCCTTTTCGGGGTGTGTGGTTACCCCTCCCAACAAGTGTTACTCTCAGGAATCAAATTCTTGACCTTTTGGTCTATCCAAGGATCTAATAAGGCCTTATTCCACTAGTCCAATGCATTGTCGGTAAAGATTCCCAGTATAGTATAATTGTCATATTTAAATCTAGATACTCATACTTTATTCTCACCCAATGGATATACTGACACTTTATTTCTCACCAAAAGGCGGTCGGGAATCTAGGGTGGCTAGATGTATACAATCTTATCCCCTCAAGCAGAGAGGTTATTTTCAATTTCCCGGATTTGAACCTGACCTCATAATCACTAAGCAACAACTTTAAGAAATAAATCTATAATAATAATAATAATAATACCCCTTGATATAAACCCTGGGAAGCCACAAGCATGATTTTGGAACCATTAATCAAATTGGACGCAATCAACGTAACGGGGTCTTCCAAAATCTTCCCTTTGAAGATGAGCTTCTGTCCACGTGGCAAGACATTGGTGGCGGGAAGAAGAAGGGATTTGAGGTCTTTGATGGTTGAATGGGGTGAGATTGATATGGGTATTGAAGTGCCACCGAACTTCACGGTTACGGTTATGGTGGTGGCGTTGGAATTATTGGGTTCGCTTGTTCCATCGACGGTTGAACCGGGTTCCATGTTGAACCGGGTTTCTGAGTTAGGCGAGTATGGATTCAAGAAGAAGAGGGTGGGGCTTTTATGTCACTTTTTATCTTGTTCATAAACATTTTTAGTTGAAGTTTAATAGAATAAATATGAACAAATAATTTTTCATGAAGATATAATTTCGTAAAAATCTAGATTTAATTGTAAATTTTCAAATGCCAATTAAGATGATTTGTAATAAAATGTAAGGCATTTCTAAAATTTATCATGAAAATGATTAGTCATGAAGGATAGTCTATTATTGATCTTGAATTAGTTTTGACAAGGATATCAATATCAATAAAGAAGAAAAAGGTTGAAGACCTTAAAGAATGAAAATCACAAGTTATAGAGATAAGTTTTATTGTTTTCTAGTTAAATGTCTTATCTTTGATAGTTCATTTAATTTTAATATCACTTAAGGTTTACTATGTATAGGTTAAAAAAATTTCAATCTTAAAAAGGTCAAAACCACTAACAAAAATTCTAAAAATGAGTTTTCAAAATTCAACTAACAAGTTATCAGATATATAGTTCACTAGAAATTGAGTAACACGTTACCAGAAACTCAATAAGTCAATATTATGATAGAAACCCACTAACTGAAGCGAGTAATCGGTTACTATGTGACAATGAAAGTTGACTGATTACCACAAGATAATAATTGGTTTCTCAAGTGTGGGAATGAGTTTTCAGAATTTCACACTCAAACATTATATATTCAAACATACAAGTATGTTATCAAACGATGCATATCTCGTTGAATGGACCTTAGAACTTATATACACTATATATAGAGATACCACATCTTATGTCTCACAAAGTATGTTACTTTATGTGTCACTCGTTGTGATTGGTTGAAATAAATATATTTAAGTTAAAAGTTTAATAATTAATTATATTTCTAACCAATCATATGGAATGACACACTTTGTGGGATAGAAGATGTGTTTCCTTTTATATATACCCTCCTAAGCCTATGAAAGCATATAATAACTTTCATTTGCCAATTTTCATAAGTTTTGAAAAATCCGAAAGGAGAAATTTTGTCCAAACTTTCATAAATTTTGAAAACTAAAAGTATTGCATGATATTGATCTTAAAGTGCTCTTGAGAAGGATTCTATCATTATAGATTGGGTGTAGAATTCCTTAATCATTGTGAGAGTCTTATTCAACTACTATTGGATTAAAGAGTCGTCATTGAGTTTGGTGAATGACATTTCAAAAAGAAAGTGGTGTGCTTTCTTTTGGGAGTTAAGTGTTCCAGAGAGACTCTTGTTGTGAGGCTTGTATGAACATTTGATTACATAGTGAAATAACAAATCCCTGAAATATGAAAATGGAGACTGGACGTAGCCATTAGTTGAAAAATGTGAACCAATATACATCCTCATGTGAATTCTCTATCTCTTACTCTTTATTTTATACAATTTACGCTTTTGTTGGATATTCTGAATTACCAAGTTTAAAAGGACGATATTGTTGCAAATCTAATTCACCCTATCTTAGGTTTTTATCTAGTGCTTACAATTGGCATCAGAGCAAAATTACTCGTAGATTTGAGTCAAAGTCACATAGATGTCTTCCTTAAAATCCTTTTTAGGTGAAGGCTACTAGAACACCATAACAAAATGACGTAGAAATAAGAAATAGGTCTTTAGAAGAATTAGCTAGAATAATTCTAAAAGAAACAAATATGGGTTTTTTGAACTGGTGTAGTAAGCATTGATATTTATGTGTTAATAATGTATTTATTAGACCTTAAAGTAAATCTCGTCATTGATTAAGATTCAAAAATTCGAATCAATATAAAATTATATTTTCGGTATTTAGTTTTTCGGAATTTTGATTTTTGTATATTTTAATTATTTGTAAAAACATGCAAAAAAAAAAAAAAATTGGGTGTTCACAATTGTTCGTCTTTATTTATTGCTTATTGTATAGAAAACAAATCGATGTTTGAGAGATATCATGGTAAATAAATAGTAAAGAAATGAACGCAAATTTTATTATAAAATAGACATATATATTTGGAATGAAAAATGAGATCACAAGTCGAGGTACTATTAGATCTCCAATATAAAAATTTAAAACGAGAATACAAGTGAGGTAATGTCGAATCTTGAAGACATAAATTAAAGCGATAACATGCTTCGGGGTACAACCGAATCTCGTCTATATAAATTTAAATCTAGATCAGGTCAAGGATCGTAACTTTTAGCACATCATATATGAGAACCTGAAAATATTGAATTTGAAACACGTCAGGTTTAGAAACATGGAAAATATGAGTTTAATACATGTTAGACTCGCCTATATGCTAGTAGTAAGTATTATTTCAATCAATAAAAATATAAACGTGGAATTCTATTTAAACTTAAAACTACTTATTTATATTTTATTAAGGGTAAATACACATTTCAGTCTCTCAATATAAACGTGAAATTCTATTCAAACTTAACACTACTTATTCATATTTTATTAAGAGTAAATATACGGTCTATTTCCTCATGTTTTTCGACCTTATCAGTTTGGTCCTCAAAAACTTAAAACCCAAAATAATCCAAAAATACCAAATTAGGTCAGATTAGTCTTTTAGGGTCAAATTAATCCATATTTTGTATTGTAAAACATACTATCGATGACTAATTTGGCTCTCATTTGATATTTTTGGGATAATATTGAGTTTTTCAATTTTAGATGGATCAATCTGGTACAATAAAAAAATATGAGAGATTAAAATGAATATTTAATATTTTATTAATTAATATTCCTTTAGATGTTTTCACCATTTACGTATTATTTATCATTTTATAAAATCAATAAGTATTAAATACATTTTCCCCACTATTATCCTTGTGACTATTAATTCAAATTAAAGAAAACACGACGATGGCTATGATTGTTAGAGTTAAATCAAAATATGCCAACTTTATATTGTTCGTTGTCTACATCTTCAATAGATATCTTAAATTCTTAATCCATATCCATTACCTCCTATTAATTATATTAGAATTGATGTTGTGTGAGGTACAATGCGTTACTCACGTGAGAATAATGTGTCATTATGAAAAATGAGAACATTTAATATAAATTATTGAATGTTATTGGAATGATCAGTATTAAAAGATACATACAAATGATTATCATGTAATTAATAACTAATTTTTATATGAGAACTAATTTCAATGGATAAACTACAATTCCAAAGCATAATTAATTTCGAGCACACCACTTTGAAGCTCCATGATTCTTCTCAACATATTAGGCGTCCATTTCTAGCTGGGCTAGAAAAACTCAACTTTTATTGAAGCCTCTAAAATGATGTTTAAGCCCACTATATACAAGCAACAATAAAACTAGTAACAACAAAAGGAAAAATTAGTGACAACTAATTAGACTAGCCAATGGAAAACCCTTAACCTATTTAGACTAGCCGGAATATAAAAGTAAACTATCTGGGACTAAAAATTTGTCTACATCACCATATGCCTAGTGGGGTAGAATTTTAGATAGAGAGAAAAATTTGGTTGGAGACAATCCTAACGTGTAATATTTAAAGATAACCAATTGCATGTTGACAAATATTATATGGGTAGGGATCCACTTACTCCAATAGTAAGTTTTTTAAACTTACTCCAAGAGTAAGTTTTTTAAACTTACTCCACATCATAGCCATCAATTCTAGGGAAATCTAATGGTTTAGATCTACCCACTAATTCAAACCATTGGATTCCTCTAGAATTGATGGCTAAGATGTGGAGTAAGTTTAAAAAACTTACTCTTGGAGTCAATGGATCCCTCCTCATATTATATTGTGAGTCACATTGCTCGAATTCAGATTTTTCTCTCTCTTCCTCTCCCAACCCACCATGAACAAAGATCATATGTTCCAACCATGTCCTCAAACCAATCACATCTCAGCAAATAAGATAAATATATTATTTTTTATTTTCTTTTTATTTATGTGACAATTTCTAATTGGCTGAGACACAGAATTGAGAGAAGCTTTGAGACAGCAAATCCTCATTCACCCACCACCACCTCCTCCCAATATATGGGGATGAATGCTACTACTATTTATAGAGTTTTAAGTTACAATTTAAGGTACTCACTTTAAATAGAAGATAAGAGGAGCATGAACAAAAATTGAGAGTATCAAAATAAACAAAAATTGAGAGTATCAAAATAAGTCTTTAATGCTAAAGTATTCTGATATGTTAATGGACAAGACTTTCTAATAATAAAAAGTATTAATTGAAACACTGACTGAATTCAACATCTTTTGAATATAAAAAATATTCAATATTTTGTTTAATTAGTATTAAGATGATTTTTAGGCTGAAGTATCACCCTGATTTAGAATTATTTCATATGCCTCTATTTGGCATGGCAAAGGGGTATGAGTTCTTTTCATATTGAACTCATGTATTTTTTTTATCAATAAGGATTATCTTCATTAATGAAGAGATAAATATTACAAAAAACAAATAAAAATGTAACATGTTAAGACATTTTTATTCTTTTATATATATTTATTTTTGCCATTACAAATAAAAGGAAAAACAAGTATTTGTGAGAGAATCATTTTCCCTTTTTGCAGGTAGAGTAATTCTTACTATTAAAACAACATTTGCATTTATATTAGTTGAATAAGTGAGATGCATGTAAATCTGAAGTATATGCAAAATTCAAACTGTAGTTGGCCTAGGATCTTTCAAACTAACCAAGAATAACATGCAGGAGTGAAAGAAAAAACACAAATCTTATTATAATAGTATAATTTTTCGTATAAAGTTCATGTATTGTTACAAAAAAATCTACAAGAATATCTTTATTCATATAAAGTAATGATTGTCTATGGTTGTCATATCCAGAGAAGATTGGATCTCGTTATCCCTCACCCTTTTCGATCAATTTCCAAATGGAATGTTACACTCACACACCCAACACCAACACCCTATATATATGTACTTGTTATTCACGCCATGCCTTTTCTTTTTATATCTCCCATGTTGTCTCATTATTAGCTTGGATAATAAAATGGTTATTAAAACTGATTCCCACTGGTTCAACCGTGAATTAGATATTGTTGACTCGAATGGTTGAATTTGGACTAATCGAGTCAATCACATTTTTTTTTAAAACAACCATATTGTTTTGAACTTAATTTTAACTTATTTGTATATACAATTATGTTTATCAACTTAATTTCTAGTAAAACCTTAATAATTTAATTAAACTTTAAAGTTATTTGTGCATTTTTATTGCAATTAAATAATAAAATCTATATTAATTGACGATGTTTTCAACTTATTTATAACAAATATGTTTTTTTAGAAGTTTAAATATACACTAAGTTAACCGGTAGTTGATACACTAATCCAACTAATAATTCATTGACCTAATACCCAACTTCAATAACATTTTATATAGAGAATATATATTTTGGGAACAAAATTAACTAGCTAGTTAGTCCCTTTTCACAATTTGTACTTAGCTTTCATGGACAGAAGTATGGTCCATATGCCGCATTTAGAAGTTCCGATTTTTATAATCCTTATGGTTAAGTATTAGGTACTGTTATTTGATATAAGGCGATACTATGTTATATGGGGAGAGATCCACTTACTCCAAAAAACACTTACTCTTCATCTTAGCCATCCAATCTTGAAAAATTCAATGGTTTAGATGTACTCACCAATTCAAACCATTGGATTTCCAAGAATGAATGGTCATGATGTGGAGTAAGTGTTTTTCCACTTACTCTTGGAGTAAGTGGATCCCTCCCCAAGTTATATATACATCCACAGTTAACAGTAACACTCCTACACTTTCCTGGGTTGGAAAATAAAGTAGAGTGTCATAAATTCCCAATATTTTTTTGTCTCACTTATATTTTTTAAAAGAGAAAGATTTCTTAGTGTTGATTGTGAGTATACAAATAATATTTTTGCATACACAATAATGGTATATGTACATCTCGGTGTGAGTATCTATAAGGGTATTCAACATTCTCCAACTCAGTATTTGTATAAGATGGAAAAGGAAACTACTACTATAAGAGAAAATGAAGGTGATGGTTGAAATGAAACTTATTATTATTTTTAATGCAGCCAAGAGGTAAGATATTTCATGGTTAAGCTATGACAAACATCATGTGTGTGACACCTTAACTACTTGTGGTTGTAAGGGTCTAGATAGTGTCTAACTAGGTAAGTGATCATAGTGGAGTGATAATGCCCTTAGTGGGGTATCCAAATTTGGGCGAGTGAGGACGGTAGAGGAAAGTACATCAAAAGTAAAATGAATAAATAATATGATAACACTTATACCTTTAAGAGTAAAAACAAAAATAACAAATTTGGTTATTTTTGGTAGGTTCATCAGTTGAGATATGTTGAACATGGTTTTTTTGTGTGTGCATAAGTTGTAGTGATTTTATTGGGGACAACTTTCTTTTAGTACAAAGATAAATAGTAAAAAGAGAATTTATGTTGCTTTATTTGCTTTACCTAAAAAAGAAGGTGTCCCTTTTAATGCCCCTTCTTGAAGTATAAGGAATGGTGCTCTTCAACCTATGGCCGTAGTGCAAAATAGTTAGTAAGGCTAGAAACGCCAATTATTTGAATTGATTAGGTAAAAGATTCAGACTTGAAGTGATGATGGCTTCTCTTATCCTTCATTTGGTTGAGGGGAAAAAGGAGAGAAAAAGAGGAGAGAAGTTGAGGAGAAATATAGTTTTTCTCTCATTTGGTTTAGGGGGAGTTTGAAGGGAGAGAAAGAAAAAAGTGTGAGACCCACTAAATATATTTCTCCTTCCAAGTGAGGAGAAATTGAGAAAGAAATATGTACCGAGATCTGTTATCTTAAACTGTGTCCCAAACCATGTCACAGAACAATGATAATGAAGCAAAAAAATATAAAATAATGAATATTATAATTTTTTAATTTATATGAATATTTTCATTGATCTAGGACATGATTTGAAACATAATTTTAGATGACAAATCATTGTCTAAGAAAAAATGAGGAATAAAGAATCACTTCTTTCTCTTCTTTTTCTATACAACCAAACAATACTAAAATTCACTCTATTTCTCATCTATTTCTCATCTCTTTATCTTTCTCTCTTTTAATTCTCTTTCTCACGTATTTTTCTCTTCTTATTTTCTTCTTCCAACCAAATGAAGCCTTAGCGAGGAAGGTTATTTTAGTATAACAAGGGTATTCCCTCCTGGATAAAGAATCTATCTCGAGGTGTGTAATCCTTAAATAAATCTGCAACTGTTAGTCACATAAATCGAACATCTTATATTCAGCAATCACGGTAAAATCGAAAAATTAGATAACAAGTTACCATCACAGTAAAAGTTAAGCTTTAACATCTTTGGCAGAATGGTTGTATGCTTCAAAAAGGATGATGTGTTCCATAAATTTTTCTCTCTACATATCCCTAATCAATCAAATTTCATAAAATAATAGTAAAAAATTAATTTCTATTTTTATTTTTATTTTTAATTGAATGGGAACTTGTGATTCCATCCATATTATTCTAATAAAATATTTGAGATGAGAATTGGCCCATATATGAGTGATGTATAAGACATCACACAAAATTATGTAGAAAATTTCATTTATGTTTTGTTGGATATAAATATACAATACCCTTAATTACTTAGTCATAAACGTGCACTGGTGAAAATAAGAAAAGTAAGCATTGGTACACAACAGAATTGAGCAAAAAGACAGGAAAAGTAAAAAATCAGGCGAAGTCAAATGCTAATAATTTATTGGCAAAATATTGGTCTAGTGGTGTAAGGTTCGTTATTCTAATAAGAATTAAATGATTACAAATTCAATTTTTGAGAGTGACACTTGTTGGGAGAGACAGTTATGAAATCAAAACGATTAATTCTTTATCCAAAAGTGAGGAAATACCCGGAGAATTACAAAAAAAAAATGCTGTTAATTTTGTAATACTTATGCTCCTTAAATCTTAATTAAGGTTGATGGGAGTACTTTTAAAATTCAAATAAGCAATTCAAACATCAAATGTTGCATTGGTCTCAATCTGTAACTACATGTTCTAATTCTGTGGTAAAGCCATACCAATCCTATGAATTTTGGTAGCTGTTATGCTTTACCAGAAACTTCAAAATATGCAGAATTAACGACATTAATTATGATGCATATTCCTTAGTGTATATTTTTAATATCATATTTATTCACACAAGTAGTTAAATATATATATGACTCTCATTATTGAGAATTAGGTGGTGTTTGATAATTTATAATGTTCATATATTAAGATATAGACCAACATAAAAAAGGATCATCATTATTTTATGTAAAGCAAGTTTAATTTTGATAAATTGCGAACATAATATACTATAACCAAACTTTCATCATCAGTTCTTAAATTTTAAAGGCAGATGTGGTAAATATTTGATTGATACTTGATAGTGTTAAAACTTATAAAAAAACTAATATAGTCCACCACAATTAATTATTAAATATATAAAATCCAGACAAAAACTTACATATAAACCTATCTATTAAAAAGTTTCATTTATTTTTTTGTATATACAAATTACCCTGTATAAGGACATCGATTATTAAGATTATATCGTGTCTGTCAACCCGCTTTCCTATCGTTTATAAAGTGTAGTCTACATACAATAAATGTGTAATGTAATAAATTGTATTACATATTGTAATTTGCATATATTCAATTGGAGTAGATTTTCAATATTAATGAAGTGATGCATATACAATCATGTTCATAATTTAATTATTCATAAGAAAAATTGTCATGTTCCCAAATAAACTGTAATATAAAAAATGCATCACTTAACAGTTTATAGATGAATGAATAATGTATATAGATATTAAGTTATAAATTTTGAAGGGTAAAATAGGTATTTAAAAATTATACCATGGGAAGTTACATGAGAAGTTATTTGAAGTTTTCCCTTTATAAGTAGTATAGATATAGATAATAAATCTATATTTAACACAATTGCATGGTCTAGTTGAAATGGATTCCTCTTCACTACTGGTTATGTGGTTATGTGAGAGGAGATGATTTTAAAAAAAAACTTAATTTTAAAAAATATTAAAATCTGGACCATTAAAATTTTATTTTTTACACATGTTATAATCTTATATGTGTATTGGTATCTTCTGTAATGGAGAAGACACAAACTCGATTTAGTTAGAACACCTGTGACTATTAGCTATAAATTCAACATCTTTAAATTTATGCAACTTAAGCATTCACCACTAAATCCATTCTATTTACCATAATTATGTTATTTTAATTGCAATTGTGTTTTTTCGTATTATCAATGATATTTTTTACATTACTAATTTCTTCTAAGATACGTGATTGAATTTCCCAACAAATATCACTCATAAGAATCAAATTCTTAACATTCCGGTTTTTTTAAGATCTAACAGACTTTTACACTACTAGACTGAATTACGGTTATTTAACAAAATTAGTTTAATGCTAGTTGAAGAATGAAAAACATGTTAAAGGCTAAAAACTCAATTGAAAGTTGAAAAGTCATAAATTAAATGTTGATAAAGTAAAATGTTTGAAAAAATCATTCAATATATTAGCTTACCTATGAGTAAAATTATATAAAACAGCTACTTCAAATTGTGGCCTATATACTTGACTTCCCCTAAAAATCTTGCCTTCCCTTTAAATCCCCTTGTGGGACTAACATGCATATTTGCTCTATTAGAGTAAATTTATACAAAGTGAATATATTATTCACAATTCATTTGTATTACTTAAAAAAAACAATAATTATAATAAAAAAATGATGGATGATGAACTATCAGTATATATCATTTTCTTTGCCACACATACTTAACGTATATATTATACATATATATATATAATTATGGCTTATATATTGATGTTTATTTGTGAAATTATTTATGGGTGCAACATAGCTATTAGATTTAACAGCTTATAAAAAAAAGCTATAAGATTTAACAATTGTGATTCACGAAATAGTGTATAGTGAGAGAATACATGATTAGCACGTGCGTTCGTGGGTAAGAAGAAATGCTATTATTACCTATATAAATGGAAAATAATATATTCTCCTACTAATTCTCCTAACCACAAAACTATGATACTTTATTTATTAGCGATTGATTTACAAGTGATATATGTCACTTTTTTTATATGTATGAAAATTAGTAGAATGATTTAATAGGAGAATATGACATTATTGTATATAAATTGAAATAAGAGATTCCTAATACAAAGCAAAGTAAGCCAATTCAATTCTGCAAAGAGGTGAATTAAAAGCAACCGTGTCACCACACTTCCACAAATACCAAAACCATAACTCACAAATAAAGAAGCTCTTTTATCTCACTTTGTCCCACTTTTCCAAAACACTATCCATCTTCTCCATCATTTCCCATTCCTTTCTTATCACATCTTTAATATACCCTTTATCACATAGATTTTATAAAGTTTTACGTTAATTGTCGACTGCATAACAAAACAATTCCTTTTTACCAGGATCAATATCAAGCATGCATAGTCGATAAATATATTTACTACAGAATATTATAATTTTGTGATCTATGTAGTTGTCCTTACCAAGTGGAATTAAGGTTATTACATTTATGGGACGAGATTTACTTATTCCACGAGTAAGTTTTTTAAAAACTTATTTCATATCATAGCCATTAATTCCAGAGAAATTAAATGATTTGAATTAGTAAGTAGATCTAAACTATTAAATTTCTTAGAATTGATGGCTAAGATGTTAAGTAAGTTTTAAAAACTTACTCTTTAAGTAAGTAAATCCTTTTTGAACAGTTATATATATAATTTTAAGGGGAGATGATTCACTTACTCTAAGAGTAAGTTTCCTTTTAACTTACTCCACATTTTAGATTCTAGGGAAATCCAATGGTTTGAATTAGTTGGTAGATTTAAACCATTGAATTTCCATATAATTAATGGCTAAAATTGAGTAAGTTTAAACCATTGAATTTCCATATACTCTTGTAGTAAATAGATATCTCTTCAATTTTAAGTTATGTAGCACACATTATCTATATTAAATGGATACATTTCCACTTACTCTACATTCCATATCCAATACATATGATTAATTGATTTAAATGTGGGTAGGTAATGAGTAATATTTTGTAACACAAAGTATGCAAATATATATATATATATATATATATATATATATTTAGGTGTTTGCTCATTTTTGGCATGTCCTTCTATGCAGAGCAGAAGAGGAAAGTGAAGCATAGATAAATGTTTCATCTCAAAATGAAAGAAACGTGGAGGTTGAACTGGTTAAAGCTCTATCGCATGGTGTTGTTGTTGGTGATGCTGCCTCTGTTTCCGTTCAGCATGAAACAAACTCAATGTTCTAATCTGAACACCGAAGGTAATTAATGAGACTCAACGTGAATTAAATTGTTTAAGGTTGTTTTAGAGATTTTGAGATGTTTTTTGATGAAATTGACAAAAGAGAATGTGTTTTTGTTTTGTGGTTTCGGATATGTATAGGGTTGGCACTGCTAAGGATGAAGGAGAATGTGGTGAGAGAATCATTGGGAGCTTTATCGAGTTGGAATGACGAAGATGGAGTCATTGATCCATGTTCATGGTTAGGAGTTGAGTGCTCTTATGGCAATGTTGTAACCTTGTAAGGAATCTTCTCCTTTTCAAACTATTTCATGTTTCCGGCACATCTTAGTTATATATTATATCAAAATTTAATGATTTAGGTCTATTGACTAATTCAATTCACGTGAATCATTATATGTTTATATAATTAATGGCTAAAATATGAAAATATGTTTTTTAATCTAATGGATTATTATATAATCTAGAAACAATAATCTCAATAAAATCCCATATGCATTAATGACTTGCTGAGACTACGGCTCATAGAATGTAATAATTTATTATATTTTTCTTTTTTTATGTTACTTTTTTTTGCAAGATCAAAGTTTTAATTAAGGGTTGTATTACATGATTGTTACAATTGTGGAAAAATATAAGATGGGTAATTTGGCTGTAATGCAATCGAACCAAAATCATTACATTGCAAACATATATGGAATCTGGGTGAACAGTATACTTGGGAGTGAAGCAAAGCTAATCTAATGTTCAATATTCACTTGAGAGTGTAATATGTAATGAGTATAAATTTATATCAAATTTTAATGTTGATTTATTAATTGAGTATAACGATATAAATTATTCATCATATTTAATATTTATACTAATGTAAATTATGCAAAATGCACAATCCAACCCAACCCATGTGAATGGTATTGATGTGGTAGAATGACTAATTTAACATATTAGAGATGCAGATGAGAACAAAGTTTAACTACCGTATTAAATTTTGTTTCTTTTAAATATATTTAAAATCTTTTATTAATTAATATGTGGCAAAAAATACTGGTGGAATTTGGCATGTAACGTTCCTGTGTATTTACTATTTCCACAGTATTTTCACACTTGGTTAATGATATAAATTTCTAAGTAAAAAATGTATTTAAAATCATTAACCAAAAAAATGTATCTACTAAAAAAGACATTAACTATATCATACATATTATTAATCACAAATTTGTATATTTTTATTAAGTGTAAAAAATGTGTTGAAAAATAGTGTGAGAATAGTAAATACTTGAATTAAGGACTATTCAACATGCAGGAATTTGCAAGATTTATGTCTCCTTGGAACACTAGCACCCGAAATTGGGAAGCTACCTTACATAAAATCAATGTAAGAAAATGTACATGCCTGATTTTATTATGATTAATGTTGTGTGAAGTCTCACACTGGATATGTGAGGAGAAGTGAAAGAGTTTATTATAGGTGGAAAAGACTCATGAAACTAAAGCCTTAAGGTTTTAGTTAAAATGTGGTGTCTTACTTACGGTGTCTCACTTGTGGCTCTCCAGTCTTCCCATACCCCGATAACAATGTAACTCCCCGGTGGTTGAAGGTCCCATCAGGACTGAAATTTATGAACAACCCTTGTAATCCCTGTATGGTTCTGCAGCATTTTGCGCAACAATTCTTTCTATGGAGACATTCCTAAGGAGATACTACAATTAAAGGAACTTGAAGTTCTTGACTTAGGATATAACAACTTTAGTGGATCATTTCCATCTGATTACCTTAGCAGCAATCCATCCCTGACTATTCTGTAAGTTGATACAATCACTGTCTTGTTCTTTTTTTTCCTCGAGATTTTGCTATTAAATCGTCGAATTTGTGCTGCAGTTTATTGGACAACAATGATTATCTTGACAACTTATCTCCAGAAGAGTATAATCTCAAAATGATTTCTGAATTACATGTACATGAAAAACAGCTATTTGGTCCAACTACTAGACAAGCATGTGTTAGCAGATCTAGTTTCTGGTAAGCCACTTTAGTGCAACTAAAAAAAGACATGTCCTATGTTGTTGGCTGAATGAACTTTGCTTTTGATACATCTCTATATGATGTATTTTCCTTCTCTTTGAAGTCAAGTATTGCTTAAGTTGTTCTCATTAACTGTGGGGCACAACATCAGATTATGTTCACAATTTGCCCTTTTGTGACAGGCACATTGCAGAACATGGGGATGTTGCACAAAAGCGGCAACTTCTCGAAGCAGCAAATGCTGTTAACACACACAAAACTAATACGGTTGGTGATAAGCGCACTGTTTCATCATCACCATCACCATCACCATCACCATCGTCATCACCTTTCCCCTCATCATTATCACCACATTCTGAACCTTTCTCATCATCAGAAAGTAGTCCCTCAAATTCACCATTAGTATCTATCACGTCATCGTTTTTGCCACCGCCATTGAGATCTCCAGAAGTTTCTCCTTCACCATCTCCCTATCCCTCCAATATCATTTTCGATCTTTCAAACTCACGTTCACCTTTGGTGGCGCCCACACCAGACATAACACTTTCAAAAAATCCATCCACTGTTGTGTCTGCTCCTGCTCCGTCTCCGATCGAAGGGAGTTTAAGCAATTCAAAGCGAAAGCAACATTTTGTGATTATTTGGTCTACAGTAGGAGGCTTCTCCTTTGTTTTGGTGTCAGTGATTGCTTTTGTTTGCTTCAGAAGTAGTAAAGTTGTAACAGTAAAACCTTGGGCCACAGGGTTGAGTGGCCAGCTTCAGAAAGCATTTGTAACAGGTAATTGAAGCTCTCTGAATGTTCTTTCTTGGTCTTATTTAAACTGCATAGTAATTACCATTAACAAAATCTCAAAAGTATTTCTTTAGTTGAGATATGCATAATCATTGAGCATTTTTTACTCAGGTGTTCCAAGTCTGAAACGCGCAGAACTTGACGCAGCTTGTGAAGATTTCAGTAACATTATCGGTTCTCTTCCAGATGGGACTGTTTTCAAGGGGACTCTCTCTAGTGGAGTTGAGATAGCTGTAGTATCCTCTGCAGTTACTTCATCTCAAAACTGGTCAAAAAATATGGAAGCTCAATTCCGAAAAAAGGTATGTTGGCAGCACATGTAGCGAACGCAACCAGCATCAAAATTTATGATCTCGTCTTAATGCTGAATTTTTCCCTTTTCATGATTCCAGATAGAGGCATTGTCGCGAGTGAACCACAAGAATTTTGTGAATCTTATTGGGTACTGTGAAGAGAATAAGCCATTTACAAGGATGATGGTTTTTGAGTATGCTCCAAATGGAACACTGTTTGAACATCTACACAGTGAGATTATTTTGCTTCAAACTTGCTCACATCATTATATCTATGAGAATGTTCTTTAAGTATCATCAAAACCTTACTTGAAGCTATAAATCTATGATAGTGTTTCCCTCTCATATTATTGATACTCATGGAGAATTATCAGCCAAATTTTGTGTTAGAACTTACAAATGTACATAAGCAATTCTTAGGCCTTCACTTTACATCTTCAACTAATAAGCTTATCAGTTTCACATTATTATATAAAATATTCCTTGACATAGCAGTGAGGAGGACTTTTGCCTTAGAAAATATTGTGGATCTATAACTGAAAGTCATTATCTATTATCTATGAAGCATAGATACGGATACGTGTGTCGGATACGATACGTTCAAGTATACGTGTATAAAATAGTAAAAAATATATAAAATATGATAAAATTATAAGTGTAAATCAAATATCCAAAGTAAAAGTATAATGAAAATTACAAATCATTGTTCTCTATTAGTGTTTGCCTTCATTAGTGTTTGTCTGAGATGATATTTACCTTGATTATTTGGATGCTTTGATTAAAACGTATCATATTTATTCTAGTTTTTTGTTGAAAATGTTTCAGATACGTAGCCTACTATCCTAGTTTTTTGTTCAAAACGTTTCAGATACGTATCTTAATATATTTTTTTATTTTTTATTTTTGGATACTTTACGGATACGTATCCATGATGAATCGGAGCGTATCCGTGCCGGATACGTGTCCATGAAATCATTATAGATTTTCTTAGCGCAACAATTACGTTGTTGCTTAGTGACCATGAAGTCACAAGTTCAAATTCTGGAAACAGCATCTCCCCGCTTGTGGAGGTAAGGCTGCGTACGTCTAACCTTCCCAGACTCCACTAAAGTGGGAGCCTCGTGCACTGGGCCGTCCTTGCTGTCATTCTTAGTTCTTTTACACGCAGGAAGTTGTTAGCAACTTAGCATGTTATACTAGTTTTGTGTTGACACAATTCATGAATGTCTTGCAGTTAGAGAAGTGGAACAATTAGACTGGGGTATGAGAATGAGGATAGCAATGGGAATAGCCTACTGTCTAGAGCATTTGCATAATCTGAAACCACCCATTTCCCACAGAAACCTGCTATCTTCATCGATATACCTGACCGAAGATTATGCTGCTAAACTATCAGACCTTAGTTTCTGGAATGACACAGTTTCTACAAATAATGGTTCTGAAGCAAAACATCACTTGGAAACAACTTCAGCATATATAAAGGGAAATGTATATAGCTTTGGTGTAATATTGTTGGAATTGATAACAGGGAAAGTTCCCTATGCTGTGGACAATGGTTTTCAAGTAGATTGGGCAGAAGAATACATAAATGGGCAACCTTTGAAAGAATTGGTGGATAAAAGTTTGGTCACTTTGAAAGGAAATGAAGTTGAGAAATGGTGTGAAGTGATTAAAAATTGTGTAAATCCAGATGCAGAAAAAAGGCCAACAATGAGAGAGGTTAGTAATAAGTTGAAGGAAATTACTGCTATGGGGCCTGATGGAGCAACTCCAAAATCATCAACTCTTTGGTGGGCAGAGTTAGAAATAATAAGTTGAGACATTAATCCATGAATTATTACTCTGAATTTGGAGTCCTAAGCCTTTTTAATTTTCTTTTTTCACAGTTTGTATTAATTATGTTTTATATTCTTATTTTGATGATAACAGATGTAGGGTGTGTATACAAAAGATATATTTCTCTCACAACAATGGAAGTGATTATTGTAAATTATTTAAGGAATTGAGAGTACTTTCTAAATACAACAAGTCTTTGCTAGGGGTTGGTTATTAGTACTTCCTAATTACTCATGTTTTTTTTTTATTTTATGAAGGAATTTTGTTCAGTGTGTGAAGGAAACAAGTTTCACTACTTTGTCATGTGAAGACGTAGTCAAGCTATTGATGAATGGTTCTTTTAAAAAAGACTAGCTACTATCTAAAACATATGGGATTAGCAACAAAACATTGGTTTAGTGTGTAAGGTCCCGCTAGATCATGGGATGAACAAAAGGTCAAAAGTACAATTCATATGAACGATATTTATTGAGAGAAACAATCATGCACTGTAAAAGAGATTATTTCCTTACTCATAGGGTAAGACTATACTCTTGGTAGTACCAAATAAAACCAATGGGATTGTTTCTTAATACTACAAATTGCTTTAAATTGTGATTACTATTAAGGTTATAATTATTCTAAGTGGTCATTGTGATGCAATTTTTTATCAAACACAAATAAATAATTTTGTTTCTTCTATTTTGTATATAAATAAACAATTTAAAAATATAATCAAATAAGTTTAGTGTATAAAATATACAAAAATAATTTATGCAATTAGATAGGGTGTCAACTTAGTACGGACAGACACACTGCTAACACTTTCTCGGACCCTAATAAACTCTCGAATCTCATAAATTTGGTTCACACACCAAAATTATCTAAATTGAATATAAAGACTAAAGAATTATTTATTTTTTGTCTGTAAAAACGTGGTGGCGACTTCAAATTTTAGGGAGAGGATATATCCGTGGCCAGAAATTACACTTGTTTATGAAAATGGAACAAATTTATGTTATGTCTATTTTAAAACGAACTAATAGGCATGTGGGCGACCCACATGTATTGGTAAACAATAAAAAAAAATAAAAAGCCTCATGTCATATGGTTTGTGGGAAAATTAAGAAGGGTCTCATTCATCTTATTCCCATTGCTTCCTCTAATAAATTGGCTGATGCCTTCACCAAATCATAGCCTCATGCCTCATTTCAATCCTTTGTGTTCAAGTTGGATTTATGCTCTCTCCACCATCCAACTTGAGGGAGGAAGTTGGTTATATATATCTTGGTGTTTGGTCTTTTGGATCTGCTATCCCTCTCAAGAGATAAATTAATTTAAGCTTATCTTGATTATATATAGCTTAAGCTCTACTTTGAGTGTATGAAGAGTTAGTTACATTATTTTCCCTTTATAGAAAGCTATTAGGGTAGTTACTTAACAGACCACTATATATATAGTAAGTAATTCACTCACTTGTAATTCACTCATTCAATTCAATGAGAACTTCTTCATACACTTCCAATTTCTCCTGCACGAGTAATTCATTCCAGAGAAGCTACTTTACAATACATAAGCATTACACCATTGCTCTGCCAATAGAATTGGTTCATTTGACACAAAAACTATACAAAATTATACATGTAAGCAAAAAGCACCAAGAAAATAAGTGCACGTGGTGGTATATAACTATGCCTCAAAAAACAAGAGCACATTTTCTTAGACCTTTTTCACAACCCAAAGCTTATATTTTCTTATATACAAATATACAAGACAAGGTCCTATCAGATTTGCATCAGAGAGAGACTTGCAGAGCTTGAGGTAAGTATCTAGATTTCCAAATTGCTGTATCCTTTTCCTTAAACCTTGCAGTACAGCAACCCTATCCAAATATTCCGGAAAGAATCCCAATTCGAGCATTTTCATGACCGTTTCCGCCGCCTCGTTAAAATGGCCGCCTTTAATATATCCTCTTAACAACCATGACAGACTTTTCTTCTTCTGCGGTAAGCTCGCCATCTCCATCCGGGTAAGCAGCCTTGCCGTCGCAGTGTCCTGCTTCTGTGAAGCGCATATTGCAAGAACAATGTCATAGAGATCTGCATCGGCTTCCTTACCAACAAGCTTCATTTCCCACAATTGCCTCTCGGCTTCAATTCCACGACCGGCACAAATAAACATAGCAAGGAGCCTCTCATGAATGATTCCATGAAGCGATGGGCTTCCATCTTCAATCACCCAATTGGACAAGCGCACTCCGTCAGATAGAAGATCGGATTGATACTTCTCTGTGAGTTCGACATCTTCTAGATCTAATTCAGCTATCAACCCCGCCTTTACGTAAGTTTTCAACTTGCGTAGAGATTTGGCAAATTCATTCAGCTCCTTAACCACAGCAGTCATTGCAATAAGGTAACTGTAAACCTCTGGTTTAAAGCCAGAGTCTCTAAAGCGAATTACCAACCTAACAGCACCTCTATAGTCACCATCAACCTGGAAAAGAAAACATGTATATTGTAACTCATCCTTCTAATTACACTCAGGAAGATAGTCTTGAAATGAAACTGCAAAACGTATTTATGAAGAATGATAAACAATGGTGTTCTACACATTAGGTAACCTAAATATTTGTCTGCAACAAAACGGGGTAAATACAATGGATAATCAGTAAAGAAATTCCCTAACCTTCCGTTCCCCAATTTAAATAGTCTGGCATAAACTGCATGAGATATAATAGACAAAAGATGCTTACAATGACACAAACATTATCTGCAACTCATGCGTTGTTGTTGCCACAGATATGACATAAAAATTCGACATTGATATCTCGGTAGTATACTTGACTACGTGCTAATTAAAAAAGGCATTCAAGTTTATCATAAGCACATATGATAATAACACTAAGTGTCTGCTTGAGAGTTGGTTTTCGGAAGGTAATGGAGGGAAGGAAAAGGCTTAGGAGCCATGAAATGCACCTGTGAGATGACTCCGAAACTTTCCCCTCCACAACTCAACTCGCAATTCCCCTCTTTGAAATAAAAGCCCAACTATTCAACATAGACTAACCATAACAATGGTAACCACCAGCAACAATGACATCAATTTGATTCGAAATAAAGCAATAACAAACAACAAACAATCCTATCTATGTGAAACAGCAAAATGTTATTTCAATAGCTTCTATTAACAACACAGGTATGACAAAGAGCCAAAGACACCAAATGCTTAAAACACAAACATAATGGCATTACACTAATATGATCTTAATACCAAATTCAAACATTCAAACAAAGCTAATTCTCATGAACAAGTAAAACTACACAATCAATTAGAAAATCAAATGCTTACCATCATCTTCCAAGCAAGATAGCCAGTTGGTCCTCCTTTATACCCTTCAGGGTCATCCTCCAAAACATAAGGGATTTGGCGCCTCAAAACTTCTTCAACAAACAACACTGCACTTTCCTTCTCCCTCATCTCCCAATACAATGAAATCACCTTCTCAATCATGCTGAACCCAGGCCTCAACCCAACACAATCCATGTCCACAAGCAAGTCAACAACATCACCAACACCATGTTGTTCCTGAATCAACTTCTTCACCCACCCACACATAAGTGCAACCATGAGTTCCATGGTCTCCTTGTCTACCCTATTCTCCTTCCTAAGCCAATCAAAAACCTCCAAAGCACACCAAGAGTCTCTCCCATCTTGAGTGAAGTAAACAAGCACAAGTTGCAATTCCTTTGAAGAGAGACGATCATTCATTTCTTCAAGGATATCAGAGGGTTCCCTTCTCATTCTCTCAAGCTCCTCAATTGCCTCAAAGAACCCATCACCCATTTCTTCTTCATCATCACTGGTCACAAACTGGTCCAGTTCCACTGATTTTGTGGTCCAAAACCCTCTTTCTGAAGTGGGTTTTGCAGCAACAAGAAAAGGGTATTGAAATTTGCACCCTCTTGTGGATGAAACCCCATCACAAAATTTGAGTGAAAACCCACAATAAGATGAAGGAAACAATAAAGGGTGACTCTGTTGTGGTGAAAAAAGAGAAGAAAACACAGAACCTGGTTTGAGCAACGGAGTAAGAACAAACCCATGTGCATATGCCATTTTTTCTTCTAAGTGTTTCTCTCTATATGCATCAACAAATTTTCAATTCAGTGGCATAGAGAAGTGTCCCATTCAATTGGGTAGAAGGAAAAGATTGAATCTTCGTTTCGAAAGGAAAAAAAAAAACCGAATTTTCCCACGATTTCTCAGCAGCTAAAAAAAAGATAGTGCTAAAATTTAATCCATTCAGGTTGAGCTTAGAAGAAAGAAAGTGGCTCAGAGAAAAATAGATAATTGAAATGCAAGAATTATCTTATAGGCATAAAAATTCAACGAAGAAAAATAATGGGAATTTTAAATAAAAAAGTATTTAAAATAATGAGTTGGAAATTTGAACTGTCCTATTTGACACCGAACCGAAACAAAGACAAAGTCGAGATATGTTGCAATGTTTAAAGAGTTTTCCTACTAATCCTCCAACCCACAAAAGGAAGTAAAATATATCACTTGTAAATCAAACACTAATAAATAAATAAGATATCACTTTGTGATATATGTTACTTTTTGGTTGGTAGAAGAATTAATAGAAAGATTTAATATGAGGATATATCATTTTCTATTCGCAAACGTAAGATTAGTGGGTTTATTTAAGGTGAGAATACGTGTAACTTCCACCACTACATAGTTCTCACCGTTTAGTACGACAGAACTAGAGGAACCACAATTGTGATAAAGGGGAATCACATATGCAAGTGGAGTAGAGAAGAAGCTCTTTCGGTAATAAGTGATTATGAAATTAATAATGAAGTTTCTCCAAACTCATTTTAATATTTAAGTTTGTACCCAATTTTTTTTTTTTTAATATTTAAGTTAAGTCGAAGAGGTGTCAAAATGGGATACCCGAATGGATTTAGGTAAGTCTATATTGGGTTCGGGCTAAAGTGGACCGGATTAAAAAGTCTGGATATAATTTATGCATATCAAATTATAGTACAATCTCGTCATAAGTGGGTTCCGTGTTGTGGCGGGTCGGCCCACATAATATTTAAAAATATTATATTTTAATTTTAATTTTTTTAATATATATGATTTGATATAAATGTATAACTTTTTTAAAATACTTGTTATGCAAACTGCAACAAAACTTATGAATCTAATTCTTTGTGTTTGAGTTAAGACATGATGTCAAATTTATATATATGATTTTTAACATAACTCATTTATTGAATCTCTCATTTCCTAACATAATATAATATGTAACCTCACTTCAAAATATAAACCTTTGGATACTATAAAAAATTAATATCACTTTGATTTATAGTAATGGTAATATAGACTCAAATTCATAATGAATTCTATATGTCAAAGTATAACTCATTAACCCCATCATAATATATGATCATTATTCTTTATTTTATGAATGCATATTCTTTGTATGTTATTTATCAACACTTTCATTATAAACTATTGTGTTAAATTTGATTGTGTGGAGTTTTTTTATGATAAACAATTATTTTTCTTTTAGTTTTGTTATAAAAGTTGTTTTCTTTATTATGTTTTTATTGTATAAGTTAAATATAATAAAATATACAATTAAGAAAGGATGAGTGAAATCTATATCGTTTAATGTCTTCACATTTAATTTGATACAAAATTTTGTTACCGTGCTTAAAAATATATTATGCAAAATAGGACAAATAATGTAATGCTCAATTTTATAACAATATTGTAATTTATAAATATTTATGTTATAGTTATTACTCTATCTTTTTTTTTTCAAAGTTCATAACACAATATTTATTATCTATTTTTTATTATAAGTTACTAGCAAGTAACTCGTGCATTTGCACGGGATAGTATTGTTGCCGTATGATTAAAAACGCACATTACATGTGCATTCTGTAACGACCCGATTTTCTACCCTTGAAATTTTTTTATTTATTTTAATTGTTTCTTACATACAGTCGTCACCTTGATTAAAACTCTCAAGTATCACTCTTTGAAAATACTCTTTACCCTATTATATTATCATACAAATTTATGCTGCGGAAAAACATAATTCATTCAAATAACATTTACCACATACAACTAGTTATGGGTCTCCCAGAGTTATAAGTCCATAACTACACATATCCGTATTAATCTAAACGGATTTACAGTCATCCCATAATACTATCATATTAACTACAACATCAAGTAGCAATTAAAGACAAATAGGTTAATAAACACAAAAAGTTTTCTAAGTGAACTTCCTTCTCAAAATCCTTCATTCACCTACAATGGGATTATCATAAACAACACACAAAACAAAAGGGAGTAAGTCATTAGTTCAAAACTAACATCGCATGATAATCCACATTTCAAAATATAATTAAGCAAGGATATAATTATAACCACAAGCATGTAAATGAAACACTCATCTATTCTTTCTCCCATTTCCATGTTATTCATATCCACTCTATAGAATATATATCCCATACTATATATCCTATAGCATGCATATGACTTTCGTTGTAACCTTCTTATTTCTCATCATTCATATTCACCCTATAGAATATATATCTCATACTATATATCCTATAGCATGCATATGACTTTCATTATAACATTCTCATTTTTTATCATTCATATTCACCCTATAGAATATATATCTCATATTATATATCATATAGCATGCATATGACTTTCATTACTTTTGAGTCATATTTTTTTTGGTACTCCCCCAATAAGATTGAATTAATTTTGAGTCATATTTTCTTTGGTACCCCCAAATAGATTGAATTCGTTTTGAGTCATATTTTTTTGGTACTTCCCCAAATAGATTGAATTCGTTTTGAGTCATATTTCCTTTGGTACTCCCCCAAATAGATTGAATTCGTTTTGAGTCATATTTCCTTTGGTACTCCCCCAAATAGATTGAATTCGTTTTGAGTCATATTTCCTTTGGTACTCCCCCAAATAGATTGAATTCGTTTTGAGTCATATTTCCTTTGGTACTCCCCCAAATAGATTGAATTCGTTTTGAGTCATATTTCCTTTGGTACTCCCCCAAATAGATTGAATTCGTTTTGAGTCATATTTCCTTTGGTACTCCCCCAAATAGATTGAATTCGTTTTACAAAACAGAAAAGTCACACATTTTCCAACATAATGCATAAATTCTAAACGTATCATTTTAAACCATTACCTCTTTCACATACCTCATTCATATCAGCAAGTATGGTTTAGAGACACTTATCCCTTACCTTGGTGAGTGTTGGGGATCGATTCCGAGTAACTTTAAAAGTCTCCTCCGCGATTTCCTCCAACCTTAGGATCTTTCCTCATTTCCACCAATAACAACATTGTCAGTCATTTATTCAAAATAACACATAAATAACTCGTATTTCATCATCAAACATATGAGGGGTTCATATATATTCCAGATCTCTAAAACTACTTCAATATAAGTTTTCAAACATCTAAACATACAAATTTATCTCATATATCAACATTCAAGCACAAACTCATCATCCATATCTAACATTTCATCTCTTTCTCTTTACACTCATATTCTCATTTTGGGGATTTTTGGGGTTTTCATGTATAACCCACAAAACCTTTCCATTCATACACTATCAACTCTAAATCAAGAGTTTACAAGAGACAAACAACATAAAACGAACCATAACTCTAAAGGGTGAGTTTCCATGGTTTCTCATGTTTTGAAAATAGATCCAACATACCCAAAACAAGTTAGAGAGGAAGAAGAAGAGTTAAAAGCAAGAGGTTTACTTCTTCTCAAGCTCTAAGATGAGTCCTAAGGCTCCTTGCTCTTGAAAAGCTCTCTTCCCTATCTTCTCTTCAAAGTTCTAACCCTAAAATGTGTTTGGGGTTTCTATTTTAAAGAGCAATCGTCGGGTTCTCGTTCAAGCGAGGGATTCTCGCTCAAGCAAGATTCTCACAGTCCCAACAGGCTTCCTCTCGCTCAAGCGAGGGATTCTCGCTCAAGCGAATAAGTGTAATCGATTACCATATGGTGTAATCGATTACATCAGTTAAAAATTTAAAATACAAACTCAACGACTTGATGTAATCGATTACCAAACATGTTGTAATTGTTTACAATGCGAAAAATGCATATATCTGATGCTTTTAATATGTTGTAATCGATTACGAGTATAGTGTAATCGATTGCATCATGTAAAATACACAAGTCTGATTAGTTTATCAGCATGTAATCGATTACCAGGATTGTGTAATCGATTACACTGTTTTTTGCCATTTCTCGCCCGGGCGAGACAACTCTCGCTCAGGCGAGAATCCTCCAGTATAGCCCATGATTTCACCCTCCTAGGTAATCCTTTCTCGCTCAGGCGAGAATCTCTCGCTCAAGCGAGGCTTCCAGGACTATTACTATAATTTTGAAGACTCAAATTTAGGGTGTTACACATTCATATGGTTAAGAACACACATGTTATTCGTGCATTCGCATGGTTAAATACACATGTTAAATGTGCATCCGTATTGTTAAGGACACATGTGATCAGTGCAATCACATTGTTAAAAACACACATGTTATCCATACATTCGCACTGCTAAGAACATACATGTTACCCGTATACTTTTGTACTTTTTTAATTGATTTTCATACTCTGTAGTCTATATATTTGGTTAACTAATAAATACAATTGCTAATTCTATTATACACGTACATATGAAGAACTTGTTTAATTTTATGATATTATTGTTATTATTTTTTAATGTAACTTTTTTATAATTTATTTTATTTCTAGAATATTATTTTTTATTACTTGTGTAATTGGTTTATTATTTAGTATTTCTTTTTTAAAAGTATACAAAAGTTCTTAGATTTTTTTTCGAAATAAATATGAGTTTAACCATTTAGTATGAAAACTTTGAAAATAATATTTTAATATATAAATAAAATTTTAGTAATAAATGATCATTGAAATATGATAGTTGTAATTACTTAGTTCGATTATTTTTCAAAATAATGGAGACCTTAATTATTTAGGATTAAAACTGCTAAAATATTTTAAAGATGATAATGGAAATGTATGTACAATATTAATAAATGAAAATGAGAAAAAATTAATTAAATTTTTAGATTTTTTAAATAAAACATATATACTAATTTGCAGGTAGTAATTACTATACATTATTTTCCAACTTGAATATCGTCACCGATTTCACCAATAAGCACCACATTAAATAATAATATATGTTTTTATTCCCTTATACATGTTTACCAGTTTTATTTCTATTCTAATGATCGACAATATTTATTCAAAATAATTATTAATTATTAATTATCAGTTTGCAACTTATCAACAATTAAAGTAGTAATAAATGAAATTCAAATGTATGAACGTTAAAAAGTAATAGTAATAAATGATCAGCGATCAACGGTATTTAAATGCATGAACAATTGTAGCAAATGAAATTAAAATGAGAATGTTGTAATTAAATGTTTAGATTTTTTTCAAAATAAAGTAGACATTACTTTTTGGATTACAACCACTAAAATAATATATTAATTGGTATCACACATTATTTACCACTATTTAGGCCTTAATTTTTAAAAATAAAGGTTGTCTCTAATGTGATATACATTCACATATGTTAAGAATTACGAGCAATTGTAATAATATAAGGAAATTATATCTGAAAACGAAATATCTTTATGTTTGTTATATTTATGTACAAAAATGGAGAAATTGGTTTAATTAGTTAATTAAATACTTCATGAACATTTGACAACACATTTACTATACATGAAACGTAAAAATGAAATGTTTGAATTTATAACTATTTTAGTACATGTAAATGTAAAAAGAAAAGAAAAAAAGTTAGAATTTATGACATATTATTATTTTTAATTATATCATACAAAACGATTCAAAAATTTGTCAAAGATAACTAAAATGCCAAAGAAGATATAAGATCATTGGATCCATTGGTTCTATAATTTTCAATGGACCCAAATGACTGTGGTAACATAAGCAACAAATATATATTTTAAACAATAGATTTTTAAAATCATCGAATAAAAAAATAAAATACAAAACCTTAAATAACTAACCATGATTCTTACTTTATTTCAAAGTAGAATATACTTCAGGTGTTTCTGAAACATGCAAAACAAAAAATTAAAATAGTGATTCTACTTATAAAAAAGTGTATAAATAAAATAAGAGATTAAGAGAGATAAAACTAAAGTATAGAGATACTAGAAGGGAGAACCAAACTACAAATGAATAGAGAAAATGTTAAGAACGAAATAAATATATCAATCATAAAAACAAACAAATGAAATATTGCAACTGAATGTATATAAAATGTTTTAAAAACCGTGCCGTACCGGCCGGTTCAACCGGAAAACCGGTGAACCGGACCCCTAACCTAGGTACGGTACGTATGTTATACCGCATATGCAATAGAACCGGTCAAAACCGGTCGGTTTGTACATTAATTTTTTTTTTAAATTTCAAATTTTCAATTCTTCACCAATTCTTCAACTTCAATGATTGATACTTGGGTCATTTATTTGTATTTTGCGTTTGTTAAGTGATAATTTTGGATTAATATATGTTTTGTACTTTAAACTTTGATTTTATTAAAAACTTAATGTTGTTTGTTTGTGTGAATTTGAAGTAAATTATGAATATGAATTATAAATATGAATATCTACTTATTTGAATTTTTTTATAGGTTTACATATATATATATATAAACAAGTATGTCTGGTTTAACCGGCATGCGGTTTAATTACTGAACCACTGGTTGAACCACTGTACCAGTACCCTGACCGATTTGATAACCGATACGGTTTTAATAACATTGTGTATATATAAATATGAGATTGAGTAAATACCACATGTTTTGAAGGTTTGGTCGTCCTTTAGGATGATACCCTTGCTTATCAGACGCTAACAGTGATAAATGTTGGAAGAACAAATCTACAAAATAATGAAATCACTAAGAACACTAATAAAAAATAAAGGAATCCATGAAAAAGTAAACAAAAAAAGATAGTTGGAAGGGAAAGATTGTTGAAGAGAAAGAGAAAAACATATATTTTTGTAATGATGACAAAGTAAATTATGCGAACGAAACATAACAGTATGAGAGAAATGAAGAGGTAGGGGAGAAATGAAGGGGGTAGAGGTAGAAATGAAAGGAAATGAGAAACATAAAGAAAAATAGTTTGGATGTGAAAAGTAATTTCAATCTCCACTAATGTTCAATAGTTGATATTTTTTCACAAAACAAAACATAAAGACCAAACATTAATTAACATTTAAATTGTTAAAATATAAAATGTATAAAAAGTGAGGATGTAGTGTGAGAAGGTACATAGTAGTAATATAGAACACTTTAGGATGGGAAAAAAGTGATGATGAGATATACATGTGGCTAGAAGAACTTTATTTTATTATATTGTATATAAATTTTGTAAAATAATTTTAACATAAGGCTTATTATCAAGCCAAAGATCTCAAAAAAATTTAAAAATAAGGAAAAGCGTGTAACTCGAACCGATCCGGGTAAGTCCGGTCTGAGTCCGGTTTTAATATAGTTGGACCGATCCGAGATAAAAAACCAAAATTCACTAAAAAGTATCTAATACGATACTCAAACCCTATAAATTTTCAGACTTTGGTGAATCAGTCCATACAAGTCCGCCCATTATAACACCTCTAGTCAGTGGTATGTCTATGCCACGTTTTAAGTTTAGCTTTTCATATGATACATGACTTAGAAGTGACAATCATATTTGGGAAACTTAAACATCTACACACACCCGTAAATTCTATAATTATTCTTAAGTGAGTTACATCACTTATTTTATGATTGTCTACATTTCACAATAAATATTTTTTCTTCTTTTCTCTTAATTATGTAGCTCTTCATTTTTTCTTAAATGTACCCCACCATTTGTCATTTTTCAGTAGCGTTCACTCAAACGAGCATTGTTACATGGTTGAAAGTCGATATTTAACAATGCTCACTCAAACAAGCACAAACTCTGTTAAATTACTCAAGCAAGCGCAAGCGTTAAATCACTTAAGCGAGTGATGTTAAATGATTGAAAATATACATTTAAGAACGCTCACTGAAGCGAACGTTGTTAAATGTCTATTTTAATAACGTTTACTTAAGCGAGTGTTGTTAAATGGTAGAAAATATAGATTTAACAACACTCATTCAAGTGAGCATTGTTAAATGTCTAATTTTAACAGCGTTCCCTCAAGCAAGCGCTATTAAATTATTGAAAATAGATATTTAATAGCGCTCACTCTCGTTGTCAAATGTCTACTTTCAACAACGTTCACTCGATTGAACGTTATTAAATTTCCAAATCCACTTTTTTCACTCACCCATTCAATTTTCTTTTCTTTTCCCAACTCACTCATCTCACTAACCCTTCAATTCCCAACCCACTCATTTCACTCAACAATTTGACTCTCCACTCTCTCAAAAAAACTCTAATTAATCTCCCACTTTCTCAAATTCATCTTACCTATTTCACCTTCCATCTCCCACTAGGATTGGAAAATAACTTCGGTTTTGGGACATCAAAAGAATGTTCTTTTCAAAAAAAATTGTTTTGGATTTTTTGTATCTTGTATTTTATAGAAAATGATCGGATAAAATTGAGTGTTCACAATTATCCATTAAAAGTAACTCCTTACTAGCCAATTACCCTGTCATTTTGTTTTCTAGAAACTCATTTTTAGAACCTTGTATCTCATTTTCATCCTTTTAAAACTTTGAAAAAACATTTTTAAGAGCATGTATGATCGAAAGTAAAATTGACTTTATAAAGGTTAGACCTATACTAGTAAGCAATTAAAAACCTTATATGTTTTTATGTGTGTTTACCATACATCAGGGCGTTTAACATTTTTCTTATTTTTCTTGATGTTGACATCTTCATCAAAACTTAGTCAAGGTCAAGGAGAAAGCTCTTCTTCATATGTTAATATGACCATAATGTTAGAGAGACTATCTGGTGAGATCGAGTGATATTGTGTTAGAGTGAGAGAGAAAGATATTATAATCCTACTTTTCATAGTAGAGATAATTTCTGGACTAAGTCCTGTAGTTTTTCACTTCAGATTTCGAGCAAGTTTTTCAATATTAAATTCTCAGTATTATTCTTCTATTTTTCCTCTATTCCATTTGTGTGCTTGCCCCTTCTGTAAGTTCCCATTTTTAATCATACTTAGACGAGATAATTAGTTTTGTTTTTTTAATAGTGGTATCAAAGCTCTCAGGTTCGTTCGGAGAACATAATTATATCATCCAAAATAAAAGAAATCCTAGCTAGATACTAGACAATGTTGTACCTCATCCTAGAGGGATTAATGAGAAATCCTAGTAAGAGTTTGAAGAAAAAATCATAGTGAGATACTAGAGAAATGTTATACCTTATCCTAGAGGGATTAATGAGAAATCGTAGTGAGATATTAGAGATATTGTATTTCATCCTAATGAAAATTTATCCTCATATTACAATTGGATGAAATATTGATCATTCAGATAGTATTGAAGCAACAAGTAGTCGATGTTTCTTATTGGATGCTCGTGTCGAAAGTCTTCATAACAAGATAATCATAAAACGTGTTTCATTGATGTCAACTTATGGCAACCGTTAATACAAGCCAATACACATTATTAAGATCTATCTAACAATATTTGCAAGGAACATTATCCTACTATAAAAGTAGATTAAATATTAATCACTCTAATAATTGTTAAGCAACTAGTAGTCGATAGATCTTGTTGATATCCTTGTGTCAAAAAATTTTGTGACAAGATTGTTAACCAACATGTTCCATTGATTTCAAGTCACGCCAATGGTGGTACAAGTCAATACTCATGAGTAAGAGCTACCCAAATATATTTGGAAAGGAGCCATATCAATTTGACGATAAGTGGTGACCCTTATAAGTTCAAAAAAGGTATGAAGATGAAAATTTATCATACTATTACACGAAGATAAAACATTGATCGCTCTTACAATATTGAAGTCAATAGTAGTCGATATGTCCTATTGGAACCTTGTCTCGAAAGTCTTTCTTACAAGGTAGCCAAGCATCATGTTATGTTGATGTGAATTTAAGCCAACAACAATAGAAGCTAATAATCATGTGTAAGATCCACCCAATTATATTTGGAAGGGAACCTATATCAACTTTGAAAAATTGGTATATATGTTCATCAAGGTAGTTTCGATGAAGAAGCACACACACAGTTGTAGCAAACAAGATTTAGGATACCCCTCAGTTAAGTTGTGTAAGAGGAGATGTTGGAAACCCCTCCTCAATTGAGTGGAGACCATAATCATTGAATATTGGTTGATGATCCATTGAGTATAACAGATAATGATATTTTCAAAATCTTTAAATTATTCCTTGACTTTGAAAACTATAAAGTCCAATCTAAAAAGTTGAACATATATCATTTTAGAGGTGTCTTAAAAATATAATAAATATTAATCATATACTATATTTTCATGACAAAACCTTCCTCCCATTCACTACTTAAAGAGAACTTGTGAGGAAGGGAAACATGATATGCAAAAAAATGAGAAGAGCAACATAGTGTATGTAAAAGATATTTGATATCCACCTTAATATGAGACTAGACTATTGTTAGTGAGAGACTTTGTCGACATTGTATTTCACAATAATTGGGTGAGATTGAGTAGTATCATTTAGAGTGAGAGAGACTTTTAATCATACTTTTCATAGTGTAGACTTTTTATAGACTATATCTTATGGTTTTTACTTCACAATTTGAAGAAATTTTCCATGTTAAAGCTCTCAATGTAATTCTCTTATTTTTAACCTATATCATTTGTGTTCCTACCATTTTCGCATTTTCGCAAGTGTCTATTTTGTATCTCAGGGACACCTGTGAAAGTGGTAAATATAGATAAGAAATAGACTACCTTATTTCCAACTACTTGACATTGTTTATGACCACGTTCTTCTGAGACCTTTTGTTGGAAGCTCCTTTATTTTTTACCTTTTGATTTCCATCACCTGATTTTTGGGATCATATCTTGCATTTTTCTTTAATATTCTATTAACCCTTACATCTATTAAAAGAAAGAAATCATTTTCATGAGAGCATGACATCCCACACTTATTTATATATATATATATATATGATAAAATGCTCCTTCCACTTCTTAAAGCAAGTGGTGAAATAATAAGGACAGAAAGCCCAAAATAATCACTGTCCTAAGCCATGTGGTTACACCTTTCACTAAGGACTATTTGTGACTTGGTATCTATGGGATGCTATGTTAACTCAGGTCATAGATCATGATCTCGGTGTTGTCCTTCCAAAACAACATATGTCATGGGTATGGGTATATGCTATGAAATTATTGTCTTGTAATCTACTATTTTAGAGCTCTACTAAGTATAGAGTTTGGTTTAGTATTACAAATAATATATACATTCTTTGTGCTAATGTTTTTAGTGTGAACATCTAATTTTTTCCGGCTCAAAAAGCAAAAAAATTAATTATATCAAAATAAAATAAAATATAGTTGTAATTAATTAAGTAAATATATAAATAAATAAATAAAATAAACATGTATCAAATAATTACTATTATCATGTTGTTAAAAAAAATAAGTAATAAAAACAACCTTTTTGAATTACAGATAGAGATGAAGATGATTGATCACATTGTGTCGTGATTGGTCTCCAGAAGTTTCTGCTCTTATCAAATGACAAAGACTCGTATAAAGATGTTGAACAGAGTTATATTAAATTTAAGTGCTTAACAAATAACCAAAGAGAAAGAGATGCATGTGAAAGATAACTTTATTTGACACTGAATATTGCCTTAAATAGATACATATTTACCAGACTTACAGAATAAAAAATGAGAAAAAATAGCTAACAAACCACTACATCTATGACTTATTCATAGCTAATTAATAGGATATAAAATAGGTCAAGAAGTTACAGACTCCTTATCTAAAACAATAAGATAATTTAACACGTGCTGGTGTTGATTTATTCAATACCCCCCTCAACATCCTTCTGGTCTTTTCACCATGCCAAGTTGATTGCAGAAACTTTCAAGCTTATTGCTGCCCAAGCCTTTTGTGAACAAATCTGCAACTTGTCTTTCTGTTCCAACATGCTCCAACTTAATTTCTTCTTGTAAGACCTTCTCCCTAATAAAATGATAATGCACCTCCACATGTTTAGTTCTTGCGTGAAAAATTGGATTTTCTGCTAATCTTATGGCTGACAGGTTGTCGCAATACAAATGAATGTCATACTCTATTGATTGATGCAAGTCCTTCAATAATAACACAAGCCAAGTGGTTTCTTGAGCTGCCATCACTGCTGCTCGGTATTCTACTTCTGTTGTTGACAAAGACACTATCGGTTGTATTTTGCTACACCAAGAAATTGCTCCAGACCCAAGCATGAAAACATATCCAGTAGTTGAACGCCGAGTTTCATGGTCACCTGCATAATCGGCATCATAGTAGCCAACTAACTTGCAATCTCCACCTTTCCTGTACATAATACCATAGTCAAGTGTACTCTTTATGTATCTCAAGATTCGCTGAGTTGCTTCTAAGTGGGGTTTCTTTGGATTTTGCATATAGCGACTTATCACACCAACCGCAAAAGAAATATCCGGCCTAGTCAGAGTTAAATAGATAAGGCTACCTACCAACTGCCTGTACATCGTAGCATCTTCCAGATATTTCCCTTCATGAGCACATAATTTTACATTTGGCTCCATTGGTGTCTTGATTGGCTTGCATTTAAGCATTCCAAACTTTTCAATAAATCTTTGGAATATTTTTGCTGTTTGAGGTATATTCCTTCATGCGTATGATCAATCTCCAGACCAAGGAAATGCTTGAGCTGTCTAAGTTCTTTCATTTGAAATCGAACTGAAAAATTCTCTTTCATTTGGAGAATTTCTTTTTCATAATCTCCCGTGACAATCAAATCATCTACATACACCAGCACAGTAGCTAGCTTCATTCCTTTAGCTTTGACAAACAAGCTAGAATCTGCAGATGTCACCAAATAACCACTATAAGTCAAAAATTCTGCAATCTTACCATATCATGCCCTCAGTGCTTGTTTTAGCCCATAAAGTGCCTTCCGAAGTTTACACACATGCTCAGGATGATCTTTACTCTGAAAACCTATTGGATGATTCATGTAGATATTCCAGTCTAACTCCCCATACAAAAATTGATTCTTCACATCGAGCTGCCACATGTTCCAACTTTTACTAGCTGCGAGTGCTAGTAAGACTCGTACGGTAGTAAGCTTTGCGGCTGGACTAAACGTTTCATCATAGGCTAGTCCATATTGTTGAGAGAACCCACGAGCTACCAAACGAGCCTTGTGTCTCTCTATTGACCTATCAGTGCGATGCTTTATTTTGTACACCCATTTGTAGGAGATAGGCTTCACATCTCTTGGCTTTGGTACAAGCTCCCAAGTCTGATTTTTCTCCAATGCATAAATTTCCTCTTGCATAGCTTTATTCCATTAATGATTCTGACATGCTTCCTCAAATGTCTCCGGTTCCGTTGCATCTGCTTCTTCTACTATGGCAGCATTTGCATATCTAGGATTCGGCTTTCTGATCATCGCTAATCTTCTAGGCGTAATTTGCGTTTTTGCGTCATTAATGTCTCCTTTTTCGCTTAGTTGTTGATGGAAACCGGTTTGCCAAGGACTTTGGGCTGCTCTTTCATTGATCTCACCATCTTTACTTTCATTCGATCTCAATTGAACTTGAGAAGTTTGCAGCAGATCAGTAGAGACATCTGAATCTGAAGATACCTCTTTGTTTGAGGACCACCATGAAGAGTAGGAATGGCAACGGGGCGAGTCGGGTTCGGCTTTGTGCTTACCCAACCTCGAACCCGAAATTCAAAACCCGAACCCGAATTAAGCGGGGTTGGAAATAATGATACCATCCCCGAACCCGAAAAAACCCCGAAAAAACATATATTTATATATATATACACCTTATACATATATATTAAATTTATATATATATATAGCTTATATATATATATACACATGTGACATATATATACATATATAGCCTTTATATATGTGTGTGAAATTTATATATATATATATATAGCTTTTATGTATGTATTTATATGTAATTTTATAATTTAAAATTTATTAATCGGGTTCGAGGCGGGTTCGGGGTTGGGTATTAACAATACCAAATCCAAACCCGAACCCGAAAATTGTACTCGGGTAAAACCCAAACCCGAACCCAATTACATCAGTTTTCCCCGTTAAGTTCGAGTTGGGTTCGGGCGGGTACCCACGAGTTCGATTTTCATTGCCATCCCTAATGAAGAGGCTTCATCAAACACTACATTTCCAGATGTGTAGCATTTTCCAGTTGCTAGATCGCAACAACACCACCCTTTCATTTGACTATCATATCCTACAAAAACACATCTAACAGTCTTTTTTTTCATCTTGCTGCGTAAGTGATCAGGTATAAATACATAGCATATACATCCAAAGACTCGAAAATGACCAACAACAGGCTTTATGTCCCATATTTTTTCAAAAGGTGAGAGAAAACATAACCTTTGTTGAGGTAGTCTGTTGATCACAAATGTTGCAGTTGCCATTGCTTCTGCCCAAAATCTGCCTGGAACATTCTTTGCATGAAGCATGCTTCGGCAAATTTTTGCTAAGTGCCTGTTCTTTCTTTCGGCTATGCCATTTTGCTGCGGAGTGCTTGCACATGTAAATTGATGGCGTATTCTGCACTTCAAAAGAAACTCTGAGAACTCACCTGAGGTGTACTCACCCCCATTGTCGGTACGTAGATAACAAATACTTCTACCAACTTCTGTTTCTGCTACTTTCTTGAACTCTTTAAATTTTGAGAAAGTTTCAAATTTTTCCTTCATAAAGTAAACCCAGACATACCTCGAGAAAATGTCAATGAAAGTTACCATGTAGCTCAACCCACCAATGAAGCTTGTTTAACTGGTCCAAACAAATCATATTGAAACAACTGTAGTGGTTCATTGGCTTTAAACTTTGACTCTTCATACGACAACTGATGTGTTTTTCCAAATTGACAGCCTGCACATACAGTGTCTGACCTCACTTCAAGTTGTGGGAGTCCTTTTAGCATTGACTTCCTCATCATTACATCTAGCTTGGAATAGCTAACGTGACTTAGTCGCATATGTCATAGATCTGCCGTCTTGTTCCTCCTCGCCTTGTCTATGTACACTATTTCTGCAGACATCACATAGACTGATTCCGACCTTTGCCCCTTCATGATTGGATCTTCTATGATCTTAACATGATCCTGATATACTTTTACATCTTGTGGACCAAACAAAACATAATAACCAGAAGATGTTAATTGTGTTATTGAGAGAAGATTTTTCTTCATACCTGCAACATGATATACGTTTTGGAGCAGCAACTCTGTATTATTACAATGAGGAGGAACTACTGTAATACAAATGTGAGCGATTGGCAATTTTGAGTTGTTCGTCGTCACCACTACCTGGCTTCCCTATTATTCTGACATGTTTTGCAACTTCTCTTTATCACCGGTCATGTGGTTTGAGCAACTTGAGTCAACAATCCAATCATTCTCATAATCAATTTGATTACATGTTGTTGTACATGCTGTCTCTTCTTTGTCTGCAACAAACAACGCCTCAGCATCCCACTCGTCTTCACCTTTCGAAGTTGCAACATTGCTCTCCACACCCTTCTTCTTAGACCAGCAATCTTTCGCCATATGACCCTTCTTTTGCCAGTTGTAGCACTCAATTCAAACTTTCTTCCATTGAAAAATTTCTTGGTGTACGGACCCAAATTCTACACTTGAAATTTTTTTGTTTATTTTATTCCTTTCACATACATTTTTCCTATAACTTAGAATCACAAATTCAACAACCTTATTTTAATCCCACTTTCCTGTTCATACTCATTCCATAACGAAATATCCACATACACATTCATTTAACAGAAAAACATAAGTCATATTAATACTTCCCTGTAACTACCGCATACAACTAGCTATGAGTTTTCCAAATACCCATAGCTACACATATCCAGTATTACAATGCTCAGAATTACAATTATCCAAAAATGACATTTAGTTAGTCATGATACAAAATACAAATGAAGGAAATCCGGATTTAAAAGCTCATAAGACTCCAAATCACGCATCCTCAATTCATATGTTTACCTACAATGTGATTATCATAACGACACACGAATCACAAGGGAGTAAGTCATTAGTTCAATAATAACCGCAAATGAAAATCCACATTTTAAATATACATAAGCATTGAAATGAAACACATTTCTTAAATACATGAATATAAACGTTCGTATCTCTTTTCTTCTATTTTCATTTTATGCATATTCACCCTATAGTATATATATCCCTTAATATATATTCTATAGCATGCATGTTCATTCATTCCAAGGCACTTTTATTTCATCAATTACACTCAGCATCAAATTTACTCCTGACCACATCCGGTCCGTTTACACCTCAAAGATAATCCACTACCACTTCGGGTAGGTCCACAACAGAAGATAATCCACTACCCCTTCGGGTAGGTCCACATTACAAAGATAATCCACTACCACTTCGGGTAGGTCCACAACACACGATAATCCACTACCACTTCGGGTAGGTCCACAACACACGATAATCCACTACCACTTTGGGTAGGTCCACACCATAAAGATGGTCCATTACCACACTAGGTAAGTCTACGTCACAAAGATAATTCACTACCACTTCGAGTAGGCCCACACCATAAAGGTGGTCCACAGTACTATTCTTACAAACATAATGACTCATACACATACCATGTTCACGTCATCTCATAAATAATGGAGACACTTATCCCATACCTTGGTGAGTGTTGAATTTGGTTATTGGTAACTTTGCAAGTTCCACCTAAACCGCCTCCAACCTTAGGATCTTTCCTCATTTCCACAAATAACAACAATGTCAGTCATTTATTCAAAATAACACAAACAACTCATATTTCATCTTTAAACATACAAAAGAACCATACATTTTCAATGTTTCCAAAACTACTTCATTAAGAGTTTCCAAACATCCAAAATATACATATTCATCTTATATTCAACATTAGAGCACATATTCATCTTATACTTCTATCATTTCACCCATTTTCCTCTTTACCTATATTCTCATTTTAGGGTTTTGAGGTTTTCATGAATAAACCCACAAACCCTTTCCATTTCACGAATAACAACTCTAAATCAAGAGTTTACAAGAGAAAAACCACATAAAACGGACCACAACTCCAAATAGAGAGTTTCCATGGTTTATAAACTTTTGAGAAGAGATCCAACATACCCAAAACAAGTTTCAAAGAGAGAAGGAGAGTTAAAATCACGAGATTTACCTCTTCTCAAGCTTCTAGATGATTCTTAAGGCTCCTTGCTCTTGAAAATGCTCTCTTCTCTCACTTTTCTTCAAGTTCTACCCCACAAATGTGTTTAGGGTTCCTTATTTAATGTGAAATCGTCGGGTTCTCGCTTAAGCGAGCCATCTCTCGCTCAAGCGAGAAAATCCCGCCATTTTAAAAATTCAGATCTGATGTTCTCGCTCAAGCAAGGATCCTTCAGTACAAAATCCCTCTCCCTCGCCTAAGCGAGCCAATTCTCGCTCAGGCGAGAATCCCAGGAAATCCTGAGAGCTAATACTGGCCATTTCGCTTGGGCAAGACCCTTTCGCTCAAGCGAAAATCACCCAGTATACTCTAGAATTTTCACCACAATTAGGAAAATAAATTTAGGGTATTACACTTAGGGCCTCCTTCTTCATGGACACTCGATTTACCTTGATGACTTTTTGCCTTGTCATCATACCTTCTGGAACCACCTGTGACATGATGCTTAGAATTCCACCTGCCTTTGTTGGCATAGAGTGCCTATTCTTCACTTTTCAATGAGACTCCTCCAATTTGCGTAGCTAGAGCTTCTTGTCCAGCTAGCAAATTTTCGAATTCTACGAGTGACGGCTGATTTTGCCATCCTTGAATGGAAGCAACAAAACTCCTAAATTCTGGCTTTAAACTATGGATGATAATCCTTTTTATCCTGGTAACGCCATTAGGGGCCTCTGGATCCAACTCAGAAATTTCTCGACATAACGACTTCACTTTATGGAAGTACTGTGCAATCGTCATGTCTCGTTGTGGCATCGACATCAGCTCACTCTCTAAGAGTTGGAGTTTCATATCGTTCTTCTTACAGAACAACTTGGCAAACACATCCCAAGCTTCTTTAGGAGTTTTGGTATCTCGAATATGCTCCAACACATCATCTTCAACTGTAGTCTTCAAAACGAACATTGCTTTGCCCGCTTTGATCTTCCACTTCCGCAATATCCCATTCACATCTTCAACCTTTGGTTGTTTTACTTCATTTCCCGATACAACCTCCCATAGATCTTGGCCTTGCATGTAGGACATCATACAAGTAGACCATGTATTTAAATTCTGGTTATTAAGCTACTTGAAGGTCACCCATCTTAAGCTCACAACCTGCCTCTGATACCAGATTGTTGAACAGAGTTATATCAACTTTAAGTGCTTAAAAAATAACAAAAGAGAAAGAGATGCATGTGAAAGATAACTTTATTTGATACTGAATATTGCCTTAAATAGACACATATTTCACTAGACTTTAAGAATAAAAAAGGAGAAAAAATAGCTAACAAACCACTACATCTATGACTTATTCATAGCTAATTAATAGGAAATAAATTAGGCCAAGAAGATACAGAACTCTTATTTAAAACAATAAGATAATTTAACATGTGCTAGTGTTGATTTATTCAATAAAAGATATATCTATAGATATATCAATGTATAGACACTTAATAAACTCTTAATATCATTTTAAAATTTTAATTTTAATTAAAATTTAATCCTAAATTATAGGATCAAAGAATATAAATACATTTGTATCTAAATATGATAATTCTTCTCCCCCAAGTTTTTCTCATATCCAACTGTCTTCCATTCGTCCAAGTGTCTCACAACTCTAGCAATGCCGAAACGTCTTATCTCAGAATTTTCATGGTTCACTTTGCAAAAAAATAATAAATAATTAAAAAAAAAACAAAAACTATAATAATTAATAAAGAAAGTTTGAATTTTTAGTTTGAACTTTATAATTAAAATGGAATGTCTTAAGCAACAAAATATTAGGATTTGTTGGGAACAAGCTATCAATCAAATAGTAAAAGAGAAGAGAATAACATAAGGAATTTGGTAACGAGGTTCAGCCAATTGTGCTTACGTCCCCGGGAGCTTTGAGAGGCTACCACTATATATTATTAGAGAATAAGGATTTTTGTTTAGCTAGTGTTCTCATTATTACATTAGGTTTACATAACATAAATATATAGCCCTCTACCCCAACCCTTTACATCAGCCCAAGCCCATAACTTGTATTGCTGTTATGATGAGAAGAGGTCCGGTCCATTGAATATGAGCCATTGCACAACAATCTCCACCTTGGCGAATATCATCAACCTCCATCTTCTACCATTGAGTTGGGGGCGCTCCATAATCCAGCATTAGTGAATGTTCAATAAGCTCAGACAATGTTTGAACTTGTCTATGGTAACTAACTTGGTTAACATATCAGCTGCTTTTTCTGAAGTGTGAACCTTCTGCAATAGTATCTGCCCACAAGCTACCAACTATCTCACATCAATATGTTTGGTCCTAGCATGATACACCTGATTCTTTGCCAAGAAGATAGTACTCTGACTGTCACAATGCAGCGGAACTCCACTTGCTCAATGCCTAATTCATTTACCAGCCCCATAAGCCATAGAGCTACCTTAGAAGCTTCACTAGCTGCCATGTACTCTGCTTTAGTTGTGGACATAACAACAACAGACTGAACTGATGATCTCCACATAATTGGTCCACCTGCAAGGGTGAAGACAAACCCTGTTGTGGACCTCCTATCATCAAAGTCTCCTGCATAGTCCGAATCAACATAACCAACCACTGAAGGCTTACTCTGTTGGCTACCAAACATGATACCGAGACTTGTAGTACCCTTCAAATATCTGAAAATCCATTTGACTGCTTCCTAATGTTGCTTCCCTGGTTTCGACATGTACTTGCATACTTGACTAACTGCATGTGTCAAGTCCGGTCTTGTACAAACCATATCATACATCAAGCAACCCACTGTACTGGCATATGGAACCTTTGACATGTACTTTTTTTCTTCATTTGTCTTTGGACACTGATCTAGGGAAATCTTGAAGTGATTTGCCAATGGAGTACTCACTACTTTAGCATTACTCATATCAAATCTCTCTAAGATCTTTTCAACATAGCTTTGTTGAGAGAGCCATAGTTTCTTAGCTCTCCTATCCCTATGAATCTTCATACCAAGAATCTTCCTGGAAGCCCATAAATCTTTCATGTCAAACTCCTTGCTCAACATGACTTTCAGCTCATGGATATCACTCAAATGGTTAGCAGCAATCAACATATCATCAACATAAAGTAGCTGAAAAATAAAAGAACCATCATCAAGGCTTCTTACATAAACACAACAATCATACTCACAGTGCTTGTAACTAAGCTTCAACATATAAGTGTCAAACCGCTTGTACCACTATCTGGGAGACTGCTTCAACCCATATAGAGACCTCTTCAACTTGCAAACCAAATGACTTTGTCCAGCTGCACTGAACCCTTCTAGTAGTGTCATGTAAATTTTCTCTTCTAATTCACCATGGAGAAAAGCAGTCTTCACATCCATATGTTCTAAGTGCATATCTCGGTTGGCTACCAAGGCAAGCACTGCCCTAATAGAATTGTGTCTCACCACTGGGGAGAAAATCTCATTGTAGTCAATCCCCTTTGTTGTGAATACCCTTTTGCTACAAGACGAGCCTTGAACTTTTCCCCTTCTTTTTCTGATATTGTTGGCTTCTTCTTGTACACCTACATGCACCCAACTACACGCTTATTTGAGGGCAATGAGACAAGCTCCCAAGTCTGGTTTTTCTGTAAAAACTCCATCTCCTCCATCATGGCACCCATCCAATGTTCTTTCTCCGGGCTGTTTATAGCATCTTGAAAGCTACATAGATCTCCTGAACTGATATGGAGAGCAATTGAAGCCATATTCACAAAGCCGTATCTCTCTGGAGGTTTGATAGGACATTTATCTCTGTCTCTGACAAGTAGATACCCCTGCACACCTGAACTCTCAGCATGAGAATCATCATGTTCTTCACCTGAACTAGTGCATGGTTCCTTGCCTTTATTCACCTGAATTGTTTCAGTGTTCACTGGGATCATATTTGATCTCAAAGAATCTTCATTGGGCCTGGATACCTCTGTCATAACTGACTCTCTTAGTATGAAATCTTCATCAAACACTACATCTCTGCTCAACACCACTTTTCTTGAAACCGGATCCCAAAACTTGAACTCCTTCACACCTTTGGTATATCCAATGAAGATACACCTCTTTGACTTTGGATCAAGTTTAGATCGTTCATCACTAGGAACATGTACATAAGCAGGACAACCAAATATGTGTAGCATATTATAATTGACTGAGTTACATGTCCATACTTCTTCTACAACTTTACCATCCAATGAAGCCCGTGGTGATCTATTGATGACAAAGCATGCCATACTAAGTGTCGTTGCCCAAAATCCTTTGGAAAGTCCAGCATTCAGTCTCATACATCTGGCCCTCTCTGTAAGAGTTCTATTCATCCTCTCTACAACACCATTTCGATGAGGAGTCTTCTTCACTGAAAAATGTCTCTGAATACAATGTTCCTCACATAACTTATGAAATTGTGAGTTCTTGTATTCCATACCATTGTCTGACCTCAAGTATTTGATTTTTCTACCAGTCTGGTTCTCTACCTCTGCCTTCCAAACCTTGAACTTGGCAAAGACTTCTGACTTATGCTTCAGAAAATATACCCAGACCTTGCGAGAAAAGTCATCAACGAAGGTAACAAAATTGCCTGCCCTATATGTGGTGAACCGGTCTCTGTTTGACGTCATGTGGCGGGAACGACCAGTATCAAGTATCCACTCATCTGCGCTATTATTTAATGATACAAATAGTAGATTAGCTTCACTGTTGTAACCACAGTCATCTTTCTATGCAACATTTGCAAATGTAGATACTCTATCTTTTCCCACCGGCTTGTTAGGACTCCATTCATTGGGACAATCCTTTTTGTAATGCCAGTCTGTTTGCATCTAAAGCACTCTACTAGTAGAAGCCCCTGGAATTTGCTCTATTCCCTTTGACAGGACCTCATCTTCTTTGCTCCTCCCATGTGTTTGGCTCCCTATCACATAGAAACCATCACCCTGAGATCATTCTCCTACATTTTGTCTTCTTTGAGTGTAGGACAAAAGTGCAGATGTGATCTCATCCAGTTTGATTGAATCTTTCCCGTATGTCAATGTTGTCACCAAGTGTTCATAGGAATTTGGCAAAGAACATAGTAATATTATTGTTTTGTCCTCATCATCAACCTTCACATCAAGTTTGTGCAAGTCATTGATCACTTGATTAAAAGTGTTGAGATGTTGTTACAAATCAGTACCCTCCTTCATCTTCAGGTCATAAAGTCTATATTTCAAATACAACTTATTTGTTAGAGACTTGGACATGAACCGCTTCTCTAATGTCTCTCACACCTATGTTGGTGACCTCAAATCCATAACATGATACATCACCTCATCTGATAGACAGAGTCGTATGGTTCCTACAGCCTTCTCCTTCAACTCTTCCCAATCCAGTTGGTCCATACCATCTGGTTTATTCTCACGCAGCGCCTTTGATAGACCTTGTTGAGCCAACACATCTTTAAACCTCCTTTGCCACAATCCGAAAATACCAGTTCCATCGAACTTCCCCACCTCGAATTTGGCACCTAGGTTAAGAGCCATCTGATAACAATTGTTGGGAACAAGCGATCAATCAAATAGTAAAAGAGAAGAGAATAACACAAGGAATTTGGAAACGAGGTTTGACCAATTGTGCCTACGTCCCCGAGAGGCTACCACTATATATTATTAGAGAATAAAGATTTGTGTTTAGCTAGTGTTCTCTTTATTACATTAGGTTTACATAACATAAATATATAGCCCTCTACCCCAACCATTTACATCTGCCCAAGCCCATAACTTGTATTGCTGTTATGATGAGAAGAGGTCTGGTCCATTGCAAATGAATCATTGCACAACAGGATTAATAAGATGTTGGGAATATAACCACACTTGCCACTATCTTAAGTTCAGAATGGATGTAAATATAGAGTTACATTTTACTCTAAAGAGGATTCAAATTCAGATTTCAAATTCAAAGACCAGTGTATTCTAAAGAGGATTTTATAAACCGCAAAAATGTGGTGCGTCAAAATCAGGAATGTCATGACTTTCTATTTCTTGAGTATTTTTTTCATAAGCCTGCCATGTCCATTCGTCCATCTGGCTAGGGATGTTCTTTTTTAGTGTCCTCATCTTCAATGGAACCATACTATCAAGATTAAAATATGTATACACTGATAGTATATGAGTTTCATATAGTGACAAATATATCATTCACCATTTATATTTAGTTATTATTGACTTTTTAAAAAAAAAATCTAAACATATTCGTGTATAAATTTTTACACTAACATTATATAGGTGTTAGAATGTGGCTTATCATATATGCTATTAGCTTGCTTGGCATATATTATTTTGCATGAAAGGAACCTTTGTTTGTAAGAATTAGTGTAATCAGGAGTGAGTAAAACCCGACCCTACCCGTTCACCTGGTATGACTCGATCATGATCGAGTCTGAATATGGTTAGATCTCATCGGATCTAGGGTTGAGTTCAGGTTCAAAAATTAGACCCGGTCAATATTTAGAGTCGAGTAGGAACCAAACCTGACTCATCTCGACCCGTCCCATTGTCACTTACCCATGATGTTTGTATGTGTCTCTATTCAAATGTGTACAGTCTGCAGAGTAATGATACATTTTTGGTCGAAATTATCATTTATTCTCTAATTTTTCATCATATATACATGTTTAATAATATATATACATGTATTATTTTATATGTCAAATTATATATTCACAATAATAAATAATATTTGGGAAGACTTTATCTAAAATAACTATAATTATATTTAATCATGTCTAGGTCGGGTTTAAATACTGACCTTGTGAATATTTAGGGCCTGATTAACTTCGCGGGTCAAGAGCCGAGTCCGAGTTCAAAAAAATAATTCAATCAACATTTAGGGTTGGGTAAGGACAAACCTTAACGCGTCCTACCAACCCACACTCACCCATTAGGTGTAATGATGCTTCTCTTGCTTCTTTTTGTGAGTTGATCAAATTGAAGTATCTTTGCTCAAAGTCTTCTAGTGAATTTCATGCTAATGTGATCAAATGAATTTGATATATAGCGCGGAATTATTAAATTTATATTTTTTTGTTGGGTGAACTTGACTGCAAGGTTCTTAACTGTAATTCCCCTTTTATTTTATCGAAACTGATTTATCCAGACAATTTTCATTCTGACGTTGTTAATAAGTTATGATGAGCTTGACATAAAAGGATAAAGTCGTTTCTTAATAATTATAAAATAATAGATTCAAATTTTTAATATAGGAACATGGAATTTTTAATTTGACTCTGAGTCTAAAACAATACTTCCTATGGTGTTCTAAAGTAGTTGTACAGGGAATTGATATTTTATGAATTCTACACACCGTATGAGCACGGGAGAGCATGAGTAATAGTTATCTACTATCCATTTTGAAATCCGAGGTTATTATTCGTACTTGCCCGTATCTGTACGAATACTGACGTATGGGTTTTTTGGGAATATTTCTGGGTAACTGCAAATACAATGAGTACATGGAGAAGCTAAGACCCAACCAAAAGAGCATAAAAAAAATATCAAGTGAGCTAAACATTTATGACGATGAAAGCATAAACTCAAGTCCATTGCCTAAACAAACCAACCAAATATATCTAGAATGAAAGAGAGTGTACACTCAAAGTTTCTTTTCAAAAACTGAACTCTCCATAGACCAGGATACACAAACCCCTCAAAAACCAAAAGGTATAAAACAACTACAGTAAAAGAAGGGAATGAGGTTTTAGGGAAGGGAATGGCTGAGAATGGGAAAAGGATAAAGGGATTAAGGATTTTAGTTTTTAGGGAGGGTATGTATTTTAATTGAGAGATAATTACATAAATATCAGGTACGAACGAATAAGGGTACCACAATACTCATGTTCGTTTGTATGTATTATGAGTATTTTAAGAATTTGTAAAATTAGTGGGTACTTGTTTATAACTCGTACTCATGCCCGTTTGGATTTACTTAAGGGTACGAGTTGTTTTTGCCCGGTGAAGAGATACTTAGTTGGAAAGAACCTACATTCATATTATAGGTAAGATATATAATTCTAATATGGAGCTTGTATAAAATTATGTGGGTGCTAAAAGACCATATATGTGTAGCAGTGTAGGTTGTTTTTTTCCCTTTCTCAAACATAAATCATTAAATTAAAATAGCAGTGCAATGATTTTTAATGATTTAATGAAAATGATTTTTAATGATTTAATGAAAATGATTTTTAATGATTTAATTGTTTCATTATATCATTAAAAAATATAGATTCTCTCAACATAATTGTTTCATACCAATATAAGTGAAAATTAGATTCTTGTGTCATCATCATATATAATGTAATATCTATATACTGATACTATAAAAATCTATATACAATTAATGTTTCACTCATCATTCATTTATCAATGAACGATGATTTAAAATAAAACGTGTATGATATACTAACAACGTAAAAACTCTTAGATTGTCACTACATACATTTTTCAAGATCCATGTATCTTGATAGTCTTGATAACATTTGGCAAAAGTTCATGACAAACATCTATTCTTCAAGATGTATCCCAACAACAATTAATGAAGCTCTTTTGATAGCATAAAAGAACTCTTATACAATAAATTTGGTTTTACATTCTCTTCAATAGTCAAGAATATTATGTAGAACTTGAAGTTGCGGATATTCTAACAAAGACTTCAGAGCCTTCTCCATTCAATCATCTTTTATCCAACCAGAGTTGTCAACATTCACTCTCGAGTTTGAGGAGATGTTAAAGTATATTTTGATATGTTGAGTTAATATTGTATTGAACTAGTAATAATTAGTTTAAACTCACTTGATTTTTTTTATAACAAACAATCATTGTCAATTCAATTTTTATGATTAAAACATATGTAAAATAAATTAGTTAGTTAGAAGATAGATAAAGTTAAATCTATTGTATTTTCCATAGTTGTAAAAATCGGTTCGTGTCAGCCGGTTCATCCGGTAAACGGGTCTCAATACTGGTACAGTACAACAATTATACCGGTCAAAACCGATTATACTGGTCGGTTTTCAATTGAGCAGTACCAATCAAACCAGTCGATTTTTATTTAAAATTAATTTTTTTTAATGAAAGTAAAAAAATTATTGTTTTTATTGATTTTTGAACATTAATGTTAATATATTATATATGTATATCTAACTTCACCGGTATGCGGTTTAATTAGTGAACCACCGGTTGAATCGCTATACCATTATACCAGTACCCCTACCAGTTCGATGATCGGTACGATATTAATAACACTGATATTTTCTATATAATATATGAGTGAGAATCCACTTAGTAAGTTTTTTAAACTTACTCAACATCTTAATCATCAATTCTAGGGAAATCCAATGATTTAGATCTACCAACTAATTCAAACCATTAGATTTCCCTAAAATTAATGGCTAAGATTTAGAGTAAATCTAAAAAACTTATTTTTGGAGTCAATAAATATCTCATCGTAATAAGTAAGTTAATTTCTTTATATTCCATTGAAGTTAATGGAGAGCCAACCAAGATTACCACCAGAGCTTAATGAGATCCATAACTCTAGATGGTCAACACTCATTCTGATCTGTTCATTTCCGTCAGTCCATATTGTCCCAATAATGAAAAACCACAAGCTTGATCAAATATTCTTCAGTCCCTTCCAAAAAACAAAACAAAAAATTATAGGGCTTCTTTTGAATTCCCATTTTTCAAATATCTCTGTCCCTTTCTGCATATATATGACTATGAAGTTAAGATGGTCACTCCTTAGTTTCAACACTTCTTAAAGAGAGAGAGTAGGGAGAGAAGGATACTTGCTGACACATAGGAGACAAAAACTAACCATATTTGTTTTAAGTGTGGAAACTACTCACGCGTAGTTCTTTAAAGTATGAACTGTGAATATCATTTTTCAAGGTCTGAATCTTGGTAAAACACGTGTGAACACATTATTATTATTATTATTATTTGGTTATTTGAACACATTATTATTATTATTATTATTATGTTCACGTTGTTAGAAATATACATTAAATGTAAGGGTTGACCTTTCCTTTTGTTTTTGTTTTGTGCCACACGTATTATCTTCTTACTGGGATCATCGGAAGAGTACAATATTGGATAGGGATCATCTGCATTACTAGATAGAGATTATGACATGTGGCGAAAAATGTTTTAACGGTCATGATTTTAAATAAAAAATTTAAAAGTAAAAATATTCTACCTCAGTTTATATTGTAGTACTGAAGAGTAGAAGAGTGCATAAGATAAACTCACTCTTCATTTTAAATTGAGTGACTTATAAGTTATTTTGACACAAGGGTACTGGCTAGAAAACCATATTATGGTTAGCTATTTAGTTTTATAATTCTCCTTAGTAGATGTTTTGATTGTGAGATAAATTTACTTCTATTAAAAGTCTATGATTTACTTCTTAGTTAATTCTCATAATAGAAGTAACCAAGTTAAATGAGAAGGAAGTAAAGTAATCTAAATTTAAGCTATAAAAAATAATAATGACAAAGATATTGGTTTTCATAGACTTCCCATATATCTTTGTTTCATAATCATAATCATAAGGTTCTTATTTATACAATTATTTATTTATCCACTGAAATGGATTCCAATATATCTTTATTTCATAAGCATAAGATTCTTATTTATACAATTATTTATTTATCCATAAGAGGGGTTTATTTGCCTTGGTACTTCTTCATCTCTGGCTTCAAAGCTTCATACACCTCATGCATTAGTTTTTGGTCCTTCAATTGAGTCGCATATGTATCAATTTCAGCTGAAGAACATTTGGTCACAAACATAAAATATATATATATATATAAGTATCATGATATTAGTAACAAAGAGCAAAATAAAATGGAATTTAAAAAGATATACTGTATCATTGGAGAAAGATATGTAAATAGAGGGAGAGAAAAACACCTTCAACATATTCATAGTTGGAAGTCATGGTATAAAATGTTTGAGCCAAGGAATTTCCTTCGGCATTGTAGTGTGATTCTATACCCCTGTGATATCCAAGTTGTGGAGTGTGATCAGAAATATTTACCTGCAAAAGAAAGAGTTAGGGTTTTGAAGTTTAAAAGTCGGAGAAGTAAACTCTCGATTAATAGTCAGCTCAGTTGGTAGAGTTGCGAGACAGAAGGAGTATGGAGGAAAAACACTTTAACTATATATATATAATAGAATAATGAATTAAGATGATGGAATTACATTGAGAGACTGCTCAAGATGTTCAAGTTGCTGCACATGATCCTGCTTCTTGCGGCGATAAGTCTCTGAATATTGCCTGTTAGCAGCACGTCTAGAAGCCAAAATTGAAAATGATGGAAAGTTAATTACACAATAAAAAAATTGTAGATGGAATTAAATACTATCATAAATTTTTTACACATTTAATGAGTTATATGGATATGTGAAATTGCCGACCACATCAACTTTATACAGCTACAATATTATGATCGGTGAATAAGGATCCTCTCTAGTACCGGAGATGAGAGTACTTGTTTTTCCTTTTGAATTCAATTTCAAAAATGTTATTTTATTATAAATAAATGGGTTAAAGTTTCATAGTATATTATTTTTTTCTTTATTTTTATAGTAATTGTCTTTATAGTATTAGTGATCATCCTTTGTCACACCCCACATAATTGAAACTGCAATTTATAACTCAGTGATATGATCAAATTCAATAATGATTTTATCTACTCTCATTGTTATATGATTTTAAGGCTTTCTTAATTACGTTCATTCTTTACTCATTTTTGCAACCATATATGATGGACTGCATCAAAATCTTATGTAATGTATATGTATTGATTCATATAAGTATATGGTATTAAATATATGATGAAAAATTCTTGTGAACATACTGTGTGGATAATAATCCTAAATTGTAATAGCTTATGTAACGCTTTTTTCAATTTAATTGTTTTATTACAATATCACACGTGTGAGATTAAGAGCTAGTAAAAACAACACACCTTTTCTGAAGAGGATCAATGGGCACATCACCCATGAAAGGGTTTGAAACTCCAGCTTCACCAATAGGGATGACATTACTGCTGCTTCCATTGATTTCATTGATGTTACTTGATCCAGGTGTAATTTGTTGCCATCCACCGGCATTCCAACCATAGCTTGAACCAAAACCTTCCATACCTCCTACAAAGCAAAATAATCTGCAAAAAAAAAAAACAACTCCGCTATAAATAACTTTAAATAAAAGATTGGAGTAATATTCTTACCCCAAAAATTTCAAGAAATTATTGCATGGCCCAAGACTGATGGTCCTAACTATATCATATGTGGATGTAGTTAGGACCATTTGTCACTGACCATCTCGATCTCTATCTCATTCTGAAGAAGGGTTTTGTAAGGTATATACTTACAGTACCAACACAAAAGAAGAGATTCCACAGAATAATTTGGAACTTGTCATAAAATATATTTGAGTTTTTGTGCTCTATTGAAGTTAGCATGCCCCATATATATAGAGGGAGAAAACCAATGTTTCAAAACTGAAGTTAGGGGTGTCACGTTTATTAGAGGGTAGTTTGTTTTTCTTTCTTTTTCTTTTAACACCAAATAGGAAAAGATAAAAAGAAGCAAGGCAAATATAAATGTATATTGCACTCTATTTATTGTTTTGTATAAATCATTAAATTAAAATCTTTACCAAAAAAAGCCAGCAAGATAGAGTGGGGTGAACATTTTGATTTGGCAGTGGATTTTATCGCTTAAAATTACCAACTTAGTCAAAAAATTAATGAATTTTCAAGTACATTTAATGAATTAATGAATTAATACAAGGGTAAGGTGCTTTACATGTTTTATAATGTATTCTTTAAGAAAAGAATAAATATAGTAAAAGAACATTTTCTAGTGGAATAAACTAAACATTTTTATAAAGCTGGAATGATTTAGTAATAGGACAATTGTTAAAAAAGGTATATGGCTGGTTATTTAAATGAATACTTTATAATGTATAATTTAATCCAAACCTTCTATATTTACTACATTTTCCATACACCATATTTTACATATTATATTTCTTTATATCTTTTTATACATTTGGCATCATATCATCAATTACTTCTATTTTTCGATATCTGCACACTACAGTGTGAACTAGAATTAATATTTTATTTGTTGTATTTAAAAGGACCAAATGATCTGAATGGTGTTAGGGACTTTATAATATAATACCTTGAAATACTAATGGTTAAGTTTTGGTTGAGTAAATAAAAAGTTGGGAAACAAAAGGATAATGATTTTGAACAAAAGCTATATATTTCTACATTTTTCTTTTATCGGAGGTGTCCACTTACTCTGAAAGTTAAAAACATATTTCACATTTTAGCAATCTATTTGATAAAATCTAATGGTTCATTGATTTAAATTAGTAAGTAGATCTGAACAATTAGTTTTTCATAAAATGAATGACTAAGATGCATCACATGTTTTTTTTTAAATTACTCATGAAGTAAGTGAATCATCTCTCCTTTAATATTATTATCCAACTAAACCTTAATATAATACTTTCACCTTCTCTTATGTAATTGTTTAATTTAACTTGAAAAAACTATACAATTTCATCACATTCAATATTTGCATTAATCAATCTATTTTATTTAAGGTTTACTATTGGTCTAAGAATTACTATATTTTTCACCTCATCAAAGCTTTGTGGTACTTTTTCACTGAATTTTAATATCACATTTTAGATTCTTTGAATTTTAATTTTTACATATTATAATTAAAAAAATAAAATTTGAGATTGAAGATTTTATAACTTTTAAATATTTTTTTAATAAGACTCATATAATATCATAATTTGATTTTTCTATTTTTTCATTAAAAAACTCAAAATTGAAATTGAAAAATCAATTCATTGTCTACAACTTTAAAAAAATTTATTTTCAAAAAACCACATAGTATTATGTTCAGTTTCCTATTTTTATTACAAAATTCAAATTTGAAATTTCATTTATTTTCATTATGTGTTTGAACAAGCAAATACACGGGTGGTATGTGTGTTCTTAAAAATGTGAATGTACGGATAACATGTGTATTTTTAACTTTGCGAATGCACGAGACCACATATATGTGTTCTTAATAATACGAAGGCACGAGTAACATGTGTGTTTTTAACCACCACGTGAATGCACAAATAACGTTGTAGTCTTAACCATGTGAATATGTATGTTTTTAATCATGCGGTAAAAAATACCGTCCCGTGCGAATGTATGTGTAACTTGCTAGTTTAATATATATTCAACAAGTACAAAGTGATTTCCATTCATATTAAAAAAGTAATGTTTTGTATTAAGAATTTGGAAAACTACCTCATTCTCATTGATTAATTTGCAAACAAAAAAACTATTTATACAAGAGAAAAGGAAAACTTGAAAATGAAGCAACTAATCAAAATAGTTACAAACCTAACTAATTATTAGCTTTCTAACCACCTAACCAACTTCTAAGATATCTTCAATACCCCCTCAAGTCGGTGAATGAATATTTATAACTCTCAGCTTGTAATTTTGATTTGAAGCATGATTCTGATAATTGAATTTTGAATGAAGAAGCAAAAATTGAATCTTGGTTGAAAGAGAAAAGAATGAGTCGAAACCTCGATCCTATATTGTGATTGGATTCTCAATCAAGTAGTTGCATTCTTGGTGATAAATCTTGACTAGAATGCCACAAGACTTCTATTTAATAGATGTAGAAAGAATGATTGAATATTTGAGACTAATGGCTTCCATTGATCTTCATGGTAAGAAATCTTGACATTTTCTCCATGGAATTAATTTCATTAAATCTACATTGTTGAGAGTGAAGCTTCATTGTTGTAAGACACACTATGATAATGTTGTTAGGGATGACAATGAGTATATGGGTTTGAGGGCACCTGCAAATAATACTCGCAACGAGTCGAGTCTTGATCCATGTTTTGAACCCATAGGTAATTGATATCCGTGATTTTAAGACCTGTTGTTAGATAGGTCTGGGTCCGGGTAATAAGGTATCAGACCTTTGGGTACCCGAACCCGTTATTTCTTCATAAATTTAAATATATATATATATATATATATATATATATATATATATATATATATAACAACAACATAATTGTAATATCATGTTACTTTATATCATATTAATCCATAATTTTAATATTATATTAATTCATAACTGTGATTTTTATGTTGTTAAACTATGATGATATGTTGTTAAGCAATGATATTATGTTGTTAATTCATATGTATGATGTAATGTTATGTTAATTGAAGAGTTTTTACTAAATGAATTTTTCATCCTAATGTTGAAGTTGTTTTTAATGTTTGTTTGAGCAAAATGAGTTGTGTCTAATAGTCAAATTAAGTTGTGTTTAAAACTTTAAATTAAATTAAGTTTTATAATTTTTTCTCTTGTTAATTGTCAAAATAACATATAAGATCGTAAGAAACAAATACAAAAGTTCATTAATTATTTGTCATTATTTTAAATATTTTTTAATTTATGGATACTCATGGATCCATTAGGTACCCAAATACCTATGGGTAGTAAACCCAATAGGTATTAGCACGGGTTTAGGGCGGGTTTGAGGTGGGTCCGGATCAAAAAATGAAGCAACGAGACGAGTTCAAGTAATGAACTATCTAGACCCATACATATTGATTACTAACCCTAGGTGTTGCGTGTGAGATGTAAGAAGTAGAGTAGGAATGAAATGTACATAACTAGTGGTAGGCAAATATTATAAAATCAAAAGATTCATACACTTAGTAGTAGCTAGAGCTGTCAAAACGGGCCGGCCCGCCAAGGCCCGAAAAAGTATAGGGCTTGGGTACTAAATTTTGAGGATTTTAGGTAAACCGGGCTTTTTAGCCCGGCCCGGCCACAATAAATTCGGGCTCGGGCCGGGCTAGCCCGTTCGGGTTCGGGCTTTTTATTTTCTTCCCTCTCATTTGGCTTTTCAATTTCCCATCTCCCTTTGCTTTTCAATTTCCTACCCCATTCTAATTTTAGAGAACACATACATAACAAAGAGGGAAAAATAGAGAAAACCAACATACTACCAGTCCACAGAGAGGGGAAAATTTTAGGTGTTTCTTCCTCACATTCTTCTTTTCCACAAAAAAACGCATCATTACGTGCTCTGTTTCTTTCGCTTTTCTCTTAATTTGAAGATTTCAGAGACACTTCACTACCACCCAGGCAACCTTCTTTTTCTTCTTTACATCAAAATTCTAATCTAAATTTTTTTTTCTGCCATTTTTTTTCTCTTAATTTGCTCTGTTTCTTCTTTACATTAACAGTTTGTTGTTTCCTCTTTACAGATTTTCATATTACGGATTACAGTGTTGGTGATTGTGATTGTGAGATACTGGAAACTTATGTCGAAGTTAAACAAAATACTAATGGAAGTGTACAAGAGAAAGAAAGTACAAATGCTTCTCAATCAGAACAAAAAAGGTGTATACCTCTAACCTCTCAACCGGAACCAAAAAGTGGTAAGGCTCTAACTTCAGATGTATGGAGGTACTTTGAAAAAGCTGGTATTGTAGATGGAAAAGAAAAGGCTAGGTGTCTAGGGTGTAAAAAATTATTGAGTTGTTCAACTAGGAATGGAACTTCACATTTAATCTGTCATGTTGACAATTGCAATAAGACCGTTAAAAATAATGATATAGGTATTATGCTACTTGATGGTGGTGGAGGGGGGTTGAAAAAGAGAAAATTTGATCCTAAGGTTAATCGTGAGATAATATCTGAATTGATTATTTCACATGGTCTTCCATTTAATATTGTTGAGTGGAGGGTATTTAGAAAATACCAAAAATTTTTGAATGATGATTGTAGATTCATTACTAGAAATACTGCTAAAAGTGATGTGATGAAGCTGTATGATATTGAGAAATTGAAGTTAAAATCACAATTACTTGAAATTCCTGGTAGAATCTGTTTGACTTCTGATTGTTGGACTGCATGCACGAATCATGGTTTCATTTCTTTGACTGCTCATTATGTTGATACTGAATGGAAATTAAATAGTAAGATTCTTGCATTTGCTCACATGAAACCTCCACATACCGGGAAAGAATTAGCATTGAAAGTGATGGAATTTTTAAGAGATTGGGGAATTGAAAAGAAGGTTTTTTCTCTCACTTTGGATAATGTTACCTCAAATGACAACATGCAAAATCATGTGAAAGAACATTTAGGATTGTCAAAAAATTTGTTGCTTAATGGAGAATTCTTTCATGTAAGATGTTGTGCTCATATCTTGAATCTCATTGTTCAAGATGGTTTGAAGGTTGCTAGCGATGCATTGCAAAAAATAAGACAAAGTGTGAAATATATTAAGGTTAGTGAAAGTAGAACAAGACAATTTTTTGCTTGTGTTGCATTGGTTGGTGGGATTGATACATCAACTGGTTTGAGATCTGATTGTGTCACTAGATGGAACTCTACTTTTATAATGCTTGAGAGTGCAATTAATTATCGACGTGCCTTCACTAGTTTTAGTTTGCATGATACAAATTATATTTGGTGTCCATCAGAAGATGAGTGGAGTAGAGCTGAAGTAATATGTGACTTTTTGAGACCATTCCACAATATTACGAAGTTGATATCTGGTTCTTCTTACCCCACATCAAATTTATATTTGGGGGAAATATGGACCATAGAGTGTCTTTTGAACTCTATAGTGACAAATGAAGATTTAGTGATTCAACAAATGGCTCGCAATATGAAAGTCAAATTTGAAAAGTATTGGAGTGACTATACTATGATATTGGCATTTGGTGCTATTCCTGATCCATCTAAAAAACTTGATTTTGTGCAATGTTTATATGAAAAAGTAGATCCATTTTATGTGGAGAAGGTGAATAAGATCAAAATGAATTTGTATAGACTTTATGATGAGTATGTCAACAAGGATGATCAATCCAATGAGAGCTTTTCACAAGTGCAAGGTTCATCTTCATTAGGAGGAGGAAAAGGAAAGAAGTTTCAAGTACCCTTATACCAAGCTCGTGTAAGTTAATTTTATAAATTTTGTATAACTATTTCATTTTTCATTCTTTATATCCATGTATAGTTTAATAAATTTGGTTATTTATTTTATAGTTTGAACAACATAAGAACACAAAGAGAACGAAATCTCGTGGGAAAAGTGAACTTGATATTTATTTAGAAGCAGATCCTGAACAAATTCCACAAAATGTATGTTTTGATGTTTTATCTTATTGGAAAGATCGAAGTCGTGCATGTCCTACTCTTTCAAAGATGGCTCGTGATGTATTAAGCATTCCAATTACTACAGTAGCATCGGAATCTGCTTTTAGCATTGGTGCTCGAGTTTTGAACAAGTATAGAAGTTCTTTAAGTGATGAAACAGTTCAAGCTCTCTTGTGCACACGTAGTTGGTTACATGGTTTTGTCGGTAAGTTTTTTTTAAGTACTAGTTTTCATATACACTTTAAACTAATAATTCAATGTTATTAACATAATTAATTTTTATTGCAGAATATGATAATGAAGAAGATGATGACGAGCGAGATACCATTGATATTGAAGATATAAAAATTTCTCATGGGGGTTTAGAATCAATTGTTCAATCAAATGAATGAGAATGTTGATTTAGTTTAATGTATGAGATTTTTATTTTCTAGTAGTTTGTCGTTACTATGAATTTAATATTTTGGCTAAACTGTATTGATTTAATATTTGGACAATTATATTATTATGATTTACCAATTCAAGACCTTTAAGGCATTTAAGTAGAAGATGCAACAAAAAATGTCACAATTGTTTACTTTATTATATTTTTGTGTGTGTAAATCAATGTTGTGAAACCCGAGCCGGACGTCAAACCGGAGGAGGTCTTGTGTGTGTAAAATGTAAATCAATGCTCACTATGTCATCAAATGCAAAAAGAAGAATAGTAAATCAAAAGTCAAAGAAACTCATATGTATAGTCTAAGTCTTTTAGGTAAAACAATACTTGAACTTAAAATCTCTTAACTATACGATAAAGGTTGATCTTTGAAAAACTCATGCATGAAACTAAGATCATTTGCACTAAAGTTCTGTTTTTTAAACAGTGTAATCGATTACACAATTATGGTAATCGATTACATGCTGATAAACTAATCAGACCTGTGCATTTTACATGATGTAATCGATTACAATATACTCGTAATCGATTACAACATATTAAAAGCATCAGTTTTTTGCAGTGTAATCGATTACACAATCCTGGTAATCGATTACATGCTGATAAACTAATCAGACCTGTGCATTTTACATGATGTAATCGATTACAATATACTCGTAATCGATTACAACATAAATAATCTGGGCCGGCCCGCCGCAGCCCGTAGCCCGCTTTGGGCGGGTTTGGGCCTCATTTTTAGCAACATAAAATATAACCGGGCTTTTTAGCCCGACCCGTTTTAGCCCGAATCAAAAGCGGGCTTGCCCGAACCCGTCCGGGTAGCCCGTTTTGACAGCTCTAGTAGTAGCCTATGGTCTTCAACCACACTTTTTTTCATCCGAGAAGGTATAAGCTGGTACCTCCATATTGTATGGTGTTGGTCCCTTCTTAATTTTGCCCAGAGACATCATAATGTGATCCATGGCATGGACGAAACCACCCAAATTCTTCAACAAAGTTTGTGTTCCTTCTAAAATCTTCTTTGTGTTCTTTCTCCAATCATTCAAAAAAAACAAATGACCTTATGACAAAGTCTTTCACCACATTGATCTAAAGAAAGCAGCACTGAAATAATATCTAAAATATCTTCAATAACTAGATTGACTAATTATTGCGATGTTAATAATAATTTTGGATACATACAATACCATATATGTCATTAATGCATATAGTTCAATTCGAAGGTAATAAAAAAGCTACATCCATAACTAGTACTGGAGCAATAAAAAACAATAATGGTCGGGTGAAGATGTTCCATTTGATCTTTGAAAACTAGATTAATCGTCTTCATAGAGAGATTGTCATGCATAAAGGATCAAAGCATATCATGGAAGATGGTCAAACAAAAGATATTATTCGAGGAACAATAAAAGATAAGAATGGTGGAATGAAGTTGTTGATCCATTTGATCTTGACAACCAGATTAACCGTCTTAGAGAAGTTTCTAAACTTATAAAACAGTCAAATAACTCGAGTTGAGAGGTTGTTTTATGTAGTATTTGAACTTAAAATTTCGAACAATGTACTATTGATTATTTTGAACGATGTAAGTAATAATGTAGCATTTGAAATATTTATATTAGAGGAATGTTATATCATCCTACTAAATTTTCTTATTAATCTTCCTACCCATAAAAAGTGACATATGTCACTTGTAAATCAATTACTAATAAGTAAAGTATCACTTTGTGACAAATGTCATTTTTTTGTGGATATGAAAATTAATAAGAGGATTTAGTAAGAGAATATATCATTTTCCTTTTAATAATGTAATGGATTTTCCTCAAGACCTGTAAGTTTATGGGACACTCATGCATTAAAGCTTTACATATGTACGTTAAACTTTCATCTTATTATCGTCATCTTTTTACTTTGTGCAACTTCACCCGCATTGATTTCCCCCAAACACTCATTCATCACTTCACTATTCACATAGACATGATGAAAGATAAGAAATGTTCAAAAGTTTTAAATGTCATTTGGTTAGCTACTATTTTATTATGTATAAATAATTTCATTTTCAACTCAGTTAAGCCCAATCTTAAGTAAATTCTGAAATAAGCCAAAGTTAAATCTTGGTTTTGAATCAATAGTAAATGTCAGTTCATTATAATGGCTAGCTGTCAATCCTCTAAATTATCTCAATATCTTATTGTAACTATTTTTGTTCACCTTCTCTTAACTCTTTTGTAACTCTTAATTTATTTTAATAAAATTTTATTTTGCTCAATCAAAAAAATCTATAATATAATATAATATATAAAAAGACATGGGTCACTAAAATTGAAGTGGTCAATAGGAAGAGTTGCAAGAGCCAATGTGAGTATATGCGTTTAAATGAGAATAAAGTATCTCCTCATACTAGGAGATAACTTATCTCCTTCGACCAGAAAAAGAATGACATATGTATTGTTTTGTTTAATTTTAGAAATATTTTTGCAGAAAATGATTAAATGGTACACATGTCATGATTTTAGTGGCCGGGGGAATAACTTATCTCCTTATACCAGGAGATACATTATTCTCTTGAAAAATTGGTCTACATAGACAATAATAAGTTTCTACCTTTCTAAATACTTATATATGTGTTCGAAGGTAAAAACTTTGCTGGTATGCAATTTACATAAAGAATTGAATAAAGTAGTCTATTTATTTATTCTAAAGAGGCATTTAATGCTTATTTAAATTCATTATATAAACCTACCTATATTTAAGAGTTACTTAGGTGGGCAGAGAAGTCACACATTACTAAAAATGGATTAATTAAAAGTATATAAATGATAAGATACAAAAGATCTAATATTTTAAGATTTTAGATGTTAATATTTGTAGTACATTATATTCATATCCTTTTAGTTTTAATGAAAATGTTCAAACTATTCATCCATTTCTGCACCTATGTAAATATCCCTAAATTTATATATATAGATTACACTTACTACATTTATAAAAGAGATAAGTGTAGTGATGATAAATATAATTAAGTTAAACAAAATATCATTTATGGTGGAGACAAGTCCAAATAGTATATGAGTCAATATATTTCATTATTTTTGGTTCACTACACTATAGTGTAAGAGTGATTTAAACAATATTTTCTTAACGTTATTTATGCATTTTATAATATAATGAATCAGAAATAATTAAGAGATGTAGACTCTTGTATTATTTGTGTTTCTCTGCACAATATACTTACTTTTTTAATTTAATTAAATTTATCACCCATTTTTATTTAAAAGATTACAATTATTTCTCGTAGAGAGATAATTAGTGTATTGTATGTAAATCAATATGGGTGATTTGTGTAGGTACAAAAAAGATAGGTGATTTGTGTAATTTCACTAAAATTCAGGAGAGATAAGTGTATGTTTATAAGAGTAAATTACACTTGCACCCCCTTAGTTTTAGTGAAATTAAAGAAATCACCCATTTCATTTTGTACATACATAAATGACCCCAAATTTATGTACATAATTATACTGATTTCCCTGTTGGAGAGAAAGTGTAATTAAGTTAAAGAAAATATGACATATTGTGGAGACAAGTCCGAATAGTATACGAGTCAATACCACTTCATTATTTTTTTGGTTCCTTACAAATTGCATCAATAATTCTAAGAAGATGTTTAAATTACACTTATACTATATTGTAATGAACGAAAAATAATAATAACGTATTGGCTCTTATAACATTTGTAATTTTCTCCATAAAATATCATGTTTTGTTTAATGTAATTACATTTATCACTCTTTTTTGTTTAAGAAATTACACTTATCTCTCTGTCAATGCAATCTATATAATTAAGGATGATTTATGTAGTTATAAAAAAAAAGTGACATTACGCCAGATATGTAAGTCAACAACGCACATTTTGGGGATAAAAGAGCGCTTCTCGGCGCTGTCTATGTGTGCAGTAGTATATGATATGCTTTAACAACGCTTATGCGAACGCTGCTGTATGTCATATATACAATAATGGCACAACCAACAAGCACTGTTATACATGTACATGACTTTTAACTCATCACGAGTGCTGTTGATATGTCACATTTAACAACACTCATTTAACTGCACTCATATTAAATAATGAAAAATCTTTTTGCACACATTTTATCAAACACATAAGAAGCTTCAATATAATAAGAATGAAATCAAACCATTGCGAGAACTTGTCTCTGTTAACTATATGCAGTAATGAAAATGACGAATGTGATGAAAATGTAGAGGGCAAATCCATGATTTTCTTCTCCCCCTTAACCGAAGAAATAAGAGGACATAAAGATACGGTCGGATTCAATATTTAAGAATGAAATAAAAAATCACATAGAAAATCTGGATGAAAAAATAATAACCAAATACAAGAAATACATACAGAGATTGCAAGTTTGGTAAATCAACCACAACTTCACATAGATTCAACCTTGATATTTCCTGTAATATAAAATAAGCATTTAACGTAGATGTAAATGCAAGGAGAAAGAGTGAATCAAAGAGAATGATTCACGTTATGCTCGAATAGAGAAAACATGAGCTAATAACTTGCTTAAAAAGATAAACTAAGAGAAGAAAAGTAAGAGCTGAATAATATGTGTATTATTTTGTATGTGAGATTTTGTTTTTAAATCTGCAAAGATTCGCGCCTACTAAAACAAAAATGTATGACAAACAACATTCTCTAAAAAAATGATGTTAACTATGTGATTTTTAAGGTACACTAAAATTATCAAAACACATTCAATATAAAACTTGTAAAATAAAAAAGAAATAGTAAAAAAAATGTTTTTTTTTTAATTTCAAGGTGCACATTTCTAATGTAGTGAGAAAATTTAGATATAATGAATTTTTCTACCCCAAATACATATATAATATATCCAATTCTGATTAGTGATTCAAAAGTTATGTAAAATATAGCGATACAGTATCTTTAATAGCGCTTGATCAAATAAGCATTGTTAAAGGTGTCATATCAACACCTATTGAGTAAAGAAGCGTTGTTAAAGGTGTCATATCAACAGCGCTAGCGTAAATAAGCGTTAAAGCATAAATAAACGTTGTTAAAGTGTAAATAAGCGCTGTTAAAGATGTCACATCAACAAAGCTTTCGTAAATAAGCGCTGTTAGAAGTGTTATATCACTATTTTTGACATAAATTTTGAACTACTAATTAGAGCTGGACATATTATATATGCATTTGGTGTAAAAAAAATCATTCTATCCAAAAAATTTCACTACGTCAAAAAGGTACATTCTAAAACACATTTAAACATTGTTAAATGTGTGACTTTTAAATATATAGACTCAAAGAATTATGGGGAAATGATATCTTTATTGAAATCTTTGGCAGGTGTGCGAAACTCATATCACGAAACAAAAGAATTCTGGGGAACAAAGACAATTTAATACATGAGAGGATGTTGTTTAGAAATTGTAAATTTTTAAAATCATATCTAATCAACAGCGCATATTTTAGCAAGCGCTGTATAAGATAACAAATCAACAACGAATATTGAAAAATGCGCTTTAGAAGATATCCCATCAAGAGCGTAAACAAAAACAGGCGCTGTTAAATATATTCATATTAATAGCGCAACAAAAAATGAGCGCGGTTAAAGAGTGCACATTCGCGGTTGAGTAGTTGATGTTATATTCATTTATCAATATTAACAGCGATTTCTTAAAGATGCGCTGTCTATTTCCCCCGCCTCGAATTTAACAGCATTATTCTAGGATGCGCTGTTGAAGAACCCCTTTTAAAGACGTTTTATGGTGTAACGTGATGTATATAAATTTAATGAAATGGAGGGAGTGTTACTATAATCCAATATATCTCTCCATTCTCCAAGTTCTCCCATTCATTGCTAGTAAGGGTGACAAATGGATAGATTTGGATTATAATGAATGGATGGAAAACTTTCCATCAATCCATATTAATTTATTTAAACAAAATTTGAAGTTATCAAATTCATCCATATCTATACTTAATGGATGGATTCCAACTCATCAAATCTATTCATGACTCAATTTTCATGGATTTGGATGAATGAATATCCAATCCATTTAATTTTTCATTGGAACTAAAAACATTATTGAAGAAAATCATTTTTTTTAAAAGTATTATCTCAATAGAACATTTTTTAAAATCATTTAAAAAAAACACTTTTAAAAATCATTTTTTTAAAAAAGTGATTTTTAATTTTTTTTGCAATATTCTATAAGTATGCGACGTTTAAGGTTCTATGTGTGAAGATTTTAAAAAAATCTTATAGAATGTAATATTTATGTACTGTTAGTATAAAGGTTTATACATAATCACTATATTATCCATCATTTATTTGGATTACTTTTTTGATTAGTCAATGATGACTAAATGTAAATGTTAGATGATGGAATGACAATTTATAAAACTCATATAATGCCAGCGCATACATTTTTTATCATAATTATATATGTTATGTACTTAAACTAAAATTTTAAAATTAACTATATCTATATATGCTATAATTGATATCAATTTAATAAAATATTAAAAGTGGGTGTGAGAATCATGCATATATGAATTTGTTTGAATTTAATTTTCTTGAATATTAAATAAAATTGAAAAACAAATAATATAATTTTTAAATTTTTTTTTTGGTTGGATATCCAATCCATCCAAATGGATATATCTATGAATATCCATTGAATATAATAGATAGATTCAAATTTATTCTTTACTAAAATTATCAATTAGAATTTATCTATTTAATTTCATTAGCTCTAATAGATATATTTGGATGAATCTAAATTTTTCGGATTTAAATGAATTGTGGATTAAAATAACTTTGTTAACTCTACTTGTAGTAGTAATTAATTTTATAATAACCTATCAACAATACATATCTCTGATTTGAGATATTTTTGAGATCCACTGTTCACTACAGTTATTCAGGGTGCCACGTCGCAGAAAAGAAAAGATTTGTGAAAATTAAAAACTTTCATCCTGTTTTTACAGCCACATGGAACGCATTTAATAGTTTCTTTAAAATAACTTATCCTTTGATACGTATGATTATTATTAATACCATATCGGTCATCAAATCGATTGAGATACTGGTATAGTAGTATAGCAGTTTAATTGGTAGTTAACTAATTAAACCACATACCGGTAAAATTAGATATACATATATAATATATTAATATTAATGTTGAAAAATCAATAAAAAACAATAATTATTTTTATTTTCATTAAAAATTTAATTTTAAATAAAAATCGACTGGTATGACCAATACGGTTCAATTGAAAACTGGCCGGTATAACCGGTTTTGACGGTTTTTCCTAGTAAAATTGCATAACCGGTATAATTATTATATCGTACCAATATTGGGACCGGTTCACCGGTTCAACCGGCCGGCACGAAACGGTTTTAATAACTATGATATGTATTCTCATATCATTCTATCGATATTCCTATTTTTTTATTTTATGTATAGTTTTGATTTATGTTATAAATGTTTGATATTGCATTTCATTTCAGAGAATCATATTAAAAAATGTTCATAATATATTAGTATAAAAGTATGGAATATATATATATATATATATATATATATATATATATATATATATATATATATATATATATATATATATATATATATATATATATATAGCTTTAAGCCTTTAACCTTTTTGATATCTATGTATTGTGGGAAGATGTGAGTACACATAACACAATAATAACCAAACAACTCAACATGAATAGATAAATTAGGTAGATACTTTATATAGTATTAAGCCTTAATGCCTATGCTGTGGCAAGATGCGAATATAGAATATTAACCAAACACAACTCAATATACTAACCCTAATCTTATTTCTTACTTTCCCCCTCCTACCTTTTATCTTCCTGCACAAAATTGTGGTAAATATAAGGAGTGAAAGAGATTATGATAAAAATGTTTTCTATATAACATCTCACTAGTTCTAAATTTTTTGTTAAACCAATTCAATTAGCGCTATTTAGGACAAATATAGTCTAATCATAAATACAGGAAAGACATTTTCTAGGATACAATTAATAATGTAGAGCACTAAAATAAATCAGAAGTTTATAATTGAAAACATCATTCTTAACTCAATCTAACTCGAAAGGCATACTCATTTATATTACATCTATTTGTCTTGTATTGTGTTAAATGTCAAATTGATCATATAATATACACTTATTTCATGACACTTTAATCACATAATCAATATAAATAGCTCAAATATACTTATTATACATGATAAAAATATGTTTAAATGGCCAAATATCATATCCGAAGTATTTTGCAGGCTTAACCGAAAGTATGATCGAAAAATCCAAGTTTCTAGACTAAACTCGACCAAGCTCAGTGTAAGGATCACACTGAGCGGATCAAACAATATCTGAGATCCATGCTCAACACCATAAGCATGCCCAACAGAGGAAGACCCACACTCAGCGCAACATCTATGTTGAGCCAAAGAATTAAATGAACTAGCCTATGTAACTTTTACACTTAGTGCACTTATCTATGCTTAGCACAAAAGGGAGGTGCACTCAACGCAAGCTGGTGCGCTAAAAGGGCACACCTGGCTAGATGAAGAGTTGTGCTCAACACACAGGCGATGCACTGAGCACAAAAGCCAGCATGCAGACAATATTTAAAGACTTTCAACTCGAGCCATTAGAGATACACTTGATACATTCGAATTGTAATACTTATTTCCGAAGTTTTTAGAGAGTTTAGCTCACTTAGATTATAGAAACTAAGTGTAAGGACAATAGGATTTAATCTATGCTCATTTGTGAGTCCTATCATCCCATAAGTTGTGTACCTATCTTACTTACATTGTATGGTTATGAGTAGCTAAGTAATCAACACAAACTTGATGTATACATACAGCTAGATTCATCTATATTAATTCATGAAGTTTTGATTATTTTTGAGTTTATGTTTGTGCTTAATGCTTGCTTTAAGTTTGATCATCTTATTGCGTGATTATTTAATATAATGCAGTCTCTCACTTGCATAATTTTGAACTTGCATAACTCAACAATTGATACATCTACTAGACATAGACTTGTATTACTTGTCGTCTCGTGTATTTTACTTTATTAGTATCTAGACATAAAACTAATCTTGTAATTTTATAACTCATAAACTTGTTGACATAGACTACTAGACGTAGAAGTATGCTTAAAAGTTCATATAACTTAATCTTGTTAATCTAGACTATTAGAAATAGAGGTAGATTAATAAGGTGTTAATATAGACAAACATTCGCGGATAACATAGTTGAGGTATTGCATTTAACTCAACTTTGCATGCATGAACTACTAGACATAGAGGTATGTTATGCTGATCATATATCTTAATCGTTTGAGTAAAGTTGCTAGACATATAACTTTATTGCATAAGTTACTAAATTGATGAACACATTAGCTTTTAGTAATTTTGAAGTGTGGAATAATCATTGTTGAATGAACTTACTTTAATAATTAGGTGTATACAGATAGTAAGTTAAAGTTCAATCCCAACTCCCTTATCATTTAACTTTTAGTTTTCTGTTTTTCTTCTTGTTGAAATTTGTATCTAACCATTCAACTGCTGTGTGTGAGTTTTGTTTCTTAGTTTTATGCCAGGTAAGACTCTGAAAGATCAATTAATCTTGGATTTGGAGATTAAGTGAACCACATTGAGGAATAATAGCCGAGCAAGGAAACAAAGGTAGCTTGTTCGATTGAGGGAACAACAAGAAGAAACTGCTAGCTTGGAACCCATAGTTGAGGAAACTATGGACCACAAGCTGCAAAACCCAAGCACCAGAAACAATGGTTTGGAAGGTAATATTCTAAACTCTGAATTTCAAAATTTTGATCCGCCGAGGTATCCCCCTAGGAATGTGATACAGGCCCAGACTATCACAGGCCCATCAGAAACAAACACTCTCCTACATGGCTAGCTGATTTTATTAGAAAGTAATAATTTACTTATGTAATGGTTGGGCCAAGTCTATAAGGCCCCAACTTTAGGAGTAAACTTAAACCTAATAGGTGTTGATATATAACCTATTAGTTTGGAGAAGTAGCTGAGCAGAAATTGTTATTATCTATTTTTAGTATTGAATGCAAGGAGCAGTATTATTCAGTAAATTTTTCCTGTGTTTGTTTAATTTCTTTTGATTACTTAGAAATAGTATATCATTGGTACTTTCATTTCTTGAATCATGCCTCCAAAAGCAGCAAACAAGGAACTAGAGGAATCACTTCTCCAAATTTTTGTAGACAAGTTGCAAGAAAACAAAGATCAACAAGATGCAAGGCATGAAGCCATCACAGAAACGTTAAAGGGAGTTACGGAAAAATTGCAGGTATTGGTTTCTTATCCCCTCCTCTACTTGACCCTCCAAATCCAGCCTCATCCTCACACAACTCTCAACAGACACAAAATTACCAAAATACCCCCCAACCACAACCTTCCCCTAACCAAACAGGCCAACCAGTTTATCCCCTAGTCCCGCCACACACAAACGCACCCATTCCACCATTTTTTACCCCACCCATGCCATTTCAACGTCCACACCAGACCCCCAACTATACATTACCCACTCAACCTAGACCCCGAAAATTACAACTGCATTCCTTTGTTGGTATAGAACCATTGGACTGGTTATTTCAGGCAGAACAATTTTTTCAATTATATCAAGTCCTTCCAGACCAACGTTTGCAAATTATCTCTTTTTATATGAAGGGTGAAGCCCTTAGTTGGTTTAAATGGGCTTTTTATAGTTCCATATTTACTAATTGGGAGAGTTTTACAAGTTCCTTGGAAATTAGATTTGGTCCATCCACTTATCCGGGAACTGTGGGAGAATATCAACACTAGTTTGAGAAAATATGTAACCGGATTTGGGGTCTCTCTCCGGATATAGTCTTAAATTGTTTCCTATCAAGACTAATTCCAGAAATCAGGCACGAATTAGCTATTCTACGGCCCCAACACATAGCCGAAGCTTGGGACTAGCAAAGTTGATAGAATCCAAAATAAAGGATTCAAAACCACATTATCCAAGACTTGTTCGGTCTTTTCCACAACCAGCGGTTCAAGCCCACCGTGGACCGCCATAGCAAACTCTGACAGTTACTACAATGCCAATTAAACGTCTCACTGCTTCACAAATGTAAGACAGTCGCGCCCTTGGGTTATGTTACAATTGTGATGAGAAATATATTCAAGGTAATAAGTGTCAAGGACGACAGTTTCTAATTCTATTAGTGGATGAGTCTGTTAATGAAGCGAAAGATGTATTAATTTCATTGGAGCCCGTTGAAGCTGCCCCAACACCAAACCAAGAAGACCTCATCCATTTTCAATTATTGGAGCAGGCATTGGAAGGGTAACCCTCCCCAAAAACCTTGAGATTCATTGGTACTATTGGAGGACATGATGTCACTGTTTTGGTGGATAGCGGAAGTTCCCACAACGTTATCCAACCACGTTTAGCTCATTACTTGCAATTGGATATTTCACCCACTCCCAAGTTTCCAGTCATGGTTGGAAATGGAGCCCACATCTATTGTTCTGGTTTGTGATCTAACACCTCAATCATTGTACAAAATAAATTATTTAATATTCCTTTTATCTTTTGTTTATTAAGGGGGCCGATGTGGTTTTGGGAATCGAATGGTTAAGAACATTGGGGCTGGTGATTTATGATTTTTCAATTCCATCAATGACTTTTACTATCGGAGAAAATACCATTACTTTGAAAGGGGATTCTAATCATACAATTAACCCCAACACCCTGCACCAACTTACAAGATTATTCCACATGGATGCCATATCATCCCTACACACTATCCAGTTTTATCAATTAGACCCCCAACCAGAAACCATCACCCAAAACCCTAACACACTTGACCAAATAATTCAATCCCTACTTATCTAATATGACCATATTTTCCAAACCCCACATGGCCTACCACCCCCGAGACCAGAAGACCACAACATCCCACTATTACCCAACTCTTCCCCGATTTCCACAAAACCTTACCGATACCCACATTCTCAAAAAGAGGCTATGACTAAAATTCTAACAGAGATGTTGCATGAGGGAATTGTGATCCCAAGTAATAGCCCGTTCTCTTCCCCGGTGTTATTGGTTAAAAAAAAGATGGAAGTTGGCGATTTTGTGTTGACTATCGAGGCTTAAATTCTATAACAGTCCGAGACAGATTTCCCATTCCCACAATTGATGAATTATTGGATGAGCTTGGAGGTGCTACTATTTACACAAAAATCGACCTCCGCTTCGGATATCATCAAATTAGGGTCCATCCGAATAACACCCACAAAACTGCTTTTCGGACTTTTGATGGACACTATGAATTTTTGGTTATGCCATTTGGGCTAACCAATGCGCCTTCTACATTTCAAGCAGCAATGAACAACTTACTCAGACCTTATCTCCGAAAATTTGTTTTAGTGTTCTTTGATGACATTTTAGTTTACAGTTGTGGATTACAAGATCACATAAAACATTTGAAGATTGTTTTAGACCTATTGAGTTCTAATCAATTTTTTGCCAAATTATCAAAGTGCATCTTTGGGGTTTTCTCGGTGAGTTATTTAGGTCACATTATTGCAAGTAAGGGTGTTCAATCAGATCCAGAGAAAATACAAGCAGTGGTAAGTTGGCCACCACCTCGTTCTCTAACGGCACTCAGGGGTTTTTTGGGGTTCACTGGTTTCTATCGAAAGTTTGTTAGAAACTACGCCTCTCTCGCCGCTCCACTCACCGATTTACTCAAGCATAACAGTTTTACATGGTCCGATACAGCAGAATTAGCTTTTACAAATTTAAAAAAAGCTATGACTACTAGTCTTGTATTGTAGCTACCGGATTTCCAACTGACTTTTGATGTGGAAACCGATGCCTCAGTAACTGCCATAGGAGCACTTCTTTCCCAAGGGGGCTACCCGATTGCCTTCTTCAGTCGAAATATGTCCACCAGAATGCAACATGCTTCAGCCTATGTTCGAGAGATGTTTGCAGTCATAGAATTTGTAAAAAAATGGCGTCAATACTTAATAGGCAGGAAGTTCAATATCCATACTGACCAACAGAGCTTGAAACACTTGATGACTCAAGCATTTTACACCCCAGAACAACAAAATTGGGCTACAAAGTTGATCGGATTTCTGTACGAAATTTAGTATAGGAGTGGTACCTCTAACCGTGTGGTTGATGCACTGTCTCGATGTTCCACAACCGAACCTCCAATGTTCGCCGCAGTTTCTTCTCCATTTCCTCTGATCTTAGAATAGTTGCGAGCATTTTTTGCAACACCAGAGGGTCAAACACTGATCCAACAACACACATATAACCATAAGGACATGAACACTTCCATTTTTCGCATGGTTTATTATTCTTTAAAACAAGAATATTTATACCTGTTGTGGAGTCTTTCCGGTCTTCTTTGATCAAAGAATTCCATGTTCCACCACTTGTTGGTCATTCAGGGTGGAAACCGACCTTGTGTCGCGTAACAGCTTCTTTCTATTGGCCCAATATCGCCAAGGACGTCAAGGAGTTCGTTCGGGTGTGCTCCATCTGCCAATACAATAAGTACCTACCAAAGAAATGTCAAGGATTGTTACAACCACTACAAATTCCAGAACAAGTATGAGAGGACATATCGATGGACTTTATAAAACATTTACCTTCATCCCATGGTCATACCGTGATTTTGGTTGTGGTAGATCGATTGACAAAGTATGCTCATTTCATTGCATTACCCACAAAGTTCACGACCAAGACGTTATCTCACTGGTTTCTGCACCAGATCTGCCGACTTCATGGTGTTCCTAAAATGATAGTGTTAGACAGAGATAAAATATTCATTAGTGCTTTTTGGAGAGAATTTTTTAAACTACTCGACACTAAGCTATGTTTTAGTACAACTTACCACTCACAATCTGACAGTCAAACAGAGGTTGTTAATCACTTCTTACAAACTTATCTCCGATGTTTCACTGGTACTCACCTGAAGAAATGGTTCAATTTTTTGTCCTTGGCCGAATATTGGTATAATATTGTCACCATTCTGCCATCAACCAATCTCCTTTTGAAGCACTATAAGGTTGAGCACCACCGACCATACATGACTTTGTCTCGGGTTCGGCAACACAACCGAGGAAACAAAACACTTTGTAAACAAGAGGACAATTGTTAGTTAATCTAAAACAACACCTACTACACGCCCAAAACAGAATGAAAGCACATGCAGATTCAAAGAGAACTGATATTACCTTTGAAGTTGGGGAGTGGGCTCTCTTACAGTTGTAACCGTATCGGTAGGTGTCGATCTCCAAACCTGCCTCACACAAGTTGGGTCGCCGCTTTTTTGGTCCGTTTCAGGTGCTTCGAAGAATCGTTCGGGTAGCATTTGAGCTCTCACTCACGGAAGGCACAAGAATACACCCCGTTTTTCACGTGTCTATGTTGAGAAAGTTTTTTGGAACTCCCCATAATTCCATTGCACATCTTCCACCCGATTTCCCTTCTCTGGATTCGGAAGACATTGGGAGTGGCGATGAGCACGTAAGTTGGGGAATGGAAGATTTAGAGAATGACAAAGAAGAAACTGAACCAAAGAAGCAAGAAGGAAGGAGAAAAGAACAACCTCAGCTTCCAGGCAAGAGGGCCGAAAATGAGAGAGATGTGAAGGATTTGGTTACTCAATAAATGAATCTAAAGAACACTCAAGCAAAGTCTAATTCTATTGTACTTCCAAAGTACCACATGGATAATTCTACACCCTTGGATACTGTTGTTACACTACCACCATTGGATATAAGCCAACCCACAATCCATAACCCTTAACCGCAACAAAAAAAAGAACCCACAAAACCCACACCTATAACCCGTTCGGCCAACTTACCCTCACCCAACACAAATGAATTTAATTCCCACCAATACCAATTAATGACCCTCACCAACCCACTTACTCTCTTTCCCCCATTTCCCCAAAATCGTCCAAATTTATGCTTCCCACTGCGCAAGACAAAATTCAAAATTCGAAACCCTCCTCAACCCATGTGCCAACATTAATACATGGCCCCACTCCATCCACACCATTAGATTTACCCCACACTCTCTCTCCCATAGTCCATCAACGACCCTCACATATCCCCACACCTGCACACTTTAATCACTCACCTAACACTTTAATTTTCCCAACCATTGACCCCCCTTTTCCTCATCCATGGACCCCACACGATTTTCTCTCCCTTCAATTCCACCAGCCCAACCAGCCCACTCAATTGTCTACAAACACCACACAAACAATGCAAACAATTCCAACCTTGAGGACAAGGTTGTTCTTCCAGGGAATGGCAATGATACGGGCCCAGACTATCATAGGCCCATCAGAAACAAACACTCTCCTACATGGCTAGCTGATTTTATTAGGAAGTAATAATTTACTTATGTAATGGTTGGGTCAAGTCTAATAGGTGCTGATATATAATCTAATAAGTGCTGATATATAATCAATTAGCTTAGAGAAGCAGCTGAGCATAAATTGTTATTATCTTTTTTTTAGTATTGAATGCAAGAGGCAGTATTATTCAGTAAAATTTCCTGGTGTTTGTTTAATTTCTTTTGATTACTTAGAAATAGTATATCAGAATGCTCGACATCTTGATGGTAAAAAACGGTCTTTGGATTTCTTATATCTAGGTTTGGGAGTCGGTTACGTATTAGGGAAGGTATTAACACTTTATTCGTCTGCTTTAAGTGGTACCCCTCACTAAGTTATATGGCATATTTTATAGTTTTAAAATTATTTGGTTTATTTAATTAATTATTATAAGTGACATAATTTTATTTATTTTTGTTGTGTTTGACAAGGTAAAACATTGGTCATATGTATCCCTATTAAGGAAACCAAGAATATGTAATTCTTTAGTTGAAAAATGATTGTTGGTTGTGTGTTTTAATTAGGAAAAAAGTGGCGTAGTGCGACCGTCCAAAGGATGAGCTGAGGAAAAGAAGCCCTAAGGGGCGACCGCCCCTCCATCCATGATGTGGTTGGTAATTTTTAGATTTGTTTTATAAAAATATTGTATTATTATAAAAAAATTATTTTTTATTTATTAGATATTAATTCGACTAAAAAATGTATTTTATTGATTTTAAGAATTAATCAAGTGAAAAGAAGTAGTGTAATGCGACCGTTTGAATATGATTTGAAGACGAGAAACATTTGTGAGACCTTCCTCCATATTTGGTTAATCCCCAAAATGTATATCATTATAAGGGGTTTCATATAATATCATTAATGATCATTTTCCTTATATTAAAATATTCCAATTATTTATTAACCATAATTTTAGTTAATTACATAAACTAAATAAATTTGATTAATTGTTAGAAATCATACAAAAAAGGTTTGGTTAGTTTTTGGTTACAAAAAAAATATTTTCTATTAACTAATTACTTCTTTGTTATTTATTTCACGAACTATTATTCAATTACTTATATTAAAAGTTACGGTCATGTCCAAATAATCATTATTAGTATTTATAAACTATTATTGAAAATAAGTTACCTTTTTATTTATTTATTAAGCAACATTTTATTGCTAAATTAAATACAAGAGATGTTAAAATAAAAATATATACATCTGAATGTACTAAATGGTGTGAAACTTGCACAACTAGGGAGGATGTTAGCGTGTGGTGGGTTTGAAGAACAGAGGGACATGTGATGAAAGCACATTGGCCACACGCCAGGGACTGCACATGTGGTTGGAATGTACTAGAAGGTGCATGGAAACAGACTAAGACCGTCTGTAGGGATCACTCGCTCTCAAAGGGCGAATGATTTGGTTTAGCACGACGCAGTGAACAGGCGCTATGTTTCGCCTTCTGGTTGGGCGATCTGTTACAACCTGATTTATTAACACAAAATTTGTTCGATAATTTTAAAACCTATTTTCCCAAAATCATAATTATAATTATATACATTGGTTTTCCCAAGATTAGATTAACAATTAATCATGCAATCTCGTCCAAGAATATCTATTTGATTGGTATATCTCAAAATCATCTTACCCACACATATAAGATTTAATAAAACAAAAAGGGAAATCATCCCTACTTTTTAATTCACATACATCCAGTCAATTATCTTAATCTTAATACAAAATGAATCCCCACATATGAGACCAATGTCAGCAATATAACACGAATTAAACAGACAACAACAAGATGTTCCAAGCAAAGCTAAGTGACTCCATAAACTCTGAATCTCTTATTCCTTCGCTTCACCTACAATCCAATTACCATGGATTGAGCAACAAGGAAACATAGAGAGAGTCATTCATTAAATCATGCAATCACCGACATGTGGATTTAAATAGAATAATAAACATTAGAAATTACAAACAGATAAAATATTTAATCAACACATTAATCATTCCAGCATAACTACAACCCAAAATCTACATATTCATCCATACCAAAATAATATCAAATTCACAGCAATTACCACGCCACACAAGGCTACCAATACCACAAGGGCAGGTCAATACCACTTAAGGTAATCTAATACCACGAAGGGCAAATCAAATTCTATACCACGAAAGGCAAGTCAAGTTCTATACCATGAAGGGCAAGTCAAATTTTATACCACGAAAGGCAAGTCAAGTTCTATACCACAAAGGACAAGTCAAGTTCTATACCACGAAGGGCAAGTAAAGTTCTGTACCACGAAGGGCAAGTTAAGTTCTGTACCACAAAGGGCAAGTCATGTTCTATACCACGAATGACAAGTCAAGTTCTATACCACGAAGGGCAAGTCAAGTTCTATGCCACGAATGGCAAGTCAAGTTCTATACCATGAAGGGCAAGTCAAGTTCTATACCACGAAGGGCAAGTCAAGATTTCACAATAATAACACCTTATTAACATAAGTAGCACTAACATGGTTAAATAGGAAATATCTAAGCTTTTCCCGTTTAATCATTTTAGCCTATGGAAACCCTCCAACTAGTGAGTGTCGTTGGAGTTTCCAATGTTATTTTTTATTACTACTAAGTCTAGTGCTACACTCTCACCTGAATGTCTGCTAATGTTCTGCACTAGGTAGCTTTGTTAAGCTCTTCATCGTCTCCTCCAACCTTAGGGTCTTTCGACACCCAAAACAAACAACAACCACAATATATCAATTTTCATGTTAAAACAACCACAAATGTCATACGATACTTGTCAATCCTCAAAGAAACAACTCTAACACTATCCATTTCACTTCATTATCAAAAAGGGGTTCCAACATTTCAAATAACTCAAGGGTTTAAAAAAATCTATCTATACTATATATAAAGGCAAAACATGATGTAACTACCAACATGGTATAATTTCTATTTTCCTATTTTGTCCATACATTTTTTTAACATAAAAAACATTCTAATTTTGTAAAATAAAACATATAAAAATTGAATACTTAATACAATAAAATAAGAATGTGGGTCTAGTGTAATAAAAAAAAAGATATAAATTGTACCAAAATATTCCTACCCAAACAACAGTAACAAAGCCTTTTTCAGCCATTCAAATAAAAAGATAAATTATTGACTCACAAGTGAGTTTGAAAATCATACATTTTTAAATCCTGATTCACAAAAGAAGGCCCACTCAAAATCATTGTCACTCTACATTGCAATGTCTCTAGAGAGAAATTGTAAATAAAGGTATAAACTTTTCACTCACTTTCCTAGATACTGAATGATGTATGTAACTTCATGTAGAATGAAAACATAGAAAGATAAACTACGATTACAAGATATACCAATTGGTTAACGTAAACCTTATCACTAGTGATAAGTTGTTACAATTCAGATTAGAATTAAACCCCTCAGAATAATCAATACTTATATTGTTACTCTAAGTTCCTAACTTCTCCTCTCAAGCTTAAGGAGTGGTAACGCAACTCATAACTTGTCTCTTAATTGGCGAACCACGTATATCTTAAGGCTTTGGTAAGACATCATGCGGTTGGTACTGTTAGGAATAAAGCGCAATGCGGAAGTACAAGATCGGATCAATTGAGAATAAAAGAGAAATAAGAAAAGGAGCAAGAAAATAACACACAAGATTTAACGTGAAAAAATCTCCTCAATGTGAGAGTTAAAAAACCACGGGCGCTCAAGAGTAAAATTTCATTATGTAAAAGGGAGAATACAACAAATTCTCTTATAATAATGAGGATAAAGAACAATATTTTCTCTCACAAATACTCTCTCAAATTAAACAATAATTCTCACCAAAATACACTTGTGTGTATATGAAAGAAATGTACAAAACTCTCTATAAATATTTGATGATGTGAAAAACACAATACAAAGAGTGCCTTTTATATGCAAAAGGATTGTGATGGAATGAATAGAAAAACTCATGCTTAGCACATAAGCAAAGACAGGCGATGCTACAGCTCAAAATCTTCTTTATTAAGATATATGACAAGTCTTCATGATTAAGTTAAAAGGACACCTTGCAAGGTAAGCAAAGAAAACGTGAGAGTCACGTTTCCTTACAATCTCCACCTTGGCTCGAATTCAATAAGTTGTTCATAGCCACATAAAACCCTGAAGGGCGCTCAAATACTGTAGAGACCACCAAGTTCAGACAGCGTTGGAACTTGGTATTTGGAAGTGGTTTGGTAAGTATATCTGCTGGATTCTCTGATGTGTGAATCTTTTCCACTATAATTTCACCAATAGTGACAATATCTCGGATAAAGTGACGTTTCACATCAATGTGTTTGGTCTTGTCATGATAACGATTATTCTTGGTCAAATGAATGACACTTTGACTATCACAAAATACTGTAAGAACACCTTGTGCTAAACCAAGTTCATTTACCAAACCTAGGAGCCAAATAGCCTCCTTCACACCCTCTGTTGTTGAAATATATTCTGCTTCAATTATAGACAAAGCAGCAATGGACTGAAGAGTAGTTTTTCCAGCTGATAGCACTATTAAAGAGAGTAAAGATATAATCAGAAAGAGATCTCCTTCTTTCATTGTCACCACCATAATCTGAAACAACATAACCTACAACATCATCGGTTGTAGCCTTGCTTCTGTCAAATATCAAGCCAATGCAAGAATTACTTTTCAAATATTGAAAGATCCATTTTACAACATTCCAATGATCTTTGCCAGGATTATGCATATATCGACTCACCATGCTAACATCATATGCTAAATTTGGTCTAGTGCACACCATAGTGTACATAAGACTATCAACTGCACTAGCATAAGGAACATGTGACATACGCTCCATCTCCTCTTTTGTATGTGGGCAAAGATCTGAAGATAACTTGAAATGTGCAGCCAGCGGAGAAGAAACATGGTTGCAATCATTCATATTAAACATTTCAAGCACTCTCTCAATATACTTCTGTTGAGATAAGAATAGTTTATCAGTTTGACAGTCCCTGCGAATCTTCATACCATGAATTTTCTTGGCTGCACCTAATTCCTTCATCTCAAACTCATTATTGAGTTGAGTTTTCAATTTCCTGATCAAAGACTTGTCATGTGAATCAATTAACATATCATCAATATAAAGTAGCAAGTATATGAATGATCCATCTGAAATTTTTTGGAAATAAATACAGTCTCAAATTGATTCTTGTAATAACCTTGCCCAATCATGAAAGAATCAAACCTCTTGTACCACTATCTTGGAGCTTGTTTAAGGTCATATAAAGATTTCTTCAATCGACAGACAAGATGTTCCTTACCAGGAACAATAAATCTATCGGGTTGTTCCATGTAAATTTCTTCTTTCAGCTCTCCATGTAGAAAAGTTGTCTTTACATCAAGTTGCTCCAACTCCAAATCAAATAAAGCAACAAAAGCAAGTAAAACACGAATGGAAGTATGACGAACAACACGTGAGAATATCTCATTAAATTCAATACCTTTCTTTTGATTGAAGCTTTTAACAACTAGTCGTGCTTTGTATCTTACATCTTCAACCCCGAGAATGTCATCTTTCTTCTTATAAACTCATTTACATCTCAACGGTCGTTTGCCATTGGAAAGCTCTGTCAAAACCCAAGTACCATTCTTATGAAGATTTTCCATTTCTTCATTCATAGCCACTAGCCATTGTGAAGAATCAGCATAAGAAATGGCTTCTCTATAGCTGGCAGGTTCAACACCATCATTTACCTCTTGTGCCACTGACAATGCATAAGCAATTAAATTATCACCATCAGTGTACCTAGTTGGCCTTTTAATTTGTCTTCTAGCTCTGCCTCGGTCAAAATAGTAATGATCTTCTTGTTGATGAATAAGAGAAGTGGTACTATTCTCACAATCAACATAATGATCATCAATGCTTGATTCATTTGTAGAGGAAAATGAAACATCAACATTAGGAGCTGAAAGCTTTACTATCAACTCCACCTTCTCACTAGTACCTTGCAGATTACCTATACTAGTAGAAGAAGATATAACAGGTTGTTTTGCAGAAAATAATAATGCATCCTCGTTAAAAGTCACATCTCTACTAAGAATTAACTTTCGTGACTTTGAATCAGAATACCATAAGCGATATCCCTAAGACTCAGATGCATAACCAAGAAATATGCACTTAACAGCTCTTGGAGCTAATTTACCACCATTAACATGTGCATAAGCAGGACATCCAAATATTCTTAAATTAGAATAATCAATAGGATTACCTGACCAAATTTCTTCTGGAATTTTGAATTCAAGGGCAGAATGTAGAGAACGGTTGACCAAGTAACAAGAAGTAGATGCTGCATCATCCCAAAGTTCACGTTGATGCAATAACCCAGCATTTGAGAGCATATAACGAGCTCTCTTAAGTAGAGTCATGTTCATCCGTTCGGCAACACCATTTTGCTAGGGATTCATTGGAATGATTTTGTGTCTAGCAATTCCATGACCTGGGTAGAACTCATTAAAGTCACCATTACATAACTCTAACCCATTATCTATTCTGAGTCTCTTCACTTTCTTCCTTGTCTAGGTTTAAACAAGAGTTTTCCACTTTTTGAATGTGGAGAATGTTTTATTTTTATGTCGCAGAAAATAAACCAAAACCTTGCGAGAAAAATCATCAATGATAGTCATCATATAGCGGCATCCTCCAAGGGAAGGAAATTTGGAAGGCCCCCAAAGGTCAAAATGAATATAATCAATAATACCTTTGGTGCGGTGAGTTACTGTAGAAAAACTAACATTTTTCTGTTTCCCAAAAACACAATGTTTGCAAATATCCAACTTATCGATGTCATGTTTACCAATATGACATTGCTTGCTCATAAGGTGCAAGTCTTTTTCACTCATATGGCCCAGACGCATGTGCCATAATTTGGTGACATCATTATCACGCATTGAAGAAGATACAACTGCTGAACCTGTTACAATAGAACATTGCAAGACATATAAGCTACCAACTCGGTTAACCTTTAATAATACAAGAGCACATTTTAATACTTTTATAACTCCACCTTCAGTTGAATACCTGCACCCGAGAGACTCTATGGTGTCAAGAGAAATTAAGTTCCGCTTCAAATTTGGAATATAGCGGACATTAGCCAAAGTTTCGACAATACCATCATGAGTCTTGATTTGAACTGTACCTATTCCTGCAACCTTGCATTGGGTATCATTTCTCATCAAAACAACACGATTGTCAACATGTTCAAAAGTGGTGAATAAGTCCTCATAAGGACACATATGAAAATTACATCCAAAATTAAGAATCCATTCAGTTTTATTCCTATTGTTATAAGAGACAACATATAAAAGAACATCACCGTCAGAGTCGGCTTCAATATTAGCAGCTTCAGGGGATTGATGATTTTTTCATTTTTCTTGTTTTTCCTGCTTTTTCTTCAAGATGAAACAATCAGGAATATCATTTACTAGTTTCTTGCAATAACGACAGGTTTTGTTGGATTTGCAGCTTCTGGATTTGGATCTGAACTTTTTATAACTAGTACTCCCCTTTTCTTAAGTTCTACCTCGAACACTTAAGCTCTCACCATTGTCTACAGAAATAACTTCATGATCAAACTTTTCTTTGGACAATAAATTAGATTTAACATCTTCAAAGAATAAGGTATCATTATTTCCATACAACATGATTTCTTTTAAGTGTTTGTAGGTAGAAGGTAAAGAGACAACCAACAAAACAATTTTGTCTTCATCTTTAATATTGATATCAATATTTTGCAGATCCATAATAATAGAGTTAAAATCATCAAGATGAGTTTGAATTGGAGTACCTTCAACCATGCGAAAGCTATATAACTATTCTTTGCGACGAAGCTTGTTTGCGAGGCTCTTGGTCATATATAGGGTTTCTAACTTCAGCCACAAAGTCGCAACGGTTTCTTCATTAGCAACTTCACGAAGAACCTCCTTGGACAAACAAAGTTGGGTTGTTGAAAGCGCCTTTTCGTCCAACTCGTCCCATTGGTCATCAATCGTGGAAGTTGGTTTCTTTGACTTCTCATCTAAAACTTTCTTTAATCCGCTCTGGATAAGAACGACCCTCATTTGGACTCGCCAAATAGAAAAGCTAATCTTGCCATCAAACTTCTCAATGTCAAATTTAGACATTTTGAAATTCTCAATTAAATAAGAGCTCTGATGCCACTTGTTAGGAATAGAGTGCAATGCGGAAGCACAAGATCAGATCATTTGAGAATAAAAGAGAAGTAAGAAAAAGAGTAAGAAAATAACACACACGATTTAACATGGAAAACTCCCCCTCAGTGTGAGAGTTAAAAAACCACGACGCTCAATAGCTAAATTCCAATATGTAAAAGGGTGAGTAAAAAAAATCCTCTTATGGTAATGAGGATAAAGAACAATATTTTCTCTCACAAATACTCTCTCAAATGGAACAATAATTCTCACCACACTTGTATGTATATGAAGCAAATCTACAAAACTCTCTGTAAATATTTGATGATGTGTGTAACACCCTAAATATGAGTCTTTAAAATTATAATATCAGTCCTGGGATTATCGCTTGAGCGAGGGAGTCTCGCATGGGCGAGAAAGGCTCACCTGGGAGGGCGAGAATTGTCTCGCCTGGGCGAGAAATGGCATTTTGGGACTGTTGAGACTGTGAGATTCTCGCTTGAGCGAGAATCCCTCGCTTGAGCGAGAGGGTCAGATCTGAATTTTTAAAGTAGGCGGGATTTTCTCGCTTGAGCGATAAATGACTCGCTTAAGCGAGAACCCGACGAGTTGTATTAAATGAGAAACCCTCAAACACAACCTAGGGTTTAGAAAAGAAGAAGGGTGAGAGAAGAGAGCTTTTTCAAGGACAAGAAGTTTGGATACTCATCTAAGAGCTTGAGAAGAGGTAAAACTCTTGATTCTAACTCTCTTCTTCTCTTTAAAACTTATTTTGGGTATGTTGGATCTCTTCTCAAAATGAAGGAAACCATGGAAACTCATCCTTTTGAGTTACGGTTCGTCTTATGTGGTTTTTCGCTTGTAAACCCTTGGTTTAGAGTTAGTATGTCGAAAATGGAAAGAGTTTGTGGGTTGATTCATAAAAACCCCAAAACCCTAAAGTGAAAATGTGGTAAAAGGGGAAAATGAGTAAAATGCTAGAGGTAAAAGATGAGTTTACTTTCTAATGATGAAATATTAGATGAATATGTATGTGTTAGAGGGTTGTAAACTTATGATGAAAGTAGTTATGAAACCTTGAAAATATGATGAATATCTTATGTGGTTAAATGATGTTATATAAGTTATTTATATGTTATTGGAGTAAATGAGTAACATTTTGTTATATGGTGGGAATGAGGAAAGATCCTAAAGTTGGCGGCGGTGTCGGTGGAACTTGTGAAGTTACCAGAAATCAAACCCAACACTCACCGAGGTAAGGATAAGTCTTTAATTGTGCATTTGAAATGGAAAATGTGTGTACTTTCTGGTTATGCAATGATTGAGTTGTGAATTACGCATTTAGTATAAACATATATGGGTGTGTTTATACTAAAGTAGACGTAGATTTACGGGAAGTGGAAAATGGGTGTATTTTCTGGTTATGCAATGATTGAGTTGTGAATTACGCATTTAGTATAAACATATATGGGTGTGTTTATACCAAAGTGGGCGTAGATTTGCGGGAAATGAGAAATGGTGAAATCAATGAAAAGAAAATATGTTTTAGCCGACCATGAATGGTTAGCGACTCTGGCTTCAGTATATAAGCAAAAAATCTGGCTTGAGTATATATGCTAAAACTCTGGCTTGAGTATATAAGCGAAACTCTGGCTTGAGTATATAGGCGAAACTCTGACTTGAGTATATAGGCGAAACTCTGGCTTGAGTATATAAGCGAAACTCTAGCTTGAGTATATAAGCGAAACCCTGGCTTGAGTATATAAGCAAAACTACGGCTCGAGTATATGTAGCATGTTTTCTTCTAAAAGAAATGATAATATGCTTTTAGCTAACCGTGAGGGGTGTAGCGACTTTGGCTCAAGTTATGCAGCAAAGCAAAATGAATTTCAAAAATGGTTTACTAACCCTTTTCTAATGTGGATTATCTTATAATGATGATTATTGAATTAACGACTTACTCCTTTGTGTGTTTGTGCACTTGTCATTGATAATCCCATTGTAGATAAACAGGTGACATGAGGGGGACTCATTTTTGGGGAGCTTAGGGAGCTTTATATTTTGGGATTTATTTAGTTGCACTATTTTGTACATGAGTACATATTTGATAGTTCAAAACATTGTGTAACTACAGATATATATTAGCTAACATGAGGTTGTAGCTTTGGATACGTGTAGCTATGGGTATTTTGGAAACCCATAGCTAGTTGTATGCGGTAGTTACTAATCTACATTAATACGAATTATGTTTTTCTGTCAAATGATTATGCATGTCATTATGGATTCATGGATTGAGCGTGAGGAGGGAAGGGAGATTTTGAAATAAGGTTATTAAATTGGTAATGTGAGTTATGAGTAAATGCACGGAATTGAATTAAAATAAAAAAAATAAAAAAAATTCAAGGCTGAAATTTAGGTTCTTACAATGTGAAAAACACAATACAAAGAGTGCCATTTATAGGCAAAATGATTGTGATGGAATAAATAAACTCATTCTTAGCACATAAGCAAATACAGGCGGTGCTACATCTCAAAATCTTCATTGTTAAGATATATGACAAGTCTTCATGATTAAGTTAAAAGGACAGCTTGCAAGGTAAGCTAAGAAAACGTGAGAGCCACGTTTCCTTACATGTACATAAGCAATACCTACTTTATTGTTCATCACTTGATTTCTGATGTAGTGTATATCCTCTTCTTCATGCACATATCTGCAGTGATATATTGGATTAGAGACTAAAGCTTTAGTACTAAAGTTATCACACCATGGAATTGGCTTCCTCGTGATAGTCAGATTTATTCAGCAACAAGGATCTAATTCAAGCTACCTCTACTATAAGATCAGAAAATGTATGATACTCAGAGTCATTACTTAATCTGGATACTATTCGTTGCTTTTTAGAAGACTAGCTCACCAAAATTTCTCCTAGAAATACAAAATAGTTAGCCATAATTTGTGGCCTAATCATCAGCATAAAAAAACCTTGAAAGTATAGAACTGTTAGTGAATAATTGTAGGAGATTGCATGTATTGGCTTATTCTACTCATAAGATAAGAGATGTTAGGCTTAGTGATTGTTAAGTATAGAAAGGCATCTGCAACCATTCTATAATCACTAGGATTTTCAATTAAATCACCTTTTAATGATATAATTATGCCAATTGCCACAAGCGTAAAACATGGAGCAACATTATCCATATCGAATCTCTTCAATAGATCTGAAATGTATTTGTTACTTTAAGATAAATTTCATTACCATCTCTGAAAACTTTAATTCCTAGAAAGGAATGCAAAGTTATAATATCCTTTAGTGAAAACAAAACATTTAGTTGTTTTGTAAAGAAGGCTAGAAAATTACTACAGCTCTTAGTAATAATAATGTCATCCACATAAATAATAAGAAAGTAATGTGACTCTTACTATTGAGGATGGATAAAGAAAGCAGAATCACATCTAGTGTTTATGAACCACCATTGAAGTAGTGTTGTTCTCAGTTTGACATACCATGATCTTGGAGACTGCTTTAGAGCATATATGACATCGGTTAGTTTGCATACATGATGAGGCCTTGGTGGATCTATAAAGCCTTCTAGATGCTTCATAAATGTAGTTTCCTTGAGCTACCCATTCAATGAGGCATTGCAATTGACAATAATCACTATGTCACAAAATGTCTTTAAAAACGGTTCTTCAACAACGCATCCTATAATAATGCTGTTAAATACGAGGCGGAGGAAAATAAACAACGCATCTTTAAGAAATCACTGTTAATATTGATAAGCGGGTATAACATTAACAGCGCAATTGCGAATGTGCGCAGTTGAATAAGCGCTAACTTGAATTCGTTCTCTTTAGCGGCGCTTCTTTTTTGCTGCGTTGTTAATTGGAATACATTTAACAACGCCTTTTTTGTTTACACTGTTGATGAGATATCTTCTACAACACATTCTTCAATATTCGTTGTTGATTTGTTATCTTATACACTGCATTCTTATTGTATTTGCTTTCACTACTAGAGTGAAAGTTTCACTATAGTTAAGTCCAGTTGTTTATTGAAATCCTTTGGACACCAATCTTGATTTTCTTCTTTTCACTGCACCATCATCCTTGTATTTTTGTCTTAAAACCCCATTTTGAATCAATTTATTTTTTCCACCCTAAATAAGGTGCCAAAGTCTAGGTCATATTCAACATCAATGCACTTAATTCAAAGCTATTGATATTAGAAATATCTTCTATTGGTTTTCTTGTTTGAGAAAGTCATCGTGGAAGGAAAAAGGTTGAACATTGAAAACAATGTGTTGTGAGATACAAATTCTTCCAGCTGAACTTAAACACTTGTAGCCTTTGTGTGAGTTTCTATACCTCAAAAACACATACTTTGAGTTGTGAAACTTCAATTTTGTGTTTATTTTAAGGCTTCAAGCATGGATACCAAGCACAATTGAAAGTCTTCATAGCCTTATAATTTGGTGTTTTATGAAACAACAACTCATATCATGATTGATTTTGTAGAATTTGACTTGAAAACCTGTTAATGAGAAAAATAGTAGTAGCAAAAGGATTTCTACCAATAATATAAAAGCATTTTGTTTGTGCTAAGAGTGTCAAATATTTATATATTTCCCAAGTCATTTATTTCTAGGAAAATATCAGGGTCTTTATTTCCAAGCTTCATAGCAAAAATGGCTATAAACATGTCATTTGGAGGGCCTAAAGCTCTTTGGGTTATATGTGGAAGTCTTATTTAGAGTGGAAGAAAATTGGTGGCTTTAGAAAGTGTTTCAATTATTTGAGAGTTGGTGAAAGATATAAATTTTTTAAAGGTTTTTTTTGGAATTCTCTAAAACCCTCCGCATGTTAACTTTCACAGTTCTGCCAATTTAATTTGAAAATATGTCAAATAATCTAAATGTGTTTAGTAAAATTTTATATTTATATTCTTGTTCGTTTCTCATTGCTAATTAGATTTTTAATGGAGTAAAACAATATTCTTACATTATAATTACTTTAGTTATATAATCATCTTCTCATCTAAATTTTACACTCCCAAATAAGGGAGAGATTTAACTTAATTTGATTTCCTTTTTCCTTCTCTTCAATTTCATCATTGCCCCTTGATCCATCTCATTGTTTCCTTCATAACTCTCAAAGATGGTCTTAGGATTTTGGGTGAAAATAAATGGAAATAGAAGCCCTCTAGGAATCTTCAAATACATTAGTGAGATGTCTTTGAAGTTTTTCATTTATTTTTTTTTTCTCTTCAAAACTCAACTAACAAACATATCCTAAATGTTTTACATTTATTTAACTTATAAATTTGTGTTTTGAATGTTCTCAACATTTATATCGAAAAAATGGGAGATTATTGATACGTTTTGTTCATCCTATTATTTTCTTTTGTCCTTAAAAAAATTCGACCATGCATAATGCATAGTTTCTTCTTAAAATTAAACTACAACTACTACTGAACACATTATTTATTTGTCATCACTTCATTTATTTTAGGCTTAAAAAGTTGTTAGAAGTTATAATTATGGGTTGTTTTGGGATAAGTCTCTGCAAAAAAAATTGCCCATTTTGGTGCTTGCATTTCTAAAACCTTTTCATTTCTCGTGTAACTTTATGCCCCCATTGAACAATCACAAAGGTTGGGCATGGCAAGTTATTTTTAGTTCACATGAGTGAGCCTTAGAATAATATGATTATGTCGAAATATTTAAAGTGTTTTAATAAATCCCACGAGATCCTTGGAAAGCGTTTTAAAGTTGTTAGTTTAGTTGGAAATTAAATAAACTTTTAGTTCTTGTTTTTAGGAGTGTCTCTCTTAGTTGATTATTCATTTAATTGTTTTAAGGTTTCTAAGTCATTTAGGAACGTTTGGGAAAAGCTTTAGAGTGGTTAAATCTCAATCTTAAGTTGACCTATGAATTTTAATGGAGGTGGAGTTTAGTGTCTTAAGGAATAAATATTTCTTGACACTAAATAATTGAGTGATAGGATACAAAATTTCCGAGCTAAGTGAGACTTAAGAGGGAATGTTGTATAAAACAATGTAAAAATTAAAGTAAAATGATAATCATATTCTTCTACTTATATTTGTCACATTTATATATCCTTCAAATTAAAAGTAGAATTAGTAATTCTCTCTATTAATAGAGAGGATCCCTCCACAAAATTTCCTTAGGTTAAGAAGTTGTTAATTTTGCTCTTCCTTACGAGGATAAAAGTGCGATTGCATTATATTTAAATGATAAAAGTATTATTTTTTCTTTTGTTTTTAATACACTTCTCTATTATCGGATTATCGGAGAGGATCTTCAACCCAACAAATCTAATGGAGTCTTGTTCCCACAAAGTCTACCACGGGAAAATATAATATATGACAAATAAAAAAGACCCCACCCACGTTCAACTGGTTCAACATCTGACCCATGGATCAGGCTCACTCACAAGCAAATAAAGACATTTAAGAATTCAATGAGTCAAAATCTAGAGAGTTAAAGGACGATCACAATGCAGGAGCTACTCAATCCCATAGATTAGAAAGAAAGGTTGACCTTAGCTAGGGGCAAGCCTAACAACTAGGCCAATAAAACAACTAAATGAATCATAATAAGTTAAGGGAGTAATATCTATATATACAACTGTGTAAAGATTTATAAACGGTTAATATATCATTATTCATCATTCATTTGTATTACTTTTTTAAAGAGTCGATAATAATTAAACATGAATTATGCTTAATACAAGGACAATATATAAAACTCATAAATTGTTAGTGCATACATTTTTTCATCCATTGATAAGGTTGTATAACTTGTATGTATATATCCACCTAGAACATGATTATAATTGTATAAAATTACTTAATTTTCGTATACACACTTATAGTATATATGAATGTTGTGAAACCCGAGTCGGACGTCAAGCCGGAAGAACTTCCGTATTAGGTCTAACCGGTTTAACCAGTTAAACCGTTCGGTCGGACAGGATGATTTTAAATATAATTAATAATTTTTATCTATAATTATATATAAATGTAAATTTTATATAACTATATTGAAGTATCATCTCTCTATTATTTTTGGACCGAAATAAACAAAACATTAGAGTAATGTTCCATTTTTTTAAAATTTTAAGTGAGCCATCCGGTTTTCTTCATGGGTTATTCCGGTTTCACCGGGTTTAGCACGGTCAAACCAGAATTTCTCCGGTTTAAAGCGGTCCAACTACTCATTCGGTTAAGACTACAAAACGAAACTGTTTTCAAGTCCGGTCAGCGATCGAACCAGTCAGACCGTCCGGTCCGGTCCGGTTATCACAACACTGGTATATATATATATATATATATATATATTCAATATGTATCAAAATGTATCTCTTATTTCTAAGTTGGAGACTAATCCCTTTCAAAATGTAAAGATCATCAAAATGTAAAGATCATCGAAATGAATTTTGTCTCTATCAATAAAGTTTTTCCATGTACATGACATGCATGAACATCGTCCTTAAGGAACTTAACTTTCTATCAACTGTATTGGTCTTTGTGGGTCATCTAATATTACTTTGACTGCAAAATATCTTTGTTGTTTCCCTATTCACTTGGCCACCACTATCTGTGTTTGCTAAGGCCACAAAGTGACTTATAAGCTAGTCATCTATCTTATTTGACCATACTCCTTGTGTCATAACTCAACTTTTACTTAACATTGATTACACGACTTGGATCGGAAAAGGAAACTTCATCATTAAATTAGAATTGTAAGCTCAAAGTTGATTAAGGATTAAAGAAGATATTAACACTTTGTCAGCTCATATTAAAACATTACTCTCACTAATTGCATAGACTAATTTTTACATTAAATATGTTGGTTGGGATTCATCGAGTCTATTCTTTGGTTCAGGTACAAAAATTAATTTGGTCAATAGCCTACTATCTTAATAAGAATAGAAGGGACTGGTGAAATTACAAAAGTAGACTATCATATTGTTGACACTTGGATTTTTCAAGGGTATATCTGTCATTCACATTTTTTTTAGAAATGAAAAGTTAAATAATTTGAGACTAAAAAATTTATGCATTTACATATCTTCCTTTTATTCACTTGGGGGCATTTTAGTATTTGTATTAATTTTAAATCATTAAAGTATTGCCCTCATTTATTGTAGTAGCTAGCCAATTACAAAACAATTATTTTCCTTTAAGCTATCTTTACCTTAAGGGTGAGGTTAATAACGTAAATTGTCATTTGGGAATCTTATCTCTCACTTTTTGTTTCCCATTTTCTCCCGCTCCCTCATTATTCAATTGCTCATTCTCTCTCAAATTTCCTCTTCCTCACACTCTTCCTTTTTCTAAATCTGCACGTGAAATCTTCTCTCCTTTCCCTTTGTTCTACTTTGTTCAAATATTTAGATCATCTTCTCCAAGGTAATCGTATTTTTCTTTACTTGTCATTGTAAAAATGCAATCTTTAACCTACAATGAAATGATTTTTGAATAATGTTCTTCAAGGTAATCGTATTGTTCATTGTTTTCATGTTGTGAATCTTATTTTTTACATTGTCATAACCATTAATGTTGTGAATCTTAAGTCTAGATCTCACGAAAATGTAATAAAAATCACAACTTTGATATAACATTGTCAAAATCGTCAATGTCACAATTTCAAATCTTTATATTATCTTCTTCAAGGTAATCGTATTTTTCTTTACTTGCCATTGTTGTTAACCTTTTTTTCCTTTTTACGAATCTCATCATTTTCATTCTCTTCTTTTTTTCTTTGTAAAAATAATCTTTAGCATACAATGAAATGATTTTTGAATGATGTTATTCAAGGTAATCATATTGTTCATTGTTACTATTTTGTGAATCTAATTTTTTACATTGTCATGACTGTTAATGTTGTAAATCTAATTTTTTACATTGTCATGACTGTTAATGTTGTGAATCCTAAGTCTGAATCTCACGAAAATGTAATAAAAATCACAACTTTGATATAACATTGTCAAAACTTCAATGTCACAATTTCATCTTCACATGTTAATATTCATAGTCATATTGAGACCATTTTGTTGTTTAAATTTTCTTTACCTTTATCCTCGACCGTGGCCTTAACTTTGTGACAAATACTTTGTATGCATGTGTTTTCTTTATAAATATGCAATATTTATTATACTCTAAAATGCTGAAGATTTGTGTTCTTCAAGTTAATCGTGTATTGCTCATTGTTATCATGTTGTGAATCTTTTTTTTAGATTGTCATAACTGTTAATGTTGTGAATCTTAAGTCTGAATATGGCGAAAATGTAATAAAAATCATAACTTTGATATACTTTTACTCACAATTTCATCTTCATATGTTAATATTCACGATCAAGATAATTTATGTGATAACTTTGATAATGTCACAACTTTGATATGTAAGGACCTAATTTTATAACCCAAAAATTTAAAAATTTATTCATGAAAGTGAAGTGATTGCTTATGGAAAGGTACCCCTTAGCCAATTTGGAAAACCTTATTGAATTTAAATATTAGTTAAGTTTCCCAATTCAAAATGCGGAAATAATCAATAATATTTTTTCATCAAAAACATGGCATCACATTCTATTTTAATCCATAATCCATACAATTATCCTTTGTTTCAATTACAACACTAGTTAAGGTATTCATGTTAATCTTATTGCATCTTTCGAAATAGATCATTTATACAACATAGTTACTTCAACATATTTCTCATATTACATACATTATACAAATACAATTTCGGAATACAAAAACGACTACTTCAGTCTATACTCCCATCAGCAAACATCCACGACGCAACAACAACATCCTGAACTCACATACAACACATAGACAAGGAAAGCAAAGGGAGTAAGAACCAACTACGGCGACCGTAGCGTGAAATTACATGGAGTAATATCATTAAAGTATAACAACCTATACAATCATCTAAAATCAATCATAGTAAACATATACCATTTATATACTAGTCAATACCTTAAACCACATAATGTTCACATATTCAATCGGTATAATCATCACATTTCGCTTAGACAATTCAACACATCAGTACAACAAACCATAGGATATTTACTTCTTCAATTAACATCCTTTACAATTTACTTACACAATTTATCCAATACCATCTTCATCAATATTCCTATTACCATAGTTACTCACAAATACCCAATGATAATCCCATACCCGAAGGCGGTGCACTAATGTCAAAGCAATACAACACTTCCAAAACAATACAATACTCATACGACAACCCAATACCACAAAGGGCCAATCAAATTCATACCACAAAGGCAGGTCACATCCATACCACGAAGGCAGGTCAAATCCATACCACGAAGGCAGGTCAAATCCATACCACGAAGGCAGGTCAAATCCATACCACGAAGGCAGATCAAATCCATACCACGAAGGCAGATCAAATCCATACCATGAAGGCAGGTCAAATCCATACCACGAAGGCATGTCAAATCCATACCACGAAGGCAGGTCAATCCATACCACGAAGGCAGGTCAAATCCATACCACGAAGGCAGGTCAAATCCATACCACGAAGGCAGGTCAAATCATTGCTCGAAGAGCCAATACCACATCACATTCGACATGTACATTCATCATATCCCTCTCACAATCAATCTAGTTTTCCACTCATATCCATACAACAACATCACTCACAATATAATATTTCCACTGCATTATTCTAACATCGCAACTTCATCATAACACAAGATGCCACATCAATGTCATAAGCACAATGTATCTCATATCCTACCATAATAAAACCACTCATAACATCATCATCACATAATATAATCATGTCCATTTATCACCAACAAGCCGTTCATCACAAAATCATTATTACAAACATACCCATATATGTTTATAACAAATAAGCGACTCACAACTTAGTCATTTTCGTAAACATACTCATCTCCACATTTAACAAATCAGCAACTCATCACACAATCATTGTTACAAATACACCCATATATGTTTATAACAAATCAACCATCCATAACACACCATTATCATAAATAAACCACACACAACATATTCTTCATCATATAAACATTAACGTTAGAATCATCTTTCATGACGGTGTATTACCATAAATGAGCATATAGCGTTTTATTTAAATAAACGGTTTTCCCGCACATATATCCCCACTTTTATGGCTAATACATCCTCATGTAAAATAAAGACTCTCACATTGACCATAAACACCCAAAAGAGTTTCTATCCGTTAACATGCTCCGATTTCTTGAGGGAGATCGGAGAAGATGACTCTAATGAAATACTCTAAGACCACAATGGTCTTCTCCCTCACCTTAGGTTGCGTAAGCTCCAAGGATTCGCAAAGAGCTCCATCTACCTCCATATTATTTTCCATTGCTCATTTCCCAACTCCAAAGTTCACCACTGTGTCACTAAGAAGTAAGAGGAAGGGGTTTTGATGAATCTTTGAGGTTTAGTAGAGGAGAGAGTCGAAATCTATGGGGAGTCGCCGTTAGGAGTGAAAGGGGAGAAAAGAAAATGAAGATTAGGGTTTGAGAAACTCTTACTTTACTTTTGTAGTTGGGTACTCTCGCCTGGGCGAGAATAGTTCGCTTGGGCGAGAAGCCCACAACATTTTAAATTTCAAAACACGGACTCTCTCGCTTGGGCGAGATTCTCTCGCTCAAGCGATAATCTCACAACCTGCCCAGGCTTCTCTCGCTCAAGCGACCACTTTCTCGCTTAGGCGAGATTCCCAGAATTCCCAAAATTAAAATATTGGGTCTCTCGTTCAAGCGAGAATCTGGCAGTATGCCCCATTCTTCAGGGCTGTTACCCATTTTAAGGAGAGTAAATTTGGGGTATTACATGATATACTTTTACTTTTTATGCATGTCAAACTTAAGATCATTTATTTGTACTTTATTTTTGTAAGATAATTTTTTATTTACTTCATCATTACTGTTTTGAATACAAATGTGCTAATTTTTTTGTTTTGTCATTACGAGAGGATTACATCTCATACTCACATATCTTTTTTTAGAGTTACAAGAATAATGATTTTTATGTTCAACCTTCACTAACAAGGTAACATTTTTTGGTATTTGTTTTATGTTTTGCTTACTTTTAGTCATTGTCTTTCATTAATTTTTATGTGTTTTTTCTAAGAAATTTGTCTCATTAAATATGACTCATTACTTTATAATGATTGTACATCTTTCTATAAACTCACACTTCTCTCCCACCTATTCTATTATTGTTTATCAGGTTTTGCAGAATGATACAGATTGAATTTCTTCTCATTGAATGACCAGACTACCCAACAATATAGCTCATGTTTTTAATATCTATTTAGTACTAATTTGCTAGAGTCATTTCTTCAAATTTTACTATAATTTAAATATGTATATTTCTTTATCTTTTGTATTTATTATTTTCACCAAATAGAAAAAGGTTACTAAGGTCACATATGTATATTTCTTTATCTTTTATTTTGAATTTAGCATCTTTGTTTTATTTTGGTCTAGAAGATGCTAAATTATATTTTTTTATGATACCTCTTGGTAAGGATGTAGTCAAGTGTTAATTTGATGGAGTCATTCCTTCAATTTTCACTATAATTTAAATGTGTATAATTCTTTATCTTTTATTTTTAGTATTCTCACTAGAGAAAAAAAAGTTACTAAGGTCACATGTGTATATTTATTTATATTTTATTTTGAATTTAGCATCTATGTTTGATGGTACCTTTTGGTATCATTATCATAAAGTGTTGTAGCATTATCATTCACATTTCTCTCTACCCCATCTTGAGGTCTTTTTCTCAAAAGGCTCGTCTGCAAACTTTCTTATTTATTAATTAAAATATGAGGATTGAATTTTGCAAAATAAAAAAATAGTATAAATTTAACAGAAGAACTGAAAAATATAACTTTTGGGGAGCTACAAAATAGTAGTATTAAATAGGTGACACATATTTCAAGGAGTTTAAAATTAGAGGGATGAAGTAAGTGATAATAATGATATTAAGAAATAAATTTCATTATGATGATGTATATGGATTTTATGTTTATTTTTTAGATTTCTTTCTCCTATAATCAATCAATCATAACTAGAAATAATGGTAATGTCACCATTTATTTATATTTATAAGGTGAGTGATTGTATGTTATGATATATATATAGAATTAAAAAAATGAAATGAAGAGAAATATGTCGTAGTTCTGGAATTGAGTCAAGAACGACATAAATATGGTGGATGAAGAAAATATATTCATATCAATCACATAACTATCATATTTATTGTTTGTGTATTGAAATGCATTTATTATAAAATGAAAATGATCTAATGATTTATATGTTAAATTATCTTCGTCAATTCTGCTTCCATCCACAATTCGTTCTAAAACATTTAAATAATATATATACGTTATTAATTAATTAATAATATGAAAATAATTGAAGTAACTAAAGATAGCATGAGAGAGAATGAGAAGAAATATTAGTTTACTAACTTGAGAATTTCCACCATTTCCATTTCAATTTAGGAAAATGGTTATCCAATATGTACTTAGTATATATATGTTGATTAGCTAATAACAAGAATATACATAAAGAGGTTTGCTAACATTATCTCACCTCATTTTATGAAGGATTATGTTAGCAATGTGTAACCAAATATTTGGACCAAAAACCCAGATTTTAATATACTTATACAACTTCATTTCAAAGGTATTTCGGACAATTTATATTATTTTGTTTTTAAAACATTTAACATATTTTATCTCTTCATTTCACGGGGTACTTCAAATATTTGTGATGGATGTTGGGCCTCTGTTTTCCAAGATACGTAATGTGTGCTTCCTCCGTAGCTCATCTGTTTCAGCGTCTTTATTTACATGTTGTAGTTGGTCCACCTGTGTGGCATTGCCAATTTCCCTGCACGTATGACCCACCTACTTCACTTTCTTTTCTTATTTATTTGTTTTCACATATCACATATCAAGTTAATTCTTTTTCTATAAAAAATAATCAATTATATATTCAACAAAAAATTAATGTAATAATGATTAAAAAAATAGTCACTGAGATCATATCTTCGTCCCTTCATGTTGAGATGCAATAGTAGACATAAAGCTGCTACTTCACTTTCTCGAAGTGGCAAAGGTGGATGATGGCAAATGTTCGAGTTTTATTTTATGCTAATGATTTAAAAAAATTATTTAAATATTGGAAGAGCAAACGCGATTAATATCATATTTTCTCACTCTTTGAGTTGACAAGCGGTAGCGAATTTAGAATTGCTACTTCCCACTCTAAAGGTGGGGATGATGGACTGTAACACCCTAAATTTGAGTCTTTGAAATTATAGTATCAGTCCTGGGATTCTCGCTTGAACGAGGGAGTCTCGCCTGAGCGAGAAAGGCTCACCTGGGAGGGTGAAATCCTGGACTATACTGGAGGATTCTCGCCTGAGCGAGAATTGTCTCGCTTGGGCGAGAAATGGCATTTTGGGACTGTTGAGACTGTGAGATTCTCGCTTGAGCGAGAGGGTCAGATCTGAATTTTTAAAATAGGCGAGATTTTCTCGCTTGAGCGAAAAAGGGCTCGCTTGAGCGAGAAAGGGCTCGCTTAAGCGAGAACCCGACGAGTTGTATTAAATGAGAAACCCCCAAATACAACCTAGGGTTTAGAAAAGAAGAAGGGTGAGAAAAGAGAGCTTTTTCAAGGACAAGAAGCTTGGATATTCATCTAAGAGCTTGAGAAGAGGTAAAACTCTTGATTCTAACTCTCTTCTTCTCTTTAAAACCTATTTTGGGTATGTTGGATCTTTTCTCAAAGTGAAGGAAACCATGGAAACTCATCCTTTTGAGTTATGGTTCGTCTTATGTGGTTTTTCTCTTGTAAACTTTTGGTTTAGAGTTAATATTTCAAGAATGGAAAGAGTTTGTGGGTTGATTCATAAAATCCCAAAACCCTAAAGTGAAAATGTGGTAAAAGGGGAAAATGAGTAAAATGCTAGATGTAAAAGATGAGTTTACTTTCTAATGATGAAATATTATATGAATATGTATGTGTTAGAGGATTGTAAACTTATGATGAAAGTAGTTATGAAACCTTGAAAATATGATGAATATCTTATGTGGTTAAATGATGCTATATAAGTTATTTATATGTTATTGGAGTAAATGACTAATATTGTGTTATATGGTGGGAATGAGGAAAGATCCTAAAGTTGGCGGCGATGTCGGTGGAACTTGTTAAGTTACCAAGAACCAAACCCAACACTCGCCGAGGTAAGGATAAGTCTTTATTTGTGCATTTGGAATGGAAAATGTGTGTATTTTCTGGTTATGCAATGATTGAGTTATGAATTACGCATTTAGTATAAACATATATGGGTGTGTTTATACTAAAGTAGGCGTAGATTTACGGGAAATGGAAAATGTGTGTATTTTTTGGTTATGCAATGATTGAGTTGTGAATTATGCATTTAGTATGAACATATATGGGTGTGTTTATACTAAAGTGGGCGTAGATTTACGGGAAATGAGAAATGGTGAAATCAAGGAAAGGAAAATATATTTTTAGCCGACTATGAATGGTTAACGACTCTGGCGTGAGTATGTAAGCAAAATTATGGCTTGAGTATATAAGCGAAACTCTGGCTTGAGTATATAAGCAAAACTCTGGCTTGAGTATATAAGCGAAACTCTGGCTTGAGTGTATAAGCAAAACTCTAGCTTGAATATATAAGCGAAACTCTGGCTTGAGTATATAAGTGAAACTCTGGCTTGAGTATATAAGCAAAACTCTGGCTTGAGTATATAAGCAAAACTCTAGCTTGAGTATATAAGCAAAACTTTGGCTTGAGTATATAAGCAAAACTCCGGCTCAAGTATATGTAGCAAGTTTTCTTTTAAGAGAAATGAGAATCTGCTTTTAGCTAACCCTAAGTGGTGTAGCGACTTTGGCTCAAGTTATGCAGCAAAGCAAAATGAATTTCAAAAATGGTTTACTAACCGTTTTATTATGTGGATTATCTTATAATGATGTTTATTGAATTAACGACTTACTCCTTTGTGTGTTTGTGCACTTGTCATTGATAATCTCATTCCAGATAAACAGATGACATGAGGGGTGTAACGCCTCAATTTACTAACACGGAAAAATTCAATTCTTTTCTAACAGGATATATTCTTAATAGATATACTCATTAAAATTTCAATTCAACCAATCACTCCAATAGTGTGAGTGGAACAATAAAAGGAAAACAATACGGTAACTCCACAACACTAATTTCTACACCTATTAATCTATTAAACCAAACATCTAGAACATAATGAAACTCCCATAAACGGGTCCAATATCAACATAAACAATCTTTTGAAAACCATTACAAAACACATGCTAAAATCCAAGGCAAGTTAATTCACTTCAAGATTCTGATGTCTCTTATTACTTGGCTCCACCTACAATCCGATTACCACGGATTGAGTAAACAAGACAACAAAGAGAGAGTCAGTCATTATACTTGGCTCCACCTATAACATGGTGGGTTTAAATAGAATAATAACATTAGAACATTACGAAACAGGAACTACGCATCATTTCGGCACAAACACCTCCCTGAGATTCCATGAACCAGTAATCATAACCATACCACTCATCCATAATACAATCAACTTTCAACCATTCGAACCACAATCAAAATCCATACTACAAGTGCATATCCAAAATCCTTACCACGAGGGCAGATCCAAAATCCATACCACGAAGGCAGGTCAAATTCCATACCACGAAGGCAGGTCAAAATCCATACCACGAAGGCAGGTCAAAATCCATACCACGAAGGCAGGTCAAAATCCATACCACGAAGGCAGGTCAAAATCCATAGGACTAACGCGATTAAATAGGAAGTTCATGAGATTTCCCGTTTAATCGTGTTAACCAATTGAAACCCTCCAACTAGTGAGTGTCGTTGGAGTTTCCAATGTCAAGATTCTAATACCACAAAGTTTAATGCTGCTCCTTCACCTGAGTTTTCGCTAATGCTTTGCACTACAGCTCAGTTGCGTTCTCCGCCGTCTCCTCCAACCTTAGGGTCTTTCAACCCAAAATAACAACAATCACAACACATCAATTTACATATCAAGATATTAATAGTACTAACCAATACTCATATAACATAAGAAAACATCATCTATTCGTTTCATCCTCAATAGAAAGGTTTCCCTAATATTGAAATGACTCTACGGTTTTGAAACAACTCCTCACACATCCATTTCAAAAAACAACTCATACTCTATGAGTTTTACAAGGTCTTCCAAAGTAAAACGAACCGCAATGTCAAGAGAGGATTTATGGGGTTTTATCCCTAAACATGGAGAAGAAACCTCATTCAAAATTATGACATTCAACCCTAAGAGAGGCTAAGTTAAGTGATTTACCTCTTCTCCGGTCTTTTCCTTGACTCTAAGGGCGCACAACTCCCCCAACCGTTCCTCTTCCCTTGTTTTTTTCGAAAATAATACCCAATCCTCACTTGGGACGTCTATTTTAGGTTTTAAGATTTTAGACTCTCGCTCAAGCGAGGGTAGGCTCGCTTGGACGAGAACCCACGACTCATCGCATCATTCAGGAACTGATGCTCTCGCTCGGGCGACATTTTCTCACCCAGGCGAGATTCGTCCCGAGGCCACACCACTCTCTCGCTTAAGCGAGCTCCGTCTCTCGCTCAGGCGATAAACCCAGGAAAATACTTGGGAACAACACTGAGTCTCTCGCTTGGGCGAGCTCCTCTCGCTCAAGCGAGAATCACCTAGTAACTCCCAGACTTCCTGTTATCCACTATATTCAAAAATTGCAAATTTTGGGATGTTACAATCCTTCCCCCTCAAAGAATTTTCGTCCCCGAAAATTAACATACCTGCTTCGAACAAATGTGGATAATCCATTCTCATGTCATGCTCCACTTCCCAAGTAGCATCTCCCGTGTCTACTTGACTCCATAATACCTTAACCAAAGGAATCTCCTTCCCACGCAACCTCTTGACACTTCTGTCCAAAATCCTTACTGGAGGGGTCCTGAAGGTCAAGTTTTCCTTCAATTGTATCCAATCTGGTTCGATAACATGGGATGGGTCCCCAATGTATTTCCTTAGTTGAGACACATGAAATACATTGTGAAGATTAGACAACAACGGTGACAAGGCAATCTGATAAGCAACGGGACCAATCCTCTTCAAAATCTGATACGGTCCAATGAACCTCGGAGTAAGCTTTTGGGTTTTCAATATCCGACCAATTCCTGTGGTCGGGACCACTCTCATAAATACATGATCCCCTTCTTGAAATTCAATCAGCTTCCTTCGATTATCATAGTAGCTCTTTTGTCTACTCTGCACTGTCTTCATATTCTCCCTGATTCTCTTAATCTTCTCTGTCGTCTCTTGGACTACCTCAAGTCCCAACACCAAATTCTCTTCGGTCTTGAACCAACTGATCGGAGTCCTACACTTCCTCCCATATAGAGCTTCATAAGGTGCCATTCCAATACTCGAGTGAAAACTGTTGTTGTAAGTGAATTCAATCAGAGGTAACATACTATCCCAACTTTCGGGTTGTTCTAATACGCATGCCCTTAACAGGTCTTCCAAAGACTGAATCGTTCTCTCAAAATGACCGTCCATTTGTGGGTGATAAGCAGAACTCAATTTCAGCCTAGTACCCAACGCAGATTGTAAGCCTTTCCAGAAATTCGAAGTAAAACGAGGGTCTCTATCTGAGACGATACTTGTTAGAATCCCATGCAACCTCACTATTTCCTTTATGTACAACTCTGTTAACCCTTCCAATGAATACCTTACATTAATCGGTAGAAAATGTGCAGACTTAGTCAATCGGTCCACAATGGCCCAAATCGAATCATAACCTTTCTGCGTTCTCGAAAAACCAGAAACAAAGTCCATAGAGATACTGTCCCATTTCCATACTGGAATCTCCAATGACTGCAGTTCCCCCGCCGGCCGCTGATGCTTAATCTTAGCTTTCTGGAAAGTCAAGCAACTAGACACATACTGAACTACATCTCTTTTCATCCCAGACCACCAAAACATCTTCCTCAAGTCTTGATACATTTTTGTTGTCCCCAAGTGAATGCTCATCTTACTCTTGTGCGCCTCATCTAGAATGTCTCTTCTCAACTCGGTGTCTTGTGGCACACAAATCATTCCTTTGTATCTCAACAAACCATTAGTATCTATCTGAGGGTCTTTCCCTTTGTCGTCACCTATCAATGCCCTCTTAGTCTGTAGTTCATCATCAAGCAACTGCATGGTTTTAATTTGATCAAATAACTCATTAGTCACCTTGAGCATTCCCAGTACTACACTCTTCGGCTTCATTTCTACTGCTAAGTTCAAATCCCAAAATTCCTCGATCATTTTCATCTCGTGCACCATAAGGGCAGACATATGCAAAGATTTACGACTCAAAGCGCTGCTACCACATTAGCTTTACCAGGGTGATATTGCAGGCTAAAGTCATAATCCTTCAAAAATTCCATCCATCTCTTTTGCCTCATATTCAACTCCTTCTGATTAAATAGGTACTTCAAACTTTTGTGATCGCTGAAGACTTCAAACCATACACCATAGAGGTAGTGCCTCCAAATTTTTAAAGCAAACACTACTGCTGCTAACTCCAAATCATGAGTAGGGTAGTTTTGCTCATGAGGTCTCAATTGTCTCGAAGCATAAGCAACCACTTTCCCTTCTTGCATTAACACACAGCCCAAACCTTGTTTTGAAGCATCACAATACACGTTGAAGTTCATTTCCGAGCAAGGCGACCTTAACACTGGTGCTGAGGTTAGTTTTCACGTCAACTCTTGGAAGCTCTCTTCACACCGGATTGTTCAAACAAAAGGTTCTCCTTTTCTGGTCAGCTTAGTCAAAGGCAAAGCTAGTTTCGAGAATCCTTCTATAAACTTCCGATAGTATCCTGCTAGTCCAAGGAAACACCGGATCTCTATCACCGATCTTGGTACTGCCCACTCCATTACTGCTTCAACCTTAGAGGGATCCACTGCAACCCCTTCCTTGGTTATCACATGCCCAAGAAAGTTCACAGACTCAAGCCAAAAGTCACACTTCGACAACTTAGCATACAATTGGTTGTCTCTCCAAAACCTTTAATACAATTCTCAAATGTTTAGTGTGTTCTTCCCGACTTTTAGAATATATCAAGATGTCGTCAATGAAAACTACCACAAATGAATCCAGATAGGGATAGAAAATCCTATTCATATACTCCATAAAGATCACAGGAGCATTAGTTACACCGAAAGGCATCACTAGATACTCATAGTGCCCATATCTCGTCCTGAAAGCAGTCTTAGGGATATCCTCCGTTCGTACCCTCAATTGATGATAACCCGACCGGAGGTCGATCTTTGAGAATACTACGACTCCTTTCAACTAGTCCATCAAGTCATCGATCCTAGGCAGAGGGTAACGATTCTTGATCGTAACCTTGTTTAGCTGTCGATAATCAGTGCACAACCTCATGGAACCATCATTCTTCTTGACCAACAAAACTGGTGCACCCCAAGGTGAAACACTCGGACGGATGAACTTCTTAGCCAATAAGTCTTCTATCTGCTTCTTCAATTCCACCAACTCTAGAGGTGCCATTCTATACGGAGCTATCGAGATAGGTCCGGTTCCAAGCACTAGCTCAATCGAAAACTCCACTTCTCTAACTAGTGGTAACTCAGGAATTTCTGCGGGAAACACCTCCGGAAATTCGCACACTATTGGCAAGTCATTCATCTCTGACTTCTTCTCCCCTTCCAAGGAAGCAAGCAACACATAAACTAGTGCTCTTTCCTTAAAGGAAGTTTCAACCTCACAGGCCGATAATAAATTCGGACCATTAGGAGTGTCAGACATCTCACTAGAGTTCCCAAACATTACAGTTTTATCAAAACAATTTAGCAGGACCATATGTTCGGATAACCAGTCCATACCCAGTATCATATCGATCTGAGATAATGGCAAACATATCAAATCTATCAAGAAGGTCCTATCATACATTATCACGGGACACTTGTGACAACAAGTCGACACTACAACAGGTGCATTAGTAGGGGTAGTAACCGTCAAATCAAAGGGTAACACATCAACTTTCAAGCTCAAACGTTCCACACATTCACAAGATATAAAAGAATGAGTGGCACCCGAATCAAGCAACACACACAAGGAGGTACCATTCACCACACAACTACCTTTGATTAGACCTTCAATATCAATGGCTTCGGAACCATTCATAGTGAATACTCTGCCATTAGTCTTGGGTCTCTCAGCATTCGGAAGGTTCACATTCCTATTCAGCTTAGGACAGAACCTCTTCATGTGTTCAGGCTCCTTACAAAAGAAGCACCCATTCCCCGCTCCGGGACATATGTCGCCAAAATGAGTCTTACCACACTTGTTGCACAAAGGTGGTTGCTGTCTGCTAGAAGTAGTTGGAGGTTTAGACCTCTGCATAGTAGGCCCCCGATATCCAATAGGTGGGGTATAAGGCCGTCTGTTGTCAAAGAATGCCTTACCCTTCCCTTTCCCATGCACAAAATTCCTCTGAGGCCCAAAGTTTCTGTGTGGATTGGCCTTCTGCTTAACCGCATCCCTAGCCCTTCGATCGTCCTCATACATCCTACACTTATTGACTAAGGTAGGAAAATCTACTATCTCTTGATGCCCGAATGCCATTTTAAGCTCTGGCCTCAAACCAACCTCGAATTTGGCACACTTGGACCTCCCATCTACATCCATATCATAGTAGGGGCAATACCTTCCTAGCTCTTCAAACTTTGCTGCATATTCACCTACGGGTAGACTTCCTTGCTCCAGACGCAAGAACTCAATCTCGTTCTTTCTCTTCAGGTCTTCAGGGAAGTACTTATTGAGAAACCTCTCTTTGAACAATTCCTAGGTAACTGCCCTTCCTTCAGCTTCCATTTGCCTCCTGGCGTATTCCCACCAAGTCTTTGCTTCCTTAGTCAGCATGTAGGAAGCATAGATCACCTTCTGACCATCTTCTCAACCCATGGCTCTGAAAATATTTTCTAGCTCTTGGATCCATTCATTAGCAGCATCAGGAGCAAAGCCTCCTTGGAATTGACTCGGATGGCGTCGACAGAATTCATCCAATCCACGGTACTCCGCCGGTCCTTATGGTGCGAGTGGCGGTGGGTTAGGGTGATGTTTGATATTCTGGTTCAAATGCTGCAGATTCTCGTTCACATTCTGCAACACAGCGGTCATCTGTGCTAACAATTTGTTATGTCCGTTTCCTCTACCACGTCCAGCCATCTCTCACCTGCACTCTCCCTCATCAGCATACTGAAATTTAAACAGACAAGTTTATCACTTATTCACAATTCAAGCAATTCAAACACTTCAAGCAATCCAAACAGTCGAAACATTTCAAGCAATTCAAGCAACTCACATCAATTAAGCAAGTCAAACACACCACACAATCCACATCAATCACACAAAGAAACACGTTAGGTCATGCCCTAGACCGTAGGATTAACCTCAGCTCTGATACCATAATTGTAACGCCTCAATTTACTAACACGGAAAAATTCAATTCTTTTCTAACATGATATATTCTTAATAGATATACTCATTAAAATTTCAATTCAACCAATCACTCCAATAGTGTGAGTGGAACAATAAAAGGAAAACAATACGGTAACTCCACAACACTAATTTCTACACCTATTAATCTATTAAACCAAACATCTAGAACATAATGAAACTCCCATAAACGTGTCCAATATCAACATAAACAATCTTTTGAAAACCATTACAAAACACATGCTAAAATCCAAGGCAAGTTAATTCACTTCAAGATTCTGATGTCTCTTATTACTTGGCTCCACCTACAATCCGATTACCACGGATTGAGTAAACAAGACAACAAAGAGAGAGTCAGTCATTATACTTGGCTCCACCTATAACATGGTGGGTTTAAATAGAATAATAACATTAGAACATTACGAAACAGGAACTACGCATCATTTCGGCACAAACACCTCCCTGAGATTCCATGAACCAGTAATCATAACCATACCACTCATCCATAATACAATCAACTTTCAACCATTCGAACCACAATCAAAATCCATACTACAAGTGCATATCCAAAATCCTTACCACGAGGGCAGATCCAAAATCCATACCACGAAGGCAGGTCAAAATCCATACCACGAAGGCAGGTCAAAATCCATAACACGAAGGCAGGTCAAAATCCATACCACGAAGGCATGTCAAAATCCATATCACGAAGGCAGGTCAAAATCCATAGGACTAACGCGATTAAATAGGAAGTTCATGAGATTTCCCGTTTAATCGTGTTAACCAATTGAAACCCTCCAACTAGTGAGTGTCGTTGGAGTTTCCAATGTCAAAATTCTAATACCACAAAGTTTAATGCTGCTCCCTCACCTGAGTTTTCGCTAATGCTTTGCACTACAACTCAGTTGCGTTCTCCGCCGTCTCCTCCAACCTTAGGGTCTTTCAACCCAAAACAACAACAATCACAACACATCAATTTACATTTTAAGACATTAATAGTACTAACCAATACTCATACAACATAAGAAAACATCATCTATTCGTTTCATCCTCAATAGAAAGGTTTCCCTAATATTGAAATGACTCTACGGTTTTGAAACAACTCCTCGCACACCCATTTCGAAAAACAACTCATACTCTATGAGTTTTACAAGGTCTTCCAAAGTAAAACGAACCGCAATGTCAAGAGAGGGTTTCTGGGGTTTTATCCCTAAACATGGAGAAGAAACCCCATTCAAAATTATGGCATTCAACCCTAATAGAGGCTAAGTTAAGCGATTTACCTCTTCTCCGATATTTTCCTTGACTCTAAGGGTGCACAACTCCCCCAACCGTTCCTCTTCCCTTGTTTTTTTTTCGAAAATAATACCCAATCCTCACTTGGGACGTCTATTTTAGGTTTTAAGATTTTAGACTCTCGCTCAAGCGATGGTAGGCTCGCTTGGGCGAGAACCCACGACTCATCGCATCATTCAGGAACTGATGCTCTCGCTCGGGCGACATTTTCTCGCCCAGGCGAGATTCGTCCCGAGGCCACACCACTCTCTCGCTTAAGCGAGCTCCGTCTCGCTCAGGCGATAAACCTGGGAACAACACTGAGTCCCTCGCTTGGGCAAGCTCCTCTCGCTCAAGCGAGAATCACCTAGTAGCTCTCAGACTTCCTGTTATCCACTATATTCAAAAATTGCAAATTTTGGGATGTTACAAGGGGGACTCATTTTTTGGGAGCTTAGGGAGCCTTATATTTTGGATTTATTTAGTTGCACTATTTTTTTGTACATGAGAGCATATTTGATAGTTCAAAACATTGTATAACTACGGATATATATTAACTAACATGAGGTTGTAACTCTGGATATGTGTAGCTAAGAGTATTTTGGAAGCCCATAGCTAGTTGTATGCGGTAGTTACTAACCTACATTAATACGAATTATGTTTTTCTGTCAAATGATTATGTATCTCATTATGGATTCATGGATTGAGTGTGAGGAGGGAAGTGAGACTTTGAAGTAAGGTTATTAAATTGATAATGTGATTTATGAGTAAATGCATGAAATGGAATTAAAATAAGGAAAAAATTTAAGGGTAGAATTTTGGGTCCTTACATGGACTACGATTAACATTATTTCTCTCCTTTTAATATTTATATAATAAAAGTCACTATAATAAACAAAGCATTTTTTACATAATACATATTCCGGTCTTGATCCCTTATTCCGCATAGGGATATTTAAAAGCAAGATAAATATTTGTCACACATAAAAATAAAAAATTATATTGTCTTTTAATAAATGATAATTAAATTATATAGAAAAAACAATAAATATTTAAACAAGTTTATGGCACAGATCAAAGCTATTAATGAAGGTATTCTCTTAATACAAGCAGACATGGTGCTAATACATTTCCTGAGCCGTAATAGACTCTCACGCCTCCTAAACCTAGTTCAAAGATCAAAATTATGTAAATTGGATATAAAGAGGGTTTTCTGCATTTTGCCCGAAAAAGGTAGTTTTGACTCCAATTTTTCAGAGATGATCAAATCTTATAATTTCCATTACCTCTTCCAACCATGGAAGTTGAGAGGTCGTCGTGACAATAACCTATCTACTACCATAATTTCATATTTTGAATAATGATTTTCAATTGATTTTGTTAGTTATTTAGGATACTCTTATACAAATAAATTACTATCATAATAGATCATATGTCATTTATTCATTAAATTTTTCATCATTTATACTCATATTCAATGTTGATAATACTTTATCTAAAAAGAGGATAATATATATTATATTTAGTGGATCTAGTTCAAATTCGAAAGTTAGTCGATTGATATTTATGATCATATAAACCTTTGAGGCTAGGGATTATCATTCGAAATTTGGGCAATGCCCATGGGGCCTGCCCATAATTTTTGGGCGTGCAGGACATGGAAAATATATCTTCTAGATCAAAATGTTCGCTTCGACCAACACAGTGTTGGTTTAGTGGTGTAACATCATGTTAGATCCTCAAGATCAAAAGGTTAATGATTCGATTCTTGATAGTGACACTTGTTAAGAGGGGCAACCACACACCCTGAAAGAGATTAATTCATTACCCAAAAGATGATGGGATACCATTGGTAGTACCAAAAAAAATGTTAGCTTCACCCACAGACTTTTCTAATAGGGAGGGCAAGCCAAATTATTATTACATTAGTTATTAAGTGTTATGTTTTGATTTTCCGTAGGATATGAAAGATATGTAATGCTAAATTGTTTGAACTAATACATTGTTATGTGTAATTTTAAAAATAGGATAGCCAAATATGATTATTTTTTTAAAAATTTGTTTAGTTTCATTTATTTTTATTATTTCAATTGTATAACGGATAGCTCGGAAGCCTGCCCTGCTCATATTTAGGGCGAACACAATATGATATTTCATGCCATTTTTACAAATGAACATGCTCTTGCTCGCCCTAATTTAAGTGAGCATTACGCAAATACGGACAGGACGACCCAAATTGCCAATATTACAAAAAATATATTTGATATTAAAAGTTAGTAAAATCAATATTTATGGTCGAACTTATGCAACCAACGGATGACAATAAGTTTAGATGGGTTTGGGTAGTGCACTGTCCATACTCAACCTATTTTGCCATTTTGGGTACAAAAAATATATTTGATATTAAAAGTTAGTAAAATCAATATTTATGGTTGAACTTATGCAACCTATAGATGACAATGGGTCTAGATGGATTCGAGTAGTGCACTATCCATATTCGTCTTATTTTGCCATTTTGGGACTCAAATCCGCCCTGGAGTCGCACAGGTATCTGTCGAGATTGTTACCTATGGATCCTTGGGTACCTAGCAGATCCGTATATATCCAAAAATTTATAAAATATTTAAAAAATTACAAACAACTTATACGTTTGTGCACTTATTTTCTATAAAACATTTATACATTTTAGTCAATCAAAACAATAAGAATAATGATAATACCAATTATAAAACATAATTAGAGTACAAATACACAAATTTATTGTCATTTAAATATAATATTTTTACTAAAAACATAATTTAAAATATAACATATCAAACATCTAAGTTATAGATTAACTAATATAACATCAATACTTAATGACATGTATTAAGAAGAAAAATATGTTTAGTTATGTTATTACGTGTATATATATTTAAGAACTGTGGGGTTGAGTATTAACCAGACTCAGACTAGTTGATCAACAAGTTTCAAAATCTTTGATCTCAACTACTTATAGGTCTAAAAATATGAATCTAGGTCCAACCAATTATAAATATTATCGATGTATACCCGTACTTTCGTACTTTCGAGTACCATTGGCCATCTAATTCAAACCTAACCGAACCATACTAACACCAATTGCAGCAAACTTTGGGCAGTGATAACTTATGAGAAGTCATGATGCAGAACTATCCATTTCATGTACTAAAGGAAGTTGTTGTATTTCTTTAATGTTAATTAATTTAGTAGGTGGATAGTGGTTAAATGTTGATAATTTTACTTCGACAAAGCTTAGGTAAAGTACCATATGTGCTAGTGATACATGAACCAATTAGAGGATGACAAGTGAACATTTTTGTTTACTATTTCATTTAACCTTTCCTTATGATTTTAAATGACATGACAATATATAATTAGTCGGAACATGATTTGAATAAGGTGATACCCATACATTAAAAGTAAGGACAAAACAGCTGATCACATCCCTTTTCCCTTACCTTTGAAACCAAAACAATCACAATACATTTAAGAGAGTAAGATGACGATGCAAAGTGATGATGACTCACAATCTTTAATGATTTTCTACCTCACATGTTTTCCGGTCACAAAATGCTGATGCTTAGGTGCAACAACAGTAGCAGTTCCCTTCAAATGTTTGACCCTGTCTCTTATATTTCTTCGGTACCTCTTTCCCTCACATTTTGTAGACTTAAACCCTCTTTCCCTTCTTCTGGCCCTTTTCTATCCAAAATCAAACCCACTTTCACTTCCCTCTCTTCTTCTTCTTTATCTGCTTCATTCTTCTCTGTCACCACCACCAAACCACCACCACCCATTTCCCCATCTCGGTGGAATCTTACGCCGGCGGCCACCATGCTGCACCACGACCCTCTTATCTCTGACATCTATGCCACAGGTGTTTCTGGCGTTGTGGCCCTTTCCTTCCTTAGACTTTGGCAAGAAACTGCAAAACGAGGGATTTTCGATCAGGTGCGTGTTTGATGTCAAAATTTAATATTAATTGTGATCGATTTTTTAATGAAGTATGAAGTCCACATTTAATACTAGGGGAGAAGTAAAAGAGTTTATAAGTAGAAAAACTCATGAAACTAATGTCTTAAGGTTATGGTTCAAGACATGATGTATCAATTGTCTCTCTCCACTCTTCCCTCTCATACCCATACCCATTAATAATGGAACTCCCAATTGGTTGGAGTCTTCTCGTTCGCAGTCTGGTGCAACAAATTGAACTGGAAAAAAAACTAATAAGACATAGTTACAATGGTGTAAGGTCTCTATATCGTCAGGTAGACCTAAAGGTCAGATTCTGATTCTTAGGAGCGACACTTCATGTGGCCACGTACCTCGAGAAAAGGGATTAGTTACATAAGTGAAGAAACCTTTGGTTATACCAACAAAAATTAAACTGAAAAAAGATTGTGTTTTTTTAGTCATATGGGTTTAAGTTGAAGGAAAATTAGAGTGGTGAAATTTTGAGCAATTTGAGTGTTAGCTATCTGGGTAATGCCTAATTCAAAATGACAAATTTCTTCTGCTATAGTTTTGTGCATTAGAATAAAAAATTTCTAATAATATGGGAATGGATTTTGGTGATCCTAGCTTCCTAGGAAGTAATGTTCAAATGTATTGTTTGACCAATGCCAGTTATATGTTGATGCCAATTGAGTTTTTTTATTATAAAAAGATTAATAATTTAGGGACCATACTAAAACCTACTCCTGAGACCCTGTGAGAGATTGTCATTCTTCCTCCTCAATGAAAATCTTCTATCTCTGGCTCTCTGCTCCAGCATGCCATGCTCATGTATTTTTGACACATGTACTTTCATAGTGGTTGTAGGCCTAATCCAAAGAGTGCTGCTATGATTATATTCACACACACCACCCCCACACCACACAGACAATATATAACAAAATTTGAACATGTTAGAGCCTTACGATTAAGACCGTGTATATATACCCTCCTTAGATCCCGCCACTGAGAGCCCCGTGTAATGGATCATCATTTTGATATACCATGTAAATCTGAAAAGAGACTGGGCGGCTCAGTGTGCGAGGCTGCCAACTAGTAGGGTCTGAAGAGGGTAGATTTACGCAGTCTTAACCTCACAAACGAAGAAGGTCTAGTACCAGACTTTCATAAGTAGTTGCTGTAGTACTTAGTACTATCTTTCAAAGAGAGTAAGCGTATTTTTTTCCATATCATATACTGTATTTCTAATTGTGTATCTCGTCCACTTCTGCGGAGTTCTGATCAATTATTTTTGTGTTTAGAAATTGAATAGGAAACTAGTACATATAAGCATAGGCCTGATATTCATGGTCTGCTGGCCACTATTCAGGTAATTGTTGAATTTGTGATTGATGAGCGAATTGAAAATTCTGTTACAATATCCATCCCTTGTTTAATCATTTTTCTTCAATCATTACAGTACTGAATGGTCGGGATCAATCCTTGCTTCTCTTATTCCAGGAGGCAATATAATTCGAATGCTTATTATTGGACTTGGATTATGGAAAGATGAGGCCACAGTGAGGTCAATGAGCAGATTTGGAGACTACAGGTTCTAGTACTGTACACAACTATACATTAATGCCTGTAACAATATTAGATTGTTCGTTACAAATATTTTTCTCATTTTACTGTTAATTTTTTTCTCAAGAAGTATCTGGTTAAACTGATCAATCCAAACCTGACACAAAATGGGTATAACTGTTTCACATTTGGAATTATGGCACATAAAAAAGGAACAAGGCATGCCGCAAAAAACAGAAGGAATGGATTATTGTATAAATTAGTTGGCGGGCTACACATTTGGGCTGTCGGATGTCGTTTTAGAGAATGAAACTAAAACATTTTGTAAAAGTTTTCACTGATTGAGAATTGATTACTTATTTACATGTTTTCACATTATTTCTTCGTTTGTTCTTATTTATCCTCTGCATCAGGGAACTTCTTAAAGGGCCACTCTATTATGCTGCAACTATTACCTTCGCAGCTATAATATACTGGAGAACTTCGCCGTTATCCATTGCTGCAATATGCAATATGTGCGCAGGAGATGGTATGTTGCCCAGAATTAAGCGATGTTTCAGTTGCACTCGAAGTTCTTTAGAACTGTTCTTTTTTTACATTAAACAGTGATCTGTCTGCATCGCTATCACGACTTTTGAGCAGAGAAAGCAGCTACATGGATAAAAGAGAGTATATGCTGAGAGGACCCTGATCATTATTCTTGATATGCTGTTTCAGGTATGGCTGACATTGTTGGAAGGCGATTTGGTGGTAACAAATTACCATACAACAAAAACAAGTCCTACGTTGGTTCAATTGCGATGGCATCCGCCGGATTCATAGCTTCTATTGGGTAACTTTCTCTTGACATAATATTGCTTCACTTTTTCCATCCCAGGAAAAGCATAAGAAATCTATTCATCTATGACAGGTATATGTTATATTTTTCGTCATTCGGATATATTGAGAGGAGCTGGAACATGGTTCTTGGTTTTCTAATTGTGTCCATCGTCACGACAGTTGTAGAGTCCCTTCCTATCAGCACAGAGCTTGATGACAACCTCACAGTTCCCCTCACTTCCATATTGGTGGGCAGCATTGTATTCTGATGACAACCTTAACTTGATTATTATTTTGACATTTCCTTTCTAGGAATGTGAGAATTTCAAACTGGGTTGCTTAACTTATCTCAACAATGTTTCAGCCTTCAGGGTTGTTTCTATCTAGATTTGAGGACATGATGAATTTCTGAATATCAATGCATCTTAAAAAAATACTTAGGAAATAGCAGCTTAAATTTTGCTAGGCAACAAATGTTTAGACAAGAGTATAAAGCTTGATAAGAACTTAATCTTGTTTTAACGAAGAATTTAGGAGAACAAACTCACTAATAATGAATAATTTCTATTAACTTCAAACTTGCATTTCTTATGGTGTTTCATATTTATGTGTAGTGTAGGCAGTCAACTCTTGGCATCCTAGAATAAAAACAAAAATCATCACTTGAATAGCCTAATACTAAATTACTCACTTATGGCTGATTCAATTCAGCCATTATTCATTTCCCACGTTTTCCCCATATAACTCACCCACTAATAGCATGTTTGGGATAGATTATTTTTCAAGATTATGCTTATTTTTTTGCTGAAAATATAAAATATGTATGTTTGACAAACAAATAAATTATCAACTCAGCCGTTAAAAAAAAAATCAATAGAAGCTCCAAAATCATGAGTTGGTTTATTTTTTATTAGCTTATTTTTTTTTTTCACTTCTCATTTTATCTCATCATAACTTTATTTATCTCATCTTTTTACTCTTCCACAAAATACCATAACTCTTCACATCATCATTACCAAATTTCACAACTCCTTCTTTTAGATTATGCTTCACATTTGCATTGACACGATGGGAAGGGAGAACACATGATGCTAGAATTTTTTATGAAGCACTCCGTGATAAAATCTTAAAATTTTGGCATCCTCCCAATGGTTTGATAATCAATTTCCTTACATAGTTTCATTTTAGTTAATGCTATATTTAATCCTACTAATAATATTATTGGGTTCTAATTTCTCTTCACGTTTTTAATCGTTTGTGAGGTCAATATTATTTGTTTTATGAATTATGTAATTTAAGTTTAGCAACTTCTATTTATTTGTGTGTTATATTGTTTTTTAATATTTATATTGGTTTTTATATTGTGTTTTATTTTTGTAGTATTTGTTATGCAATATTAAAAATTTATAGTAAAAATATATATGATGGTACATATTAAAAAAAAATATTTAAAAAATATTGTAAAAAAACAACCAATATAATCATAACGTAAACAAATAACTTCATATTATTTTCTATAATTTACTATGTGAAAAATAATATTTCTACCTTATCCAAACAAAACAGATTAATTTATATTCAGTTTTCAACTAAGGTACCCAAACATAAACAGATTAACAGATTATAATCTCACAATTTATAAACTGAAACTAAAAACATAATACATAACAAACAAACGCTAAAGATAATAAAACACACTTGTGGCTGATTTCATCCAGCCATTATTCAGTTCAAATGATCACCCATATAATTCATATTCTAAAGACAATAAAACACACTTAAATCTATCTTTAATAGCCACCAGAAAATTCATGGCAGCTAACAAAGCAATAAACACATACCCCTATCTCATCTTTAATTGGTGGTTACACTTTCATTTGAATGACTCCATATTAATTGCATGACTCCATTATTGACATAAAATACTCAAGATCCCTATTGTATGAAGCTGAACACGTGAAGAATAGATGAAGGTGGGTTGTCCAAAGTGTATAAGGGTCCCACTTACACAATTCTTCACTAATTTAATGAAAACTTAATGACTTGACTTGATTCACAATTCCACATCATCCTCCTTCTCCAATAAGATGTGACTTTGAAGTGGACCTTCTACTTGGATGATACAATTTGTCAATTTGAGTTCTTCATGAATTAATTTTGAGCTTGCTTCCATTAAAAGTTCAACTAAATGGTTGAGCGTTTGTTCCCTTATTTGCCCTTGTTCTAGTCATTGGACTTCCAATGCCTTGTATGACTTCTAGATCCACATTGGGCTCTATTGGGCTCACGCCATTCCCTCATTCAAGTGAATTTGTCCCCGAATAAGAGTTTTCATCACCTACATCGAAAAAAGATAAGTCTACCACATTAAAAGTTGCACTATAACCTCCATGTTCACTAGGAAGGTTCAACTTATAAGCAGTGTCTTTGATCTTGACCATAACTTGAAATGAACCTTTTCCTTTTGGTTACAACTTGGATTTCCTTTGAGAATGAAACATTTCCTTCCTCATGTGTACCCAAACCTAATATCCGGGTTCAAAGACCACCTTCTTCCTTCCTTTATTGGCTTGCCTTATACAGCTTTCGGTCCTCCTCTCAATTTGACTCTTCACTTGATCATGTAATTTCCTTACATATTCACCCTTGGCCCTACCATATTTGTACTTCAAAATTTAAGAGTTAGGTAAATGCAATAAATCAAGAGGAGTTAAAGGATTCAAACCATAAACAAGCTCAAAAGGAGAAAATTTAGTAGTACTATGAATAGTCCTATTATATGCAAACTCCACATGAGTCAAACACTCCTCCCAAGACTTTATGTTTTTTTTACAACCCTTAAAAGGGAAGTAAGTGTCATATTTACAACTTTAATTTGCCCATCCGTTTGAGGATGGTAAGTAGTGGAGAAAAGAAGTTTTGCTCCTAACTTCTCCCACAAAGTTCTCCAAAAGTAACTTAGGAACTTGATGTCCCTATCACTAACAACACTTCTTGGTAGACCATGAAGTCTCACCACTTCTTTAAAGAACAAATCTGCCACATGACAAGCATCATTAATCTTTTTGCATAGTATAAAATGTGTCATTTGTGAAAATCTATCTACCACTATAAAAATTGAATCTTTACTATTTCTTGTCCTAGGCAACCCAACAACAAAATCCTTAGACAAATCAATCCAAGGAGAATCAGGTATAGGAAAAGGTGTATAAAGACCGAGATGCATAACCTTAGATTTGGATTTCTTACACAATGAATATTCAAAAAAAAAATTGCACATCATATTTATGATATGGCCAATGAAAATGTTCATGCATCATGTCAAAGTCTTTTGAACTCCAAAATGCCCCATTAGTCCCTCTTCATGTGTCTCCTTCACAAGCAAATCCTTTATGGAACTTTGAGGCATACATAATCTTTTCTCTTTAAACAAAAACCCTTTGTGCCTAAAATAACCATTTTGGGAAGAATACACACAACTAGCATAGATATGAGAAAATTCCTTATCATGGTCATACTTCTTTGATGCATTCAAGTCCAAATAATTTGGTTTCAAGGGTAGAAAGTAAAACATGTCTTCTTGAAAGTGCATGTGCCACAACATTGGTCTTATCTTTCTTATGTTTCACCACATATGGAAATTGTTCAAGAAATTTAACCCACTTTGCATGTCTTTTATTTAACTATCCTTTCCATTTCAAATATTTCAAAGATTCATGATCATTATAAATCACAAATTCTTTGGGCAAAAGATAGTGTTGCCAAGTTTGTAATACCCTCACTAAGGCATACAATTCCTTATCATAAGTTGGATAATTAAGTGCAGCTCCATTTAATTTCTCACTAAAATAAGCAATTGGATGTCATTCTTCCATCAAAATAACCCCAACACCAACATTAGAGTCATCACATTCAATTTCAAATGATTTAGCAAAATTTGGCAAAACAAGAATAAAAACTAGCCAAACCATGAAAGCTCCTAACATCACTCAAGAATAAAAATTATTTTACATATAAGGCTGATTACCAAATCAAATGCCCCAAATTAATAAAAATAAATAAGTAAAAACGGGTAGCCCAAACCCGCTCGGGTAAGCTCGACCCGAGCCCGGTTTTAATGTAGTCCGGTCAGTCCGGAATAAAAACCCCGGATTCAATGAAAAGTACCTAATATGATACACAAACCTTATAATTTTTTGGGCTTTGGTGGGCCGACTCGGTCAGTCCCGTCCATTTTGACACCTCTAGTGCCACTTTATAGTTAATGGTACAAGTTAGGGGTGAGTCTGAATCAGATAAGATTTGTCCCTTACCCGATTCTAAATGTTGATCGAGTAATTTTTGGACCCGAACCTAAACCCGACTCCAAATGTCGATTGAGTTAGTCTTTGAAACCGAATCCGACTCTAGACCCGATTAAACATAATGCATACCCTTTTAAATAAATTTTAATATTACTTCTTATTAAGGATATTTAATTTGACAAATGAAATGATATATGTATATATGATAAAAAAATAGAGAATCAATGATACTTTCAACAAAAGAGACGTCATTACTCTCTACGCATACTAACAAGATGAATGGATAACCATAGGACGGGTCGAGTCAGGTCATCATTGTCCCTTATCCAATCCTAAATATTGTTGAGGTCAAATTTTTGAATCCAAACTCAATCCTAAAATGATGAAAACCGACCATATTTGAGTCTGACCATGACCAAGTTAAACCGAGTAAGCGAGTATGATTAGATTTTACTCACATTTAGTACAAGTTAACAACACTTTTTCTCTCAACAATCATGATGAAATATAAAGTTGTCACTTTTAAGTAGGGTGTGCAAGACATATCCCATCCCATCAACACTCCCATCTTGGGGATCTTATTTGATAGGTTTAGATTTGGTAATTAAATCTTAACATGTTTTTGAGACATGTTCAGGTTACCTTTTGAGTTATTCTATCCTTCCAAGTTTCATACATTCTTTTAAAGTGTGTAATTTTTTTATAATAAGACATGAGTAATAAATCTTAGTGACTTAAATGTTGGTTTTTGTAACATATTTATATTCATATTTTTTTATTTTATAACATAAAAATATTATTTATTTTAGTTACTTGAGTTATGCATTAATTTATATATTATATTAATATATTGGGTTGATCCTATTTTGTATTAAGTATGTCATAATAGTATTAAGTTTAATTCCATATAAATCTATATGCTATATAAGAAATAAAACTCTTGCCACATAAGTTAAGGACATGTGTCATCACTTCAAGCAAATTTTTCTTTCCAAAAGCTCTCTACCTCTTAATATGCAATCTCAAACATTTGAATGCAACATCTTGCTATTTGAATGTAATTAATCTAAGTAATTAATTAGAATATAATTTATCAAATAAAGAATTTATATTAATTTGTCTATTGAAAAATAACAATTAATCTTTCTACAAAATTAATATAAAAGTATCTACCTATTTTTAATTTGGTGCCAACATGATCTTAGTTTATTAATATTATTAGTTTTTTCCTGCACAGTTTTGGTGCAATATTATGTATTTTTTAAAGAGAGAAAATAAAAAAGTCATTGAAAAAATGATGAAAGTAAAATCGTGTGGGTCCACATCAGGTGTTGGTCTATGCAATGTTAGTGTAAATATTTATACACAATCTATATAAATTGTCTACCATTTATGTGTATTACTTTTTTTGAAGAGTCAATAATTAAAAATGAATGATGAATGATGTACTAATAATGTATTAAACTCATATACTGAGTGTCAAAATTTAAAAACATATATTGTAAGAATTAAAAATGAATTAATGCTTTGAAAATAACTTTATCAGAATGTAAGAATTAACATTATTTTACATCAGACAAGAATTACTATAGACTTTTACATCTTCTAACGTTAGTTCTTGCCCATAGAGTGTTAACGTTAATACTGAAATTTAATTAAAAAGCAAAACTATCATCCAGGGCATGTAAGAGATCAATACCAATTAATAAAAATTAGCTTTATCAAAATAGTAAATAGTAGAATGCATAAATTATTAGCTAATACATTAAAAATGACATATAAATAAATAAACAATGTTATTTTTATAGAACAACGACAAACTATTTAAAACTTGTGTATGAGAAGATATTTGGATACAAATAAACAAAAAAAAAAATTTAGTTTTACAAACAATGATAGAAAGAAAATTGATTATGCAAGAAAAACGAAATGCAAGGCAATATCACAATTCAAGTAATGTTCCTTTGCGGTGTTACTAACAAATAACATACTATAATATATATTTTATATATGAGACTATTTTTACATATATTCATAACTTCGAGTAATAATTTAGATTTTTATACGAGAAAATGATGTATTCATTGGTATGAGTTTTGAACGTATGTGTAATTTCAATTTTTTATTAAAAAATGATCCAAATCAAACCGAAAGCTCATATAATATTTGGACCGGATTGAATGATACATAGTAGTATAAACATACCAGACTAGACTGCACTGAATGTTAATTACGTATTTGGATCGAATAATTTTTTGTCTAAAAATTGATCCAAATAAACTACAAACTCCCCAAATAATTATTGTAAAGGTATAATTAACATAATAATAAATATTGATTAAATCTTAGAAAATGAAAAATAAATTAAAATTTCTTAAACAACTAACACTTCAAAAAGATAGAAAATAGTACATTTTTCAAATTGACAAAGCTTCTAACATTGTTCCTCATTTTATTAAGTTTTTAAATTTATTTTAACATTGTCAATTTTAAAAAAATTCAATAGTTTGAATTAGTAATTAGATATTGATGGTGAAGATATAAGGAAAGTTTAAAAATTTAATTAGACAAAGTATAATATAGATTTGTTTACTAGTCCAAATATTTTAGCTATTTGAAAAATCTACCCATTACCCACATTGAGGGGATCACACCGTAGCAATTGCAGTGTGAATCACAGAATCACTATTAGCCACTCTTCTCCGCGATCTTCTTCTCCTACTATCATAAAGGTTCGAACTCTAGTTCTTCGTAATTGACACTCTTTTCTTTTGTCTCCGTATTAAAGTTATGATCTTTTTTCTCTTCTATTTATATGATTTTAATACTTTATTTAAGTTCTTAATCCGTTAACATGTAATGGTTTCTGGGTAACTCCTTGAATGTTTGATTACTCTCTGGATTTTTAGAATTCTTTGTTGATTGGTGCCAGTTTATCCTTGGTTCAGGGTAATTGGTTTCTTTTATTTTAATTTTAAAAAAATTAGGGATCTATTTTGCATCAATTTGATTGTTGATTATTGATTTTTTGCCATAAGTTTAGACATTTGTGGTGAATTTGTTATTGTAGTCTTTAATGTTGAATTGGAGATCAGAGAGATTGAAAAATGTGGAGAGGATTATGCTTTATGCATTGCCAGTAAGAGAAAATTCTGTTTTTGATGAATGATTGTTAGTTTGTCACCAAGTCAGAGAACCTTTATACCCAATCTGGAATTAGGAATCTGCTAGGAAGCACATATACTGATAAGAAACATTGACACGAGACGATTGGATAACATGATACGAGTATGTTGATATGGAAAAAATTCATACAATAATTGAAAGATATATAAACGCAAATTATCTAAAAAGTATCGATATCACCAATACCTTTTTACCTAATTTGGCATCAGGAAACTGAACAAGTATTTATTTTCACCTTGCAATTTGACTAAAGCGGTTTGGATCAAACAGATTTTAAAATATGGCTTCAGTTTCGATCGTTGATGTTTGAATGGTTAAATTGTTCATTCTTTCTGATCTTTACAATATAATGTTGAGTTGGAAGTCTGGAAGATTTCATCTTACAGAGATGTTAACATCCTTTATAATGAAAAAGCAACCCCTCGGTATCTTGATTTGCTGGGTGATACTCGGTACACAAATGGGGACATTGAACTGATAAGATGAATTAGGATCCTGAAGTAAGTATTTGTATGTCACTGGAAATTGATAGGTCATCCTAACTGTGTATAGTCAAAAGGGAATGACAATGTAGATAATTTTGCAGAAAATCAATACAAATGATATGTATATGATGAAAATATGCTCCTAGTTTATGGTTAAACTACATTTTCTTCACAATATGAATGCTGATAGACCATCTGTTGTGTATTCATACGCTTAACTTCAATGATGATAAAATGTTGTGTATCCACCATCTTTTTTGCTCTTTTAAGCGATTATATTATCTTCATTTTGTTAATGATTCATATGCTTATTTTCTTAGAGTCTGCTAGTTGAACCATACATGGTAGCTCTTTTCTCTTTGTTGTATATGGCCATTCTATACCATCTTAAGCTTATATACAATTTCTTAGTATCTAAAAGTTCTTTAATAATGTAATAGTAAACTGAAAATTAACAATCAAATTTGCACTTACAAAGAGGTGCAGGTCATGCAGATATCATTCTATTCCCTATCATATGTTTTTTTTAACTATGTTTGATTCCTTTTTTGATGTCTAATTTTAATTTTATGAATCTGTTGTGGTGTTTACTGACTTTAACAAGTAATGGGTGTCAGTCACGATCCAAAAGCCTCGGCCAAGACTCATGTCAGTTCCTGATGAAGAAAACTTGTCATCACATTCCGAGGTATGTTCTTCAACTGTGAGTATATGTGCTTTATTTATGCTGCGATTATTAAATAAAATAGGTTTTGGTGGAAATTTCTAACACATTTCACTGTACAGCCAACTTTTGTTACAAATTGTACTTGGGTGCATTTAAGTTTCCAATTTACATTCTCCTACGATTCGACTCTTTGCTAAGTTTTAGGATTGTGCTGGTGGTTTTAAATTAGGAATCCCTTTGGAAGAAAATATTAATTGAACTCATTATGTCTTTCATTAGTATTAGTAATGTTTATAATGTGTTTATGACTTTGTGATCATTGTTCTTTTCTTGTTATATACCTCCTTTTTGAATTAACTACACGGTGGTGAAACATAACATACCTGAAAATTAGCAGCTTCTCTCATAAGGTTATGATCAATAGTGAAGAGAAAAGTAAGATCATATTTAATAATAGATTTTGGGTTCAAAAACAAAATTGGCATCACCATGTACCTGGATCAGTCATCTATAAAACAAGAAGAAATGTGAATTCATTGGATTGTTTCTCCTTCTAGTCCTTTCTTTCATTCTTGTGTAAAATATGACTTCTTTGTTTATGTGTGGTGTTGGAGCTAGATTATTCTAATTATAAATGGCAGCCCAGTACACAAGGCTGTCAGAGGGGTCTAAACTCAACCCAACAAGTAGAGAGACTGTTTGTAGGATTTGAACCTATGGCCTCCAACTCATAAGAAAACAACCTTGAGTTGAGGCTCACCTATTTTAAATAGGCTTAAATATGCTTTTAGTCTCTATAAAATAAGGTGATTTTGCTTTTGGTCCCAGTAAAAAATGGGTTTATATCCCTGCAAAGATGTGAGACAGCATTTATAGTTGATTATAGTACATTCTTGAACAGCCAACCTTTAATTTAAATCCACTAGCATATATTTCTTTTGGAGTAAGGATGGAAAAAATCATGAATACTACTGTAGACTTAGTAGTCTAACTTTCAACCCTGTTAGCATATCTTTCCATTGTGTGATTGACTCTCATATTCATGTGCCTAAAGTTTTTAGTTATGTGCCATTGAATTGAAGCATTAAGAGTATTCAAACACATCTTTTATATAATTATTTGCTTCTGTTGGGATGTTTTGCAGCTTTCGTCTCATTTTTTCTGCGATCTCCTTGATTCCATTATAGTTGATGTGGCATCAGAGTGTCACAGAGTAGCAAGGCTGGGCCTTGATTCTAACTTGGAAGAAGAAGATGAAGAATTGAAGTTGTCAGCACAAGCCAGGGCGAGGGTGGCCAATCCTAGCAATAGTAATGAAACAAATGGAAAATACGTGGTTGACATATTCGGACAAACTCACCCCGCTGTAGCAAATGAAATATTCGAGTGCATGAATTGTCATCGATCTATCATGGCTGGGAGGTTTGCTCCTCATTTGGAGAAGTGCATGGGAAAGGTCATTCTTTACACTTTAACATATATATCACTTATTAATCAAATCAATTGTGTTTCGCAAAATTTGTAATATCTTTATTAATTTTTGTTTTGAATAATGCAACTTATCCAACACACTTATGAACATAATAACACAAACCTGACAACTATACAATTTTAACTGTAATTATTATGGGTTATACCTCTCATGCACACCTACATAGCCCCAACTTTGATATTGTCTTCATGTCACCTTTAATTGGATTGAAAATATTCTTCCACTATATATATAATGTATGTATATGTGTGTGTTGGGAAGTAAATCCCATAACATCTCCCTCGTTCTCCTAGGCTTAGTTTAAATACCTGTTTGACTACTCTTCTCATTGCCAATTGGTTGAGATAGAACCCTAACATGGTATCACTATATCAGAGCCAAAACCCAACTTATTTCCGGTTGTCATGGACTAAAAGATGCCCTTTAGTCATGGAGTCAAATGCAACCCTTCACCTGGTCCGACAGACTTTTGTAGAGGGCATATTGGGAAATAACTCTCACATCGTCTGTCTCGTTTAACAATATATATATGTGTATGTATTTTTGGTTTCACCTCTACCTTTATTCTAATTTCTGGTTTCTCCTCTACCTGCGTTCTAACTCTATCACCTAGACAGATGTTATATTTGTGAGACCCTACTAGTGCAAACTAATTCATCTGAATTCTCATGCCATACCATCCATATGAGCTTCTTGGTTCTTATCTCTTTTTTTCCTGCCCTCAGGGTAGGAAGGCTCGACTTAAAGTGACGAGAAGTAGCACGGCAGCACAGACCCGGTATTCAAGGAGCAGTCATGCTTCAACATATTCGCCATATTCAAATTACTCCAGCAATAGCGCGAATCGGTTGGCAGCAAATGGAACCTCCAATTTGGCCGGCGAGGAGCATTCAAATGGGTGTTCGGAGCCATGAGCTAGTAGTGATGTGCAATGGCTGGCATGCAGCTTTTATATTAGCATGAACTTGTTTTGCTGTAGCCTTGTATACATCCCATTTATTCAGATTTTACCATTATACACTATGCAATTAAGGAAAACATAGTGCTCATTTGAATGATCAAAACAGCGCGCAATGAGATAGAGGATTTGAACACGGGTCTTTAGGGTAAGAGCCAAATATTCTGACCAACTAGATGCTTATAGGATGAAATTGTTTTAATATCTGTTGAAGGTGCTTTTCAAAGTTAGTTGATTCAGAAATAGTTGAACAAGTTAAATGTTGGAGATTCAACTGATTAATTAGTTTAATGAGTTTGGTTGATAAATAAAATAGGTTAATTTTTAAAAAAATTGAAAATTGAGCTCATAAAATACAAAACTTTTATTGATATGTGTCTTTATACAAAACTATAAGACTGGTATACCTTTATTTTAATTATATAAATACATACTTTTATATTGATATGTGAATATAGTATAATACTATATATATTAAAATTAAATTTTCAGACAAATAATTTAAAAGTGTCTTTATACATTTGGATGATCAGAAAAATATATACTTTTTATACGGTTAGTGTATCATCCACCATTCATTGTTAATTATAATTAACTCTTAGATGCATTGTATATCAATGATCATTACTGATGAGTAACATAAGTTTAAGTTTGTTAACACGGTTGAAATTTCGTAAACTTTAATTAAATTGATGTTGAGTTTAAAAAAATAGTTTAATTCAACTCAAATTATTCCTTCCTTATGAGTTGATTTAAGCTCCACTCTATTCATTTCTAGAAATTAAATTAGAGATATTTTCGGCTAGAGTTAATATAATTTTCCTAGCACTAGTAATTAATAATGGATGGTTTGTATGAGTTTTAACGTACTTATTGTAAAGGTCGTTTTTTATTTCATTTTATCACAATGTAGTAATGGGTGGCTGAATGAGTGACAAAAACAGAAAATATTTATTCAGATATTATAAATATCACAAAGTTACATGTCTAGAATTTTAAATCAATAAAATAAAATATCGTCAGTTAATAGTATTGTGGGCTTAAAATTGAATTAATTTAGAAAATATTTATTTGATTAAAAAAATATAAATTTAATTAGAAAAACACCCTATATCACTAATATATTTGTAATATTTCCTGAAATAATATAAAATAAAATTCATTGGACTTATATATCTATGAAAACTAGCAAATTATCCGTGTATATGCACAAGGCGTTATTTTTTGCCACATGATTAATATCACACATGTTACTCATACATTCACATGGTTAAAAGTACACATGTTACTTATACATTCACATGATTAAAAATACACATGTTACATGTGCATTCGTAGTGTTAAGAACAAACATGTGACCCGCATATTTTAATAGTTAAGAACACATATGTTACTCGTAAATGAGATGAATGGAGTAAAGATGAAATGACTAAAGTATCCCCAACAATATTAAATGTATACATATGAAATGACTAAAGTATCCCCAACAATGATATTAAAAAAGTCATTATGTAATGACAAAGTTACCCTTGAAAAATCCAAGTGTCAAACATAAGGTATTCCTTTTAGTAATTACTATTTCCTCTTTGTTATTATGTTAACCTATTGAATGTGGTTGTGACACATGTGAAAATGAATATTGATTAAACTTTTTTTTCCTTATATATAGTATATATATTAAATGTTATTATTATTATATCTTATTAAATAATATATTGGGTAATGAACAATGATTATGAGTGTATTTTTATCATATGTTCGAGATTGTACAAAGTGAAGTGTCTTTATTCTGTGTGGGAGGTTGTTCTTAACCATACTTTTTGCCATATGGTTAAGAACACACATATTACCCGTACATTCATATAGGACTAAATGAAGTGAAACCAAATGTTTAGATAAATGAATTTTGTCTTTGTCAAATGATTCGGCGTATGCGTATTCATGGTAGATGATGGTAGAGTATAGATTTAATAAGAATTTTGACGAATTTTAGAGGGAAAAAGTCAAGGAGAAGTTGACATGTGTCCATAATGATATGGCAAGAACATTTTTTTCTTATATATAATAGATAACTACAATAATTCATTCTTTTTAATACCTAAATAACATGCACCGTACAATATCATACATAAGCATTAGCATAAGATGATAACGTATGAATTAATTTAAAATAACATTAATTGTACATGTATGTATATATCTACGTATGAAAATAAGTATAATCCCATTCATTATTTTTATTTAAAGAATACTAATTGTACAATATTGTTCATTAGCATCAAATCACCCAAAAATAATTAGTTTTGCCACACACAAATTAAAATAATTTACCAGAAAAAGAGAAAAAAAGGACCTTTTTATAAGAAATTTTTATTAATAAACAAGAAAGAAATACAACTAAAAGAGTAATATACAAATAGAGATAGTATGAAGGACCACTCTTACAAAAGCCATCCCTCGAAAAACTAAAAGAGGACAAAACCAAAACCCTGAAAACAAAGAAGATATATTAACAATAGCACTCCAAACTTAACATCCGATTAGAATTCCATTCGAACCAAAATATATTTGTAGACTTGTGACTTTCTCTAATTCAGATCCAGGAGTAGAATCAATGTTATTAAAACTGTACCGATTATCAAACCGGTCAGGGTATTGGTATAGTGGTACAATAGTTCAACCAGTTGTTCAGTAATTAAACCGCATGCCGGTTAAACCGGACATACTTGTTTATATATATATATATATATGTAAACCTATAATTTTTTTTTCCAAATAAGTAGATATTCATATTTATAATTCATATTCATAATTTACTTCAAATTCACACAAACAAACAACATTAAATTTTTAATAAAATCAAAGTTTAAAGTGCAAAACATATATTAATCCAAAATTATCACTTAACAAACGCAAAATACAAATAAATGACCCAAGTATCAATCATTGAAGTTGAAGAATTGGTGAAGAATTGAAAATTTGAAATTTAAAAAAAAAAAATTAATGTACAAACCGACCGGTTTACCGGTTTTCACTGGTTTTCAACCTGTTTTGACCGGTTCTATTGCATATGCGGTATAACATATGTACCGTACCGGTTAGGGGTCCGGTTCACCGGTTTTCCGGTTAAACCGACCGGTACGACACGGTTTTTAAAACATTGAGTAGAATTTAATGTCATCCACGAGCTCCTCCAAATGAACTTCCTTATTGTAGAAGACCACAATATCCTGCAATTCCAAAGGGACCAAATTTCAGCCATCCAAATTACAGAGAAAAATTCATTTGAAATCCTACATGAAATTGGGTGAAGATGTTGTAGAAAATCTTCTTACCACTTGTGGGTAAGACCACTACAACACCGAACCACTCATAGAGGAACTCCCAAAAGCGATAGGGGAATTAACTAGCGAAAAACAAATGTTCTACATTTTCTTGATGAGCAATACACCAGACACACGAAAGAGTACCACCGATGACATTTACACCACTTTTAGATAAGTTTAGCTTGCAAGGGATTCTATCCAACAAAGTCCTCCAAACAAGCATCCGAACTTTCAAATGCGCCAAAGAGTTCCAAACCAGTTTCCACACATTTTATTCCTCTATACTTGAATCAACATTTCACGAAATTACTTTAAACATAAATTTGACCTCATAAATATTAGACGTATCATGAGGCCAAATCCATTTATCTTCAACATTCTCCTGAATAAAAATAGGGCTAATAACCTTTAACAACTCCTCAATCAGAGGTTTTTTCCATTCGAGTGGTGCTCTTCTCCAAGGAATAGTCCAATTCCAAATACCACCCAACCAGATCCCCAACTGTCCAACTAGAGCCTCTTTTTTCATACACAAATTGAATAATCTCCCAATAAAGTCCTTCAAAGCTGATTCGGCCACCCAAAAATCCAACCAGAATCTAGTGTTTTGACAATTTCCCACCACTATTTTGAAACAACAATATGTCCTCGCACTATCGTTAGTTGATCCACACAACATATTCGTTAAATCCCCCTACCAAAGTGAAGCCGAAGAACCATCTGACTCAGTGACACCAAACTCAGACACGCCCTGCTCATCATATTTAGACTTTAAGAGTCTAATCCAAAGGGACTCTCTCGATTAGACCATGCCATCTCCATTATTTTTCAGAGCTTTTCCTTTTGATGCTAAGCCATTTAAAGTTCGAGAGAAACTGAAAGAAGTTTTTTTGTTAACTCATTTTAATGTAATAAAGCAAGCCAAATGATCGTGCCATGTCCCATGGGTGATGTACCAAGTTCCCAACTTTGACTCTGCCTATATGGTTGTTGTACCGGCTAAGTATTAACACCGGTGAAAACCAGCCAGATTTAGTCAAAACCAGCGAACTGGTCAAAATTTGACCAAACCGAACAATTATTCGGTTTTTTTAATTTAAAAAAAACACCTCTAAATGACGTCATTTTAGGGTAGGAGGGTTTTCAAATTTTATTCCCACTTCCCACACAGTTCACACTCCAAACCTACCTCTTCAAGTCTTGAACCTTCTTCAATTCCTCTCCATCTCTTCAACAATTCAACCTTCTTCAATTCCTCTTCACTTCTTCCATAGTTCCACGCGTCCACCAATGCACCACCATCTCCATCCACTCCCTTCCACCGACACATCATCTCCATTCTAGTCTATTACTTGTAGAGTTGATGTCATTGTCGTTCCAGATTATTCCTTGTAGAGTACTTCTACATCATTTCTCTTACATCTCTCAACTTATATAATCTCACAAGGTCAGGATTTTTAATTGATGTTATAAAGTGCTTCTTCCTTACTTGGATCTTCTATTTGTTCAATTAGCTTACTTGCTATTTTAGCCTCTTATAGGCCTCTATGTCATCAATGGAAGATGAGTTAGTCATATCTTATCTATACCTTGCTTTTAAAATTAGATTTAAAGTTTTTTCTTTTTGTGAATTTTGAGTAGATTAAGAATATCGATTATATATTTGAGTATCTACCTATTTGAATTTTTTGTTTAAAGGTTTATATATATATAAATATAAGCATCTATGTCTGGTTTAAACGACATCCTGTTTAATTACTGAACCACCGGTTGAATCAGTGTACCACTATACTAGTACGCTGACCAGTTTGGTAACCGACACGATTTTAATAACACTACTATTCTTTATCCACCACCACTAGGGATGACATTGAAAACTGAACCCTAAGTACCCGCCCGAACCTATGGGTACCCGCCCGAACCCAACCCGTAACTTAATGGTTAAATCCGTTGTCATTGGATTCGGGTTTTACCCGATGTAAATTTTCGGGTTCAGGTTTGATACATGTCGTACCCTACCCCGAACCCATCCCAATTAATAGTTTAATAATTTAATATATCTTATGAGTTCTTCTCTAAGAAACTAAGATTCTAACTCTAGTTTTGTTAGAGACACAAAATTAGAAACCAAAGAGGAAGTTCCTCTACAAATTTCTTCTCTGTTCGTCCATCTTCATTTCTTCTTTTTTGCGTCTTGCTTTTCTCTGAGCAAAGGAACAACCATTTTCATCTTCTCCATTCGTCTTCCTCTTATATGGGAAAAGGAACAACCATCCTCAAACATTCAACTTTACCTTCAAAGTTCGAACTTTATCTTTTACATTCGTCTTCCTCTTCTCTGGTAGCCTTGCTTCTTCCTCTACTCTGGTGAGTTCTCATATGTTATTTGTTTTTAAATTTTTTCCACATTTTACCACCACCTTGGGCTTTGAATTGAGTAGCACCTCTCCCTCTACCACGGTCACCACCTCTTCCCTGAACCCACCACCAGAAGCACCACCACCTGCATAGATCCAAACACCACTTTCAACAAAGATGTCATTGCTACCCATAAAAATAAAATCTTTAAACACTAAGCCTTACATAATAACAAGTAAAAATTATTGATTTAATGGTATGAATATAAGGCAAAACAACAGAATAGAAACAATAACAAGCAGTAAAGTGGCTAAATCCCTTTGGTTTCTTTGTTCACAACTCAATCCTTGGTTTCAAAAAAACAAATCTAGATTCAAGGTGATCATTTGTTTAGAGTCGATTAACTAAGCGATAATCAACTCACGGTTAAATTGCTAAACCTCTAACTAAGCGAAATTGACATAAGCAACAAACGATTAACAATTTCACATGAATCAAAGGATCAATTTCAGTTTCTAAACAGTGAATTCGTAAACTGTTGAGAATCAATTAACTAAGCGATAATTAATTCAAAGCTCAAATTTCTAAGCACATGTGCTAGAGAACTAATCTTAAACACATAACATTTTACAGATTCACATGAACTAAGCGATCATGTGCTAGAGAACTAATTAACAGAGCGAAAACCAGTTCGCAAACCTAAATAAAAAACGTGGAATTATCCAAACCATAATCTAAAATAAGATAGAAGATTCAACAATATACAAACCGAAAATTGCATTAATAACCAAAGAAAAACCGAAAATGCATTAAACACTAAACCTCAAGAGTTGTGATACATTACCAAAGGAATTTAGTGCATGGTCTAGCCTTCCATGGAGGAAGAAGCAAACCGAAATTGGAGAAGAAAAGCTAAGAAAATGAAACCCTAAGAGAGCCCAAAAAGGGGGAAACGAAACCCATGTAAATGTGTAATGTTCCAAAGTCTAAGTGTTACATCGAAATTGCTAAGTGTTAAAAAGAGTAAAACGGGAATGGGTCCAAAATCCAAACAAAATTAAAAATCCTAAAACATATACAATCTTCACTTTAGAACACATCCTCTACTTGTAATGCCCTAAATATCCTTGGTGCCGAATATGTCCTGAAAATGGAATTAGATTTAATTTGGCTAAATAATTTCAAATTAACTCATTTTACGAATAATAGTCCAATAAAGTCCAAAGCACTAAATCATGACAAACAAAGACAATTAGACACTAAGAATCATTAACAACGGTAAAATAAGGTTATGAATGACTCATCAGTAAGCAACATAGGTGATAATCGTTACTCAATTGTGTGTGGTTCAACCTCCCCGTGAGTGTATTATCTCTATCATACTTGCATTGTGTGGATATGAGTAGCTAAACACCTCATAGTTGGGGTTGAATGTAGCATAATCTCATTATAAACACTTTCATTCAATATTAATCCATGAAGTTGGACTCCATTTGAGTTTTGTCTTTACATATTGCTTGAACGAACTTTGACTATTTGCTTAAGTACTTTTGCATTGTTTTGAAATTACATTATTCAAAAAATAGTGCATTTGCTAGACATGGACATGTATTATTTGCCATTACATGCATTTCACTTTTTGATATCTAGACATAAAACTAATATTGTAATTTTATAACTCTTAAACTAAATATTATATGTTACTATAAATAAAAATTTACTTGAAGGTTCATGAAACTTAATTTTATCATTGCAGTTACTAGGCATAGATGTACTTTTGATAAAATGCTAGTATAGACCAAGACATTGGCGGCTAGCAAATTTGAGGTGTTGCATTTTAAATCAACTTGCATGCAAGAATCACTAGACATAGGGGCATAATTTTGTTAGTCATATTTCTTATTCTTATGTGTCAAGGTTGTTAGACATAGGGCTTTCTGACATCAGCGATTAAGTGATTACGACATTAGCAGTTAGTAATATTGAGGTATTTATATAGCATGATTGTTCTAAATGATATGAAACAAAGAATCAAAGTGGGAGTGTAAAGTTCAACCCCAATTACCTTTATATATATTAAATTACATTCAAAGAGTTTGTGTCAAAAAAATAAACAACGAAAACAAATTGGAGCTTAAAACGGTAAATAATTGAAAGGTTGTAAATTGCCAAACCCTTGTGGAGACTATTAAACTATTTTCTCTATACTTGTTTGCGACATCGAGGTAGCATATGTAATCCTATTTGTCAGTTAGCAAAATGGCACAACTACCGACAAATTGCATCTAAATTTGTAGCATAACATTTATTTACTGTTTTTTTGTGTTTTTATTTTCTTTTGTTGCCCATGTAAGGTTGTTGTATCTTATATGTGTGGTAAAACTACAAACAATCAATTATGATTTGATTTGGAGATTGAAAGAATCACAAGAAAGAACAACACTTGAAAAAGGAGACAAAGGCTTCTAGCCCAGTAGGTACAAAATAATAACTTGGAGTCCATAGTCGAAGAAACTATGGAGGAACCACACCCAAACAACCGAGCCGATACTTTGGAAGGTATGAATCCCTTCCCTCTTTTTAATGGTAATGCGCCTAGGTACCCATTGAGGAATGCTCGACGTCTATAATTAAAAACTAGCCTTGTGCAATTCTTGCAATGTATACCCTTTTTGGGGCTTGACCATGAGGACCCATATTCTCATTTTGTCAAGTTTTATGAATTGTGTAGAACGGACGAAATGCTCCCATTTTCGTTGATCGGAAGGGCCAAGGGTTGTTACCTCGATCAACAACCTCAAACTATAAAAAGGATTGGGATCAGATGAGAACTAGGTTCTTAACATGATTCCTTTCCCATTCTAAATACCTGGAAGCGAAAATTGATGATGTCGTCTTTCTCCCAATCTACCAATGAAACCTTAGGTGAGGCATGAGAGAGATACATTTCTTTATTATGGAATTTTCCTAATCATGTGTTTGAAAAAGAGACCCATATTCACTTCTTTACGCATGTATTGCACGAATAACATCGGTTGATCCCTGATACCACTGCTAGTGATTCTCTTGCTATCAAGAGCTATGATGATACTGTAAGTATTATTGAGGCCATGATTCTGAGTGACTAACAAAGTTATAATGGACGAGGTAACCTCGTGAAGAAGGGAGTTTTAGAACTCGACACTCACGATGTTATTCTGTCCCACAATAAACTATTAACTCAGAAGCTTTAGGCGCTAACCAAGCAAATAGAAAATCTGCCCAACAAATAAAAATGTTGTTTGAAGGTCCAAATAGTTACCAGACTATGTGTTGTGACACCGATTTTGGTGTTCGCCCGACCTATTATCGCATCCCTCAATATGAGGAAGTGCAGTATATGGGGAACCAACAAAGGCCTTCTGGTTACTTTCAAAATGGCAATCGAATGTTGAACAACCAAAACTGTAATCAACCTGATTTATGCAATTGTCCTTAGCCAACCAAAAAAGTAGCATGCCTCTATTAAGAATTTAGAGATTCGGTTTAGATAGATTGCAAAGCAAGTTAATGACCAAAATACGGGTGCCTTCTCGGCACACACTGAGCCTAACCCCAAAGAGCATGCAATAACCACTAGATGGGGAAAAGTTGTAGGCTGTGATGTAGATGATGAGGAAGAGACTAGGAGAGTTTAATTAAAAAAATACCAATAAGCATAGTAATTCCTTAGGAAACCCTGAACCAAATGGTTAAAAATTAAAAGGTAAAGCAAAGGTTGTCGAGGGAACTAGTGAGGTAAATGAGAAGCTAACTAAGCATGTCCATTTTCTTGATGTGCAAACCTAGCAATGCTGTGAGCATCAATTTAAGTGATTTGTGGATATATTCCATAGATTTTAGACCAGCATCCCATTTTCTGAGGCATTAGAGCAAATGCCCGCTTATGCAAAGTTCATGAAGGAACTTCTCATAAGAAGCACTGGCTTCCAGAAAATGAGACGGTGGAATTATATGCTAGTTGTAGTGCCATAATTAAAAAGTTTATTCCACCTAAGTCTAAAGACCCCAATAATTTCACCTTGCCTGTTATCATAGAAAACATTCATATAGGAAAGGGCCTCCTAGACTTAGGAGCCATCATCAATCTTATGCATTTATCTATGTTCCATTGGATAGGTAATTTAGAGATCAGGCCAACTTGAATGTCCCTACAACTCGCAAATTGTTTTGTGAAATATCTTCATGGAGTTGTAGAGGATGTTCTAGTGAGGTTAGACAAGTTTGTCTTCCCTGTGGATTTTTTATCCTAGACATCGTCAAGGATGTTGATTTGCCTCTCATTCTTGGGAGGCTATTCATGAATGCCACCAATGTCATCATTGATATGGATAACGGGAAGTTGAAAGTGAGGCTCTAGGATGAGGAACTCACTTTCGATGTTTTTGAGACAATGCACCACCAAATGATAAGGGGTACTATTTTTCATTAGATGTAAGCGATGAAATATGCATGGAAGCCAATGATAAGGCATGTTTGGTAGACACTTAGAGGAGATATTGGACTGCGGTCCACATGAGTCCTTCACATCGTCTCATGATGTGGAGGCAGGAACTGATGAACTTGTTTCGGTCATGAAATCAGAACTAAAACCCTTGCCCTTTCACATCAAGTATGTATTTTTGGAGGACAAGGATGAGAAACTAGTTATAATAAGAAGTGTAACGACCCGATTTCTACCCTTGAAATTTTTTTCATTCTTTTTAATTCCCTCTTACATACAGTCATCATCCTACTTAAAACCTTCAGGAATCATTCCTTAAAAATACTCTTTACACCTATTATATTATCATATAATTTAAATTGCGGAAAAACATAATTCATTCATTATTATTCCCACTGGGTACTAAGAGCCCAAAAGTTATAATACTCCAAATATAACAATACTCATGGTTAGGAATACCCAAATAAATGTCCGCCATGGTTACAATCATTCAAATCCACAAGTAGTCATTTAAAGTACAAAAACGCAAATAATGAATCCAACGTCTAAAGCTCCTAAAGCTCCCGAACTAGCATACTCCATTCGTCTATTTACCTGCAATGGGATTATCAATGACAAAAGTACAAAACACACAAAGGAGTAAGTCGTTAATTCAATAAACGTCATTATAAGATAATCCACATTAGAAAAAGGGTTAGTAAACCATTTTCGAAATTCATTTTGTCGTGCTACATAACTTGAGCCAAAGTCGCTACACCCCTCAGGGTTAGCTAAAAGCAGAATCTCGTTTCTCTTAAAACAAATCACGCTTATATACTCAAGCCAGAGTTTACGCTTCTATACTCAAGCCAGAGTCGCTAACCATTCCTGGTCGGCTAAAACATATTTTCCTTTCATCGATCTCCTTATAAATCATTTTCATGCTTCTATACTCAAGCCAGAGTGTATGCTTCTATACTCAAGCCAGAGTGTATGCTTCTATACTCAAGCCAGAGTGTATGCTTCTATACTCAAGCCAGAGTCGCTAACCATTCATGGTCGGCTAAAACATATTTTCCTTTCATCGATCTCCTTATAAATCATTTTCATGCTTCTATACTCAAGCCAGAGTGTATGCTTCTATACTCAAGCCAGAGTGTATGCTTCTATACTCAAGCCAGAGTGTATGCTTCTATACTCAAGCCAGAGTCGCTAACCATTCATGGTCGGCTAAAACATATTTTCCTTTCATCGATCTCCTTATAAATCATTTTCATGCTTCTATACTCAAGCCAGAGTGTATGCTTCTATACTCAAGCCAGAGTGTATGCTTCTATACTCAAGCCAGAGTGTATGCTTCTATACTCAAGCCAGAGTCGCTAACCATTCATGGTCGGCTAAAACATATTTTCCTTTCATCGATCTCCTCATAAATCATTTTCATGCTTCTATACTCAAGCCAGAGTGTATGCTTCTATACTCAAGCCAGAGTGTATGCTTCTATACTCAAGCCAGAGTGTATGCTTCTATACTCAAGCCAGAGTGTATGCTTCTATACTCAAGCCAGAGTGTATGCTTCTATACTCAAGCCAGAGTCGCTAACCATTCATGGTCGGCTAAAAATGTACTTCTTTTTCATTTGTTTCACCATAAACCATTTTCGGTAAATCCACGCCCACATTAGTATAAACACACCCATATATGTTTATACTAAATACGTGATTTACACTCAATCATCGCATAACCAGAAAGTACCACATACTTTCCTTTTCGTAAATCTACGCCTACTTTAATGTAAACACACCCATATATGTTTACATTAAATGCGTACTTTACGTATCAATCATTGCATAATCAGAAAACTCACATTTTCGATTCCAAATGCTCAATTAAAGACTTATCCTTACCTCGATGAGTGTTGGGTTTGGTTCTTGGCAACTTCTCGAGTTCCACCGACACCGCCTCCAACCTTAGGATCTCTCTTCATCCCACCACATCACACAATGTTAGTCATTTATTCCAAATATCACATAAACAACTTATATTGCATCATTTAATCATACAAAATATTCATCATCAATATTCAACCATCTAAAACATGCATAACATCTCATATTTCAATATTTCCAAAACTACTTCAATACAAGTTTCTAAATATCAAAGCATACCTGTTAATCTCATATAACAATATTAAAGCACTACTCATTATCCACATCTAACATTTCATCTCTTTCTCTTTATACTCATATTCTCATTTTGGGGGTTTTTGGGTGTTTTTCATGAATAACCCATAAAACTTTCCATTCATCAAATACAAACTCTAAAGCAAGAGTTTACAAGATAAAAACAACATAAAACGAACCATAACTCTAAAGGATGAGTTTCCATGGTTTCTCATGTTTTGAAAATAAATCCAACATACCCAAAACAAGTTAGAGAGGAAGAAGAAGAGTTAGTAACAAGAGGTTTACCTCTTCTCAAGCTCCAAGATGAGTCCTAAGGCTCCTTGCTCTTGAAAAGCTCTCATTTCTCTCTTCTCTTCGAAGTTCTAACTCAAAAATGTGTTTAGGTTTCTGTTTTAAAGAGGTGTCGTCGGGTTGTAATCGATTACCAACATGGTGTAATCGATTACAACGTGAAAAATGCGCATATCTGATGCTTTTAATACGATGTAATCGATTACCAGAAGTGTGTAATCGATTACTAGCAGAGTGTAATCGATTACCAGAAGAGTGTAATCGATTACCAGCAGAGTGTAATCGATTACCAGCAGAGTGTAATCGATTACCAGCAGAGTGTAATCGATTACCAGCAGAGTGTAATCGATTACCAGCAGAGTGTAATCGATTACACTGTGTCAGATGCACATATCTGATGCTTTTAATACGATGTAATCGATTACCATCAGTGTGTAATCGATTACACTGTGTCAACAGCCCAAAATTGCCATTTCTCGCCCAGGCGAGACAACTCTCGCTCAAGCGAGGCTTCCAGGACTGTTACTATAATTTTAAAGATTAAAATTTGGGGTGTTACAATCCTCCCCCTCTTATAAGAATTTTCGTCCCCGAAAATTAAACATACCTCGGAAAATAAAATCATCACCTAAACCTTAGGCACAAGAATATTCAACCAAAATCACAATTCGATTCTCTAATCCATTAAGATTACTTAATCAGTCACCAAGGGCATACACCACTAAACCATGATATCACCAAACCAATTCATGAACTAACTCCTCAATGTCCAAATATTAAGATCCTAGCTTCGAACAACATTGAATACCATGAGAACTAAACCATAATTCAGACTAAAGATCTTTTCTACATTTTTCAAGAACCATAGGTATCCATCACATATCCATCTATCAATCCTAACATACGTTAAGAATCCTGATAACACTCTCGAATTTCAGCGAATGGGGAACCCCTTATCCCACATCTATCTAAATGCATCTTTTAACATCCGTCATACACTAACTAGTTTCATCTCCACTCGAGAATCTAGCACAATTTCATTTTACTCGTTCAACAAAATACCTACACAAAAGTCTCTTAATGCCTCATCTATTGTACACAATCAAACTATTCAGTAATTGTCTAATTACATAAAATATTTCTACCATCAAATCTTATCGTCTAAAGAAATTACCGATTTCTAGCCTCCACTGAAACCATAAAACCATTGATTCACACCGAAATTAGGTATTCTGTTACCAATCGGCAAGCACAAGTCGACCAACACTCAAACCTACAACTTGCGTTTGGTTTGGTCACCCCAATTCCGTTAGTAAATATAAACTTATTAACCCACTCGCATTATGTCCAGAAATACATGGGCGTCTCATATCACTAAACTTTTAACAACCTCATACTTATTCCGATATGGTTGCTAAAATTTCGGAATTCTCCAACATAATACTAAATCATTACTTAGGCACAAGCTAAGTTTTCCCAAAAATGGTTTTCGAAAGCGGTTTGAATCCACGACTCATGGCAACCATGTCGTGAAACAAGGTTCGCACACTTATTTCGATAGAACCCAAAACTTCTTCTCTCCTATGGTTACACCACACCCATACACCGCAATTACAGACGTTCACGAAACAACAACAACTTTTGCCGGTACACATTCAACGCAGACAATTTCGGATCACCACCACTATTTCATGCGTTGCCAATGTCCTACCGCAAAAGAACCGGTCATTCGAGACCAAAAGTTTCACGTCTAATAAAATGTATTCCTCACATCGACGGGGTAAGTAACTCGACTAGCCTCTTTCCTCGACTTTCAGTATAAATCTTACCCCCTTAGCATACACATACATATCAATGCATACTAAATTTAAATATTCACCTCAACAATTACACACAGTTAAACATAACACGATTTGCTGACCGCTAGTCCATTTCCAGGATTAAATCCAACTGGACGTCATTGCGCATACCAACACTATAGTAAAGGTTTTACCATTTACTCCAACCGTACACTGAGACACTCCCGATCCAAAATAAGTTTTTTTTTTTGAGGTTCAACATCCCCGCACATAGCTTGGTGTTCAATACCAATATACATTTGTTACGGCGGGTACTCATCTTTAACAAAAAAATAAACTTCATAGACCAGAAGCTTCATACACAAGAATCAAAAATAACTTTTTCATACTTAATCGATTTTGGGGTACCAAACATAGGTCACCTCAAAATGATAATACATCTGATTAGTCAACATCCATGTAAACACATTAGTCGCAAGGACCGTTAGGTAATTTATCCAACATCTATTTCATTTTCGAAATATGAGTTTCACCTCTTAGCGTGCGCATACCACTAAGGCCAACAAAAGGAATTAACCTATAACAACTCATATGAGAAAACAAGTATCTCTGACTTAAACATTTTTCTTGTCAGTATACTTATTATAAAAATCAATCATTCATAGACGAAAGTCCACTTTCTAAGACAAAATAAATAGTTCTTTCAAATCTTAACATCTCGAAATACTAACGAGTTCTTAAATACCCTCTTGTGACATTTACTGAATGAATACCGATCCCTTTTTCGAATGAGGGTCCTGACTCTCTTAGCCGACACTGGCACCAAACCACTAGCCTGGTCAGAGATCTCGCACAAATCCCTAACCGCCACAACCTTGTCAGCACTATTCAATCACAACATGATTTGCTGACAATTAGTCCATCCCCAAAATTATATCTAACTGGGATAACGACAAGCAGACTGAATCTACGGTAAATATCACACCATTTACCACAATCGGACACTAGAACATAAACGTCGACACCACCACCAGCACAAAGATTGGGGTCGACGCGACCAAGTCGGAAGTAATGACTCAGTTTACAATTTCAGCCGGTTTTCACATTTATCATATATAAGGGAGTGTGTCGCTCCCGAATCAACAACACTAAACAAGGAATACCTGTCACCATGCGTTTACCTCTCGCCGGATCATCAACACCCGATGTCCCTGCGCCACTTGGGGTAACCATCCGGCCGTGGTCCCTTGCCTCCCCAGCATGCATGACATTAGGTCTCCGATCCAGCTTGCGACAATACCTTTTAATATGCCCAAACTCCTTGCAGTGGAAACATCCATTCCCTTTTCCCGGGCACGTACTTCCATAGTGAAGTCTACTGCACTTGTTACACTAGTCAGTAAGCTAAATTTTAACTCACTTAAGTCACGAAATCACATAGTCTCATAACAAGTTGCATGTCATCATACCAAAACCACATGCTTTAAACATTCAACACACACAATCTCAACTAGTCAAATTTTTACACATGTTACAAAGAAGCAAGTAAGGCCATGCCCTAGGTCGCAGAATTAACTATGCTCTGATACCATATTGTAACGACCCGATTTCTACCCTTGAAATTTTTTTCATTCTTTTTAATTCCCTCTTACATACAGTCATCATCCTACTTAAAACCTTCAGGAATCATTCCTTAAAAATACTCTTTACACCTATTATATTATCATATAATTTAAATTGCGGAAAAACATAATTCATTCATTATTATTCCCACTGGGTACTAAGAGCCCAAAAGTTATAATACTCCAAATATAACAATACTCATGGTTAGGAATACCCAAATAAATGTCCGCCATGGTTACAATCATTCAAATCCACAAGTAGTCATTTAAAGTACAAAAACGCAAATAATGAATCCAACGTCTAAAGCTCCTAAAGCTCCCGAACTAGCATACTCCATTCGTCTATTTACCTGCAATGGGATTATCAATGACAAAAGTACAAAACACACAAAGGAGTAAGTCGTTAATTCAATAAACGTCATTATAAGATAATCCACATTAGAAAAAGGGTTAGTAAACCATTTTCGAAATTCATTTTGTCGTGCTACATAACTTGAGCCAAAGTCGCTACACCCCTCAGGGTTAGCTAAAAGCAGAATCTCGTTTCTCTTAAAACAAATCACGCTTATATACTCAAGCCAGAGTTTACGCTTCTATACTCAAGCCAGAGTCACTAACCATTCCTGGTCGGCTAAAACATATTTTCCTTTCATCGATCTCCTTATAAATCATTTTCATGCTTCTATACTCAAGCCAGAGTGTATGCTTCTATACTCAAGCCAGAGTGTATGCTTCTATACTCAAGCTAGAGTGTATGCTTCTATACTCAAGCCAGAGTCGCTAACCATTCATGGTCGGCTAAAACATATTTTCCTTTCATCGATCTCCTTATAAATCATTTTCATGCTTCTATACTCAAGCCAGAGTGTATGCTTCTATACTCAAGCCAGAGTCGCTAACCATTCATGGTCGGCTAAAACATATTTTCCTTTCATCGATCTCCTCATAAATCATTTTCATGCTTCTATACTCAAGCCAGAGTGTATGCTTCTATACTCAAGCCAGAGTGTATGCTTCTATACTCAAGCCAGAGTGTATGCTTCTATACTCAAGCCAGAGTGTATGCTTCTATACTCAAGCCAGAGTGTATGCTTCTATACTCAAGCCAGAGTCGCTAACCATTCATGGTCGGCTAAAAATGTACTTCTTTTTCATTTGTTTCACCATAAACCATTTTCGGTAAATCCACGCCCACATTAGTATAAACACACCCATATATGTTTATACTAAATACGTGATTTACACTCAATCATCGCATAACCAGAAAGTACCACATACTTTCCTTTTCGTAAATCTACGCCTACTTTAATGTAAACACACCCATATATGTTTACATTAAATGCGTACTTTACGTATCAATCATTGCATAATCAGAAAACTCACATTTTCGATTCCAAATGCTCAATTAAAGACTTATCCTTACCTCGATGAGTGTTGGGTTTGGTTCTTGGCAACTTCTCGAGTTCCACCGACACCGCCTCCAACCTTAGGATCTCTCTTCATCCCACCACATCACACAATGTTAGTCATTTATTCCAAATATCACATAAACAACTTATATTGCATCATTTAATCATACAAAATATTCATCATCAATATTCAACCATCTAAAACATGCATAACATCTCATATTTCAATATTTCCAAAACTACTTCAATACAAGTTTCTAAATATCAAAGCATACCTGTTCATCTCATATAACAATATTAAAGCACTACTCATTATCCACATCTAACATTTCATCTCTTTCTCTTTATACTCATATTCTCATTTTGGGGGTTTTTGGGTGTTTTTCATGAATAACCCATAAAACTTTCCATTCATCAAATACAAACTCTAAAGCAAGAGTTTACAAGATAAAAACAACATAAAACGAACCATAACTCTAAAGGATGAGTTTCCATGGTTTCTCATGTTTTGAAAATAAATCCAACATACCCAAAACAAGTTAGAGAGGAAGAAGAAGAGTTAGTAACAAGAGGTTTACCTCTTCTCAAGCTCCAAGATGAGTCCTAAGGCTCCTTGCTCTTGAAAAGCTCTCATTTCTCTCTTCTCTTCGAAGTTCTAACCCAAAAATGTGTTTAGGTTTCTGTTTTAAAGAGGTGTCGTCGGGTTGTAATCGATTACCAACATGGTGTAATCGATTACAACGTGAAAAATGCGCATATCTGATGCTTTTAATACGATGTAATCGATTACCAGAAGTGTGTAATCGATTACTAGCAGAGTGTAATCGATTACCAGAAGAGTGTAATCGATTACCAGCAGAGTGTAATCGATTACCAGCAGAGTGTAATCGATTACCAGCAGAGTGTAATCGATTACCAGCAGAGTGTAATCGATTACCAGCAGAGTGTAATCGATTACACTGTGTCAGATGCACATATCTGATGCTTTTAATACGATGTAATCGATTACCATCAGTGTGTAATCGATTACACTGTGTCAACAGCCCAAAATTGCCATTTCTCGCCCAGGCGAGACAACTCTCGCTCAAGCGAGGCTTCCAGGACTGTTACTATAATTTTAAAGATTAAAATTTGGGGTGTTACAAGAAGCTCTTTGCCTGACATGGAGGAAGAGCAGCGAGTGAAAGTGCTCGAAGCCTATTCTAGGGCTATCAGCTGGACCCTTTCCGATTTAAAAGGGATCAACCCGACTTATTGTATGCATAAGATATATATGGAAGAGGGTTATAAGTCTGTTGCTCAGCCTCAACGGAGTATCAATCCCACCTTGAAAGACGCGGTGATGAGTGAGGTCATGAAGTTTCTTGAAGCTAGCATGATCTACCCCATTTCTGATAGTGCATGGGTTAGTCCCGTGCAAGTGGTGGCAAATAATGGGGGTGAGTGTAGTGCCTAATGAGATAATTTCAACCCGCACGGTTATGGGTTGGAGAATGTGTATTGATTACCAGAGGCTTAACGAAGCCAACTAGAAAGATCATTTTCCATTGGTCTTCATGGATTAATGTTAGAATGAATTGTTGGTCAAGCCTTTTATTTTTTCTGGATGGCTATTCCAGATAAAATCAGATGATGGTTGACCATGCTGATCAGGAAAAAGCCACATTTACATGTCCCTTTGGTGTCTTTACTTATTGGCAGATGCCTTTTGGGTTATGAAATGCACCAGCTACCTTTCAATGATGTATGTTGGCCATTTTTTATGATCTTGTGAAGAATTGTATAGAAGTCTTCATGGATGACTTCTTTGTTTTTGGGTCTCCTTTGATCTGTGCTAGAAAAACCTCGAGGTCGTGCTCAAGCGTTATGTTGAGACCAATTTGGTCTTAAATTGGAAAAACCTTGGGCATTAAAATTTTTTCTAGGGGCTTGAGATTGATCAGGCCAAAATAGAAGTAATTGATAAATTACCGGTACCAACAAATGTCTGGGGAATTTGTAGTTTCCTTGGATATGCTGGATTCTACCGGCGATTTATCAAGGACTTCTAAAAAATTTCTAGACCCTTTAGCCATTTACTAAATAAGGAATGTCTTTTCCTCTTTGATGATGCTTTCCTTAAAGCCTTTAAGGAGCTTAAGCGGGACCTAGTTATGTACTAAACAAGAAATGTCCCTTTTTCTTTGGGTTGTAATGGGCCAAAGAATTGAGAAGAATTTTTATGTTATACAGTATACCAACAAGGTTTAAAATGTTGCGCAATGCAATTATGCCACTACTAAAATAAAGTTGTTGGTCGTAGTGTATGCACTTGAAAAGTACTGAAGCTACCTTATAGGATCTAAGGTAGCAATATACACTGATCATGTCACTATAAAATATATGTTAACTAAGTTGGGTTTCAAGTCGCGACTGATTCGCTGGGTCTTGTTGCTTCAAGAGTTTTACTTGCGAATCCGTGATACAAGAGAAAAAGAGAATGTGATTGATGTCAACCTTTCGAGGTTGGTCAATTTTGAGGTGACCTCAAATGAAAGGGAAATTGCTGAGACATTTACCGATGAGAAACTGTTTCATATCTGCGAGAGGCCATGGTTTATGGACTTGGCCAATTATAAGGCGGCTGGGATTACTCCCAAGTTAGAGTATCATAAAAAATTAGTTTCTCCGGGATGTTACTTACTATTTGTGAGATGATCCTCATTTATTCTGAATTGGAATTGAAGGGCTATTGCGTAGGTGCAAAGACCTGGATGAATCTAAAAACATACTTTGGTATTTCCACAACTCACCCTATGGAGGGCATTATAATGGTGAGATGACCGCTACAAAGGTCCTCCAACCTGGCTTTTAATTGCCAATTTTCTTGGGCAAGCTGAGGTATCCAACCGAGATGTGAAACACATCCTTAAGAAAGTTGTTTCCTCTTCTCGAAAGGATTGGTCTCTTAATCTCGATGATGCTCTTTGGGTATATCAGACAACCTTAAAAGCACTTATAGGGTGTTGCACTTAAGGTCCTCCATTATGGATTTTTTTTTGCCACCATCGTCCATGTTTCTTTGCCATCTAGGATGGCAAAGAGGATGGTTAATCCTAATACTGGTCTTTACTATTTTTGGTCTTCATTCACTCATATTTTCAACTTAATTTATGGATAAAAGAAGATTGGGGTTAGGGTTTAAAAAGATGGAAATTTCTAGGTTAAATGATATTGAGGGGAAATTGATGGAATACGAGGGAAATATGTACAAAATAGATGAGATTAGGTAATGAGATTCTTAGTTTGACACAAATTACAGAAGATTTGATGTTAGGGAATATTTCTAGAGAAAGATTGAGGTTCTATGGTTTTTAAATTCTGATTTATTCACTACCACTAGAACTATACTTAATTGATTAAGTGTAGTATTAATCGATTAACAAATTGAATTTTTTTCTCAGACAATCGATTACGGGCTAGTTTAATCGATTAACAGAAGTAAAAATTGTTCTCAGTCAATCGATTAATGGTTGTTTAATTGGTTAAGACACTTAAAAATAAGCCAAGTTAATCGATTAACTAAGGTAATAATCGATTAATCACATTTCTTTCACAGCATTGAACACATTTCAACATTTGCTTAGGGAATGCTAAGATCTAACTAGACAAAACTTTTCTTATTTACTAGTCAATCACATACAAGGATACTTAAGCAAATAAGAACATACATAAGCACTTATAGCATGCATTCAAGCAAACAAGATACGTATTTGAATAAAGATGGAAACAATTATGAGTTTTAAACAACTTTAATATAAAGAAAGTAGCTATAGGAAGAGGTATAGTGAAAATATTAGCTAGTTGTTTTGAAGTTTCAACAAATTCAATTGCACAATCACCTTTTTAAACATGATCTCTTAGGAAATGATGCCTTATTTCTATATGCTTGGTGCGATAATGCAAAACAGGATTCTTTGACAGATTTATGACACTGGTATTATCACATTTAATAGGTATTTTGTCAAGCACAATACTAAAATCTAGTAGTTGTTGCTTCATCAATAAAAATTGAGCACAACACACACTAGCGACAATGTATTCCGCTTCGGTGGTTGAAAGAGCAACACATGCTCGCTTTTTACTCTACCATTAAACTAGTGAGCTTCCGAATAGAAGACAAGTACCACTAGTACTTTTCCTATCCATCTTACATCCAGCAAAATCGGAATTGGAATAACCTACTAAGCTCAATGATGCATCCCTAGGATACCAAATCTCATGCTTAAAGTTCATTTCAAGTATTTCATAATATTTTTAGTAGCCGTGAGATGTGATTCTTTAGGATTAGCTTGATATCAAACACACATGCACACACTAAATATAAAATCAAGTCTACTTGAACTTAAGTAAAGTAAAGATCCTATCATACCACGATATTTAGTTACCTCAACAAATTTGCCTTTCTCATCCTTATCAAGATAAATCTTGATCATCCTTATTAACCTCATGCTATGTTGAAATTCTTCCATACAATTTTTACCTTCTTCTTCTTTCAAGTATACATCCTTAAGAGTACCTACAAGATCATTACAAATACTTTTATCCTCTTTTGGAGAAGACTCATCAAATACAATATGTATAGACTCTTCTACCATCATTGTTCTTTTGTTAAAAACTCTATAAGTTTTGCTATCATTCAACATGGTTCTAGCCAACTCCTCTAGAACTCTATTTTTCTTTTCAACAACTTCATTTTGTTTAGGTGTTCTAGGAGCGAAGTATTGGTGATTAGTACCATATTGTTCACATAAACTTATCTTAATTACCTTTCATGTGGCTAAATAACTTGTTGTCTAAGATCCATTGAAGTCCATATGTCCTTAGGCACACCTACAAAACAACACTTGCCAATTTTGGGTACTTAAATAGTCTTGGGTCCCTTAATGTTAGTTTTCTTGGGATATTATCCCTTTTCAATCAATATATATATATATATATATATATATACATATATATATATATATATATATATATATTCACCTTTGAGTACACCATGAAATCTAATATGACAAGAATTAGAAGTATGACCATACACACCACAATAGAAACATGTAGGGGACTTATGATATGTAATTTGCGAAAGATAAACATGTTTCTCCTATGGTCGCTTTTCAGCATGTGTAAATCCCAAACCAGATCTATCATCAACGTTTCTTTGTTGTGCAAGCAAGTTATCCAACTTATGACTACCCTTAGAGAAATTAGCAACTTTTTCTTTCAAACGTGCATTCTCTTTTTCTAAAAGTTGACATTTTTCACAAGAGGGTATCATAGTCACTTTAGAAGCACAATCACATGTAGAGTTAACATAAATGAGATCTAAAGTTTTATTTTGGAGCTTAAGTTCATCAATAAATGTATGCATTTCTAAAATTTACTTTTCATGCACCAAAATTATTTTTTTCCGGTCGGCATTGATTTTAGCCACCTTTTTAAGCTCTTCATGTAATTCAACATAAGTACCATATAAAACATCATAAGTGGGGGAATCATCGGAGTCGGAATCGAGATTGGAAATACTAACCTCTCTCGAGTTGTCTTGCTAGCTTGTTTCATAAGAATCGTGATTTTAAGTCATAAGGCATAATTTGGTTGATTCTTCATCGTCCAAGGTACTTGATGTGGCTTCTTCTTTGGGTACGTTCCAAACAATGTTTGATTTATTAGCCTTAATGTACCTTTATTCTTTATTGTCGTTCTCAACCCTTTTGAGATAAGTACGACAACAGAACTTCATGTGTCCTACCTTCCCACACTCATGGCATGTGATTTTCTCCTTTATGTTCTTGTTTTTCTTGGTTAAGTCTCTTGGTTCTTATTGTTGAAGTCTTCTGAATGCCCCTTTCTTTTTTAAGAACTTACTGAACTTATTCACAAGGTGAGTCATGGTTTCATCGTCAATAATGGAGGAATGTAAATCTTCATCATAAGGTGTCTCCTCTTGAAGTTTAGCATGTGATGTTGTTGCCTTGAGGGAGATGCCTTATTTTAATTTTATGATTCTTCATGTTGTGTCAAGCGGCTTAACTCCATCTCATGTTCTTGAGGCTTTCTGAAAGTGTTGTCATGTCCTATGAAGACATCTTAAAACATTGTTAGTCAATTCACCATTAGCAAACACTTTATCTAATGCAACTAGATGATTAACAATATGCGCAAATAGTTTTTGCAGGTTATTTATTGATTCATTTGGAAACATGTGAAACAATTCATATTCATGAGTTAAAGCATTCAATCTAGCGCGTTTAACTCCATTAGTGCCTTCACGAGTTACTTGTAAAGTATCCCACATTTCTTTGACATTTTTGCATTGTGAAACTCTAAAGAACTCATCATAGGAAAGTGTAGAAGTAATAATGTTCTTAGCCTTCAAGTTATGCTGCACTTTTCTCTTTTCCACGTCGGTTTAAAGAGTCTTTGGCTTTTCTTTAGTTTCAACTTCCACCAAGTTTAGTGCAATGTGAGGTCCGTTTTGTATGGCTTCCCAAATATCCATATTTATGGCCTCAATGAAGATCCTCATTCTGACTTTCCAGTAAGCATAGCCCTCTCCACTAAATACGGGAGGGAGATTGATAGAGGATCCTTCACCACCGAAAGGATTTGTAAAGCACATTGTGTATATCTCTAGGATCTCACGAATTAGCAATTAAGCTAGTATTGTTAGAACTAGCTTTGGTGTCACATGTTGGGTAAATATGTGGTTCAACTTTCAATTAAACTCGACTCGAAATGCAAAAGATATTATCAAAAACTACTGATCTTAATTGATTAAATGAAGAGTTAATCAATTAAAATAGAGCAAAACTTAATCGATTATATGTAGACTTAATCAATTAATCAAGTGGTTTTCTTAAAAATCTTTTGGTTCTTGATGCAGCAAGAAAACATTGATTATACAAATCTAATATCCTCTTAAGATGATTACAAAATGTGATTAACAGAGCATATTCATTTATGCAAAAATCACTAAATGAAGATTTGGTAAGAGAGAAGATAACATAGCTGATTTATCCTGGTTCGATTGCAAATCCACACGCAATCTACATACAGGCCTCCCCTTCTGATCTTGAGAGATTTGCTTCACTATAAGAAATCAAATATTTGTTACAGTACACTTCTTTTCCAAGACTACTCTTAGACCTAGCTTTTAATGACACATTAACACTTCTAACTAAGTATCCCAACAATACCTCTCTTGGGCCTTGACCGCAGCCTAGGATTTCTCACAAATTTCTCTCTGTCTCCTAGGTGATACATCACACCCTCAAAGAGACAAATTCGCAAAATTGACCATAAAAGTTGTGTACAACTTTCTAATGCACCTTCAATGTCCTAAAACATACACTAACAATTCAGAACACAACCCTTTGATGAATCTCACACACATAGATAAAAATGAATGAATAAGATTCACAAAAGGAAATCTTTGAACTCTCAATATATGAAAATAACTCTTTTCAAAGATAGTCAAAATCTCTCTCTTTTTCACCTGAAAGATTTTCTCTTTTCTTAACAATCACTCATGAAAATGTGTTTCACTTTTGCATCAAATGTAAAATTTCTAGTTCTTGTTTTTCTAAGTTTTTCTTCATTACTTTGTATATTGGAAAGGATGGTAAAATACCATTCAGTTTGAAACTGTTCTGCTGGGAATAATTGATTAAATTGTCACTTAATCGATTAATGTTTCTTTAAAACGTCAAATATTCTAAAATAGAAATTGACTTAATCGATTAACGATGTCCTAAATCGATTAATGGGATTCACATTTATAAAGACTTAATCAATAGATAAAGTCTTAATCGATTAATGATTTACTAAAAAGACTTAGTTGAATATGCATGAACCTCTAACATGAATGATTTATGCATGATGTATGACTTTGAAAAGGATATAAGTATAAGTTCCCAAAATCAAGTATGCATGCTAAAATATGTTTAAATCTTGTTATGTATGAAAAATCCCTTCTATGCAATATGCTTATATTATGTGAGATTTATCAAAAGGTTCACTCAACCTAAACTCTACCCATTCAAAGCATCTTATGACCTAAAAATAAAATAATTACTCTAAGTCTTCATGATCCTTTCTTGAAACTTGAATATGAGTTTTTTTGTTGATGTATATATTATTATCTTTAAGCTTTAGTCTTTGTCCTCATCAAAATAATGTTCTTGCATACTTGCATTCACAAACATTTTTAATGAATGATTTTTTGTAAATTATAAACAATATGTCTTGCTTTATTGTGATAGCAATTTTGCAAGATACACGGCATTAAATTAAATCTTCCTTGAGTGAACCAAAGATATTAACATTGATTGTCATGTCACTTGAGAACGTCTCCGAAACAACCTCTTCCATTTACTTCGCATTTCCACAACTCAACCAGTTGTTTATATCTTCAACAAGTCTTTGGAACCATCTCCACTTACATACCTTTTTTATCAAAGTTGTGAACAATTGATATATACTCTATACCTTGAGGGTGGTATTGAAGATATTGGACCCATGAAGACAAAGCCCAATAAGAGAAGCCCATCAATAGTATAAGTTGAAGTCCATTTTCCTAAGATAGAAGTTATTAGTTTAGTTTACAGTTTTATTAGTTAGGTTCCATTTTCCTTCCTTTTTCATATATAAACTAATCGCCTTTTTTAAAGCTTGAATCAATCAATGAATAAGTTCACTTCTTCTCAAATATACTATGATATTAGAGCTATCAAATTGAGAGCTCTACTATGTCCTCTTCTTCCTTCTTCTTCATTGGTCTCCTTTTGCTCTCTCATTTCTTTCTCTACCATATTCTACAAATCCATTACATGTCTAATCCTAATTTAAAAGTAGTTATATACAGAAATTTTATACTATAGTGCTTATGATATATTCCTTAAAATGAGTACAAAATATATGTCACATGTTTTCAATTAAAATATGACATATAGAATAACTACGTCACATGTCAAATTTTGTTTGAAAAACATCACAAACCCAAACAATATCTACTTTTTGTGCTAATTCTATCAAACTTGATAAATTCTATAATATGAAACGTGTCATTAAATACTTAACTTCAACTTATTTGAATTGCAAGAATATAATAAGAGGATGAAGCTAAGTATACGATGGTATAATAAGATAAGTTAGATTTTTTCCACCTATAATAAACTGACACATCAATAACATTTTAATTAAATAACATATATATAATATTTGATGAAAAAAAAATAGGATATATGTTATATTAGTGTACCGATGACATAATTTATCTTATAGTATGTGAATATATATTATTCTGAAATAATAATGTAGCATTAATAATTCAGAGACAGTTTAGACAAACCAATATTACATATGCCAATAGAAAACAAAAAACTATAATACAATTATATAGTTAATGAAGTCAGAATCCTCTCCATTACTGGAGATGACAGTTAGTTAAAAATAAATGGAAAAAACAAAAGACAATGACACTTTTATCTTTTTAGCCTACATTAATATTATATTTTTATCTTTAAATATATACTAAAATCTAATTGTCCTAATAGAAAGGACTTTGACTCTAGTTATTCTGGCGACATTTCAAATCTTACATAAATCTTAAGGATGACTAAATTATTTATTAACAGTATGTATTAATTACCTACAGACTTGCCACATGCATTTTTGGGAAAGGGGTTATTAATATTAGTTAATTAACTGCCTTCTAGAATTAGCTTTTTTTATTCAAATGTTCCATGTAAAATACTGGTATTGAGGTTCGAATCTCTGAAAACTAATTAACTTATCATTAATCGATTAGGTTTGATGTGAAATTCCATAGTTCATATACTCAATTTTTTATACTTTCTTTTTATAGGTTTTCTCCTCCTTTTTCTCCCAAAGAAAGCGATAGAAATTCATTTTTTTTTATTACAACATAATTTACCATGTGAGAATAATTTGGTTTAACGTTTGTGGCAATGCTCCTAGCCAAACAAAGTACATTTATCATGAATATGGTCACGCTAGTTTCTCAAATTTGGCTGCACAAGTCAAGCCTGAGAAGTTCAATTAGAATGGTTGCAATCAAATATGGATTGAATTATGACAAAGTTAGACATAAAAAAACATATACGAGTAAAACAAACAAACTGTGTATTGGTTTGTTTTTCCCATGAAAGAAATACCACTCTCATGTAACATCTGAGAGATAGAACCAAATGTGTCGCTTCCATTAATAATAAAGGTCAAGTTCTGATAACAAATAATGGACAAAAGCAAAAAGATTACAAGATCATGTATCAGTATGCTTTCTCTTTTCATAAAACATCCAAAGTGCAAAATGAAAGCCTTTGTTTCTTCAAAACTTCGCTATCAATCAATGATATCAATGTCATTAGGCTCAAATTTTTCAATATCTTAAATTTAGGTATTTGTCATCATCAGGTAATATTTGCAGCTGAATATACCTAATTAATATGTGACTCAAGAGGAAAGAAATCTAGCTAGATACAAATCCTAGCCTACCAATCAATCCTTCATTATTAATCATCTTCTCCCTTTACTCTTCTTTAATGGTTTGCATGAGAGAATTTGAGTGAATATTATCACTTCAAGGACCACAAGACAACAAAATATTCACTCAACATAAGAAAAAAAACAAAGGTTCTGGTAAGGAATAAGATGCTTTTGTTTGAGTCTGGTGACTAAAACCGAACTCAGGATAGAAATGTAAAAGGTCTGTTTGGTGAATGTTATATTTCATGAGGAAATTTTGATTAAGATTTCTTAATACATATCCCAATATCATTTTTTGAACCTTATATTTGAAACCATTATTTATCTGTTTTCAACCACATTTTATCTTTTTATATTTACATGTTTTAAATATGTAAATACATTTTTTGTCTAAAGAAAGTCTAGATAATTCTATGAGGCAAGAAATATATTTTTTAACTCGACCATACATCTTGCTATTAGAGATAATATTTTTAGAATTAGCTAAATTATATTAGGATCGGACTAGATGATCTGGCTAATCCAACCATAACCCGACACTTTAGGCGGCTTTGTCTCACCCAAATAATTGAACACTCTTCTTGGCAGCTTTGAATCGTTCAAATTCCGATCAAATCTGGTTAACCTAAAATAATCGGTGGTCGGACTAAACAATTTAGGTAACTTTCAAAAATCTAAGGTTGAAATTAAAAGATAATGAAGTTCGGATCAAATAGAATATTTAATCTATACTAGAGAAAATTGTGTTTGATTTAGTTGTGAGTAAGGTTGAAAACAAGTCAGGTCAGACCAGAATTTGCCTTAAACATGTCGAACCTATATAGCATATAGGTGTTTGTGTCTGATCTGTTAGTCTATTTAAAAAAATTAATAACCTAGGTATGGTCTAACCTGTTAGCATATTTAAAGGCATATTATACTGTATAATCTTGAAATAGGTCATCATGTGTACATTTAAATAGACTAATAGGTCTACTTTTAACTAGATTCTTCTAACCATAACAATTAAATAATATTTTTATATATATTTTTATATTACAATTGCATATATAATAACATCACTTATATTAAAATTGTATAATATGAACATTAATACTTAATATAACTAAATAGGTTGGCATGCTAGGCTTAATAAGCCTTTCGGATGGCCTAAAGCACGACGTGTTAATTAAATTGACTTTTCAAAAAACCTGAGTCTGACATATTCACGAAAAAAGTATGGTCTGACTTAGTTTATAGGACATGCAACAACTATTGTTTTTGTAATCTATCTTCGTTTTGGAAAAAAAAAACGTGACTTATTTTGTAACATTATGATTGAGGAAGGAGGAAAATGTGAATGATAAGATGAAGAATAGAGGTGAGGATTTTGATAGGCTTTTTAGACATGAAAAATATGCTTTAGTAGTTTTAGCTTTGTTACTCATAAATCTATAATGTTTTTCTAGAGTTTGTTTTCCTTCGCTTATGAATATCCATTAAAAAAAAATTATTCATATTTCTTATTATTTTTATTTATTGTTCTTAGATTATTATTGAAAAACAATGATTTTTTTAAAATTAAAATTTTAAATGAACAAATCTATTTATAAGAAGGTAGAGTAGTTAAAGGTTATATATATATTTATATGGTGTGTAGCAAAGACAACAATTATCTATTTCTAAAATGAACACATGACCAAAGACAACAATTTTTTGTCTATGTAGACAATGATCACGGTTTTAAAGTTGTTGTCTATATACACAATGATCAAAATTTACAAGGTGTTGCCTATAAACACAAATGACCATAATTTTCAAACTATTGTCTTTATACATAGTGGCAACGGTTTTATAACTGTTGCCTATGAAAACAATGGAAACAATTTTTAGCTTTCCTTTTATACCATGGTTTTTAACTATTACTGTTAACATTAAACAAAAATTGTTGTCTATTCAAATATTAGACAACGATTTTAAAAAGTTGTTGTCAAAAGTCAAAAAACCGTAACTTAAACAAAAGGCAATGTCTCATACTACCACAATTAAAAATCATTCCATTTGGCAAAGAGACCTATTTTTTTTATTTTTGGCACGATTTTCAACCATTACCATAGGTTAAAAATGTTGTAGTGGTAATTACACTTAAACTTATTGAATATACTTTTATTTTGATTTAAATGTGAAAGTATTATGCAAAAAAATTATATTTATAAGTATGTTATCATTAATTTAGAATCCTTATATACCCATTAATTATATACATATCCATTATAATGTCGTCCAATCCCATCCAATAATTTAAATGGGTTAAACCAGTGGAGCCTCTTCACTTTAATGTTCAAGATATAATAAGATTGACAATTAGTAACATCAACAACACGACCCAACAAACTTTTTTTAATGTTGAAGAAATATAATTCTTTAATAAAGGAGTTAGACGTGATCTCTGTCCGTACTAATTTATCTGGTTGCGTACCAATCATGACTTCTTATGTGGCGTATATCTTGTTGTTGCTTTGTCTAATCAATAGTTTTTGGCTTTATGTATTTCTTCATTAATCCACAATCGCACCTTATATATCCACATCTATATACTATACTCATATCAAATAAAGTATATTTTTATAAACAACGGGCATAAAAGCCCATATTAAACAAAGTATATATACGTATGACTATCAAATGGGATAGAAATCACATGTCCCAAACTTTGTTTCGGTCTAATCAAAATATTGTTATATGAATAAAATAAAAAATTTAAAAATAAAAGTAATAAAAATCATCATTCTGATTGGTTTGAGACAAAGATTGAGACATGAAATGGGACAAGTGATCTTTGTCCTATCAGGGTTCCAATATCTGCAAATTATATTAAATATGACCACACTTTTACAACTACCGTATAGCTGCTACTTTTTATATAGTATCTCACTTAATTGATAGGAGCAATAAAAGTGAAGTCTTATTGGCTTATTGGAATGGGGCCTTTAAGGATATACGTGTTAAGCAATATTGCACGATTTATGGGCAAGCTCCTTTTTTTTGAGAGAGAGAAGAGCATTTCTTTTTATATTATTAGCTTCTTTGCTTTGTCTACCACAATTGTTCATGAAGAGGAATCACAATCACTTGCAAAAGATGATTATAAAACGTGAGTGACAATTCGATTATGTAAGAGAAGGCCATGGAGAAAGATATTTCGTAAGAGTAAAGGTGATGGAACACTTTGAAAGGTTATGTACATTGGAAACGTAATTGCTAATTGCATTCAATTATTTTACTGAAGTTTAAATGTATTTTTAGTGTTTGGAATTTGAAACTCAAACTATGGAGATTTGTAAATAATGTGCTAAAGAATATATAATATTTTCAATAAGTAGATTTGACATTTGATCCAAAACATTAAGGTATTGTTTATGAGTTCATTTAATTCCAATTATCTTACCTTAAAGTATTAAGTTTATGAGTCCATTTACTTTAGCAAATTCACACTTCCTACCTTAAAGTATTAAGTTTATGCCTCTTAAATTATCGCAATATGAACACCCTACCTACCCACCATATACAACTAGGAAGACTTTTGATAGAATTGATCACATAATCATCATATCAATACTCAGCGTAATCAAATAATCAGCTCTGATAACATTTCCTAGGAAATTGGGAAGTCCAAAAAATATTTGAAAATAATGAGTTAAAAACTACATAATAACCTAATATCACATCTTAACCCAAAACTTTATTAAGTTATTGTTGTATTGGTAGCTTGCAACAATTCTAAATGGCACGAAATAATACTTACTAGCTGAGTCACGACCAGGTCGCTCTCTTTAAGAATTTTCGTGGCACGGCCCAAAATGTGCAAGCAGACTATCAACCACGTCGTCCCTAGGATAAAACAGTCCAGTTCTCTGTTATGCGATTTCTTACTGCATTGTAAGAATCGTTCTTAAATACACCCACCACAATATGGCTACCAGTGTCAATTCTCGAAATTCCCACAGTATGGCTATCAGTGCCAATTCTCGAAATTCTTGCACTTTGGCTACCAATGCCAATTCTTTTCCCATAATCTGACTACTAGTGTCAATTCTCAAAAATTCCAGCAATTTGGCTACCTGTGCCAATTCTTCTCCCACAAACTGACTATCAGTGTCAGTTTTCGAACTTCCCACAATATGGCTGCATGTGCCAAATCTTAGTGCCACGGAAAGAAAGGGGGAGAAGTTTGCCGGAAATGCATCGGCAGAAATTATGAGGGAGAAAGAAAAAGTTAAGTAAAAGCGTACTCAACTTTGGTGCGAGAAAATATGAATGGAGGAGGCTTCTATTTATAGAATAAGATTTTGTCACAACTCTTGCATCCTCCAATGTGGGACTTATGAGAAATGTCACAACTCTTGTATCCTCCCATTTAAAGTCACTTTACCAAGCTTTCGAAACCTTTCTTAACTTACCAATTTTATGTTGCTTACATTTCAAATAAGCCATATAAGGATCTACACCATATAAACTTATCAGTGTTGATTGGCTTTATAATCATATCTGATAGGTTCTCTTTCATATGAGTCTTCTGCATATCCATGCCCTTTCTTCTACTACTTCTCCGACAAAATGATATTGGACTTCTATATGCTTTATCCTTGAATGAAAGGTTAGATTCCTTGTAATGTGCAAGGCACTCTAACTATCACAATACACAGTAATCTTCCATTGTTTGTGTTTGAGTTCTTCTGCTAATATTTGAATCCAAATTAATTCCTTTCATGCTTGGGTAACTACCTTTTATTCAACTTCTATAGTAGATAAAGCTACTACTGAATGTAATTTGAATAAATGGCTTACTACTCCTCCTGGAAGTGTGAATACATATCCTATTGTAGACTTTCTTTTATCAAGATCACCTGCAAAATCTGGATCACCTCTTATAGTAAACTTTGATACTCCAAAACATAATGCAACATTTGAGATCCCTTTAATGTAACTTAGGATCCTCTTAACAACATTCCAATGCTCATGCCCTGGATTTTCCACGTAACGACTGAGCACTCCAATTGCTTGAGCAATATTTGACCTCGTACATATCATGATACACATAAGGCTTTCCACCGTTGATGCATACGGTACTCAAGACATTTCCATCATTTTTGCTTCATTGTTAGGACTTATACTTGAGGATAACTTATAATATATAGGAAATGAGTGGATGTTGGAATACAGTCTTGCAAGTTGAAGTGTCACAAAACTTTCCTCAAGTGATTCTTTTGAGAAAGCCAAATCTTCCCATCTTTTATGCCTCAGTGAATTTTCATCCCTAAAATCTTGCTTGTTGGTCCCAAGTCTTTCATATCGAACTCCCAAGCCAATTGTGCCAACAATTCCTAGACTAGACTTTGTTCGGGCCTACCAACAACATGTCATCCACATACAACAACAAAGTGATGAAATCATTGACACCAACTATCTTGTAGTACGTACAATGGTCTAAACTCAATTTGTCATAATTGAGGCTAATAATGCAAGAATCAAATCTCTTATACCAACATTCAGGTGCCAATTACAGACCGCGTGGATATTTGTTCAACCTGCAAACCAAGTTTTCTTGTTCTCCAAAGCCTTCTGGTTGGAGCATATATATCTCTTCTTCAAGTTCTTCATGAAGAAATGCGGTCTTTACATCTAGTTGTTCAAGATGTAAATCAGATGCAACACATATAGCTAGGACTACTCTGATAGCGGTAAGTCTAACTACTGGAGTGGATATCCCTTTGAAATCAATGCCTTCTTTTTTAGCATATCATTTTACCACCAGTCTTGCATGATATGGTTCCACTTTATCCTTGCCATCTCTTTTTATCTTATAGACCCATTTATTACCAATGGTTTTTCGGCCTTCTTGAAGTGTAACAAGCTCCCATGTTTTTTCTATGTAAGGTCTCCATTTTCTCATACATTTCTTTCATCCATAGAGAAGCATGTGAACTTTTCAAAACATCCTAAAAGGTTAATTGTTCTCCTCCTTTAGTTAGAAGACAATATGCATTGTGGCTTGCCATCACATAGCCTGAGTGCCAGAATGGTGGTCTTCTCACTCGTTCTAATTATCGAGATTCTATATCACTAGCCTCAATTAGTATTTTATCCTCGTGCTTTGGTTCAACTTCATAAGAATCTTCATTCCATACTTTTCGTCTATCTGAACTGTAGTAGTATCTTTAGCATTGTTGTCATTTCCCTTCTCGCTTTGCAGTTCATTTTCTGCAAATATCACATTGTTGCTGATCATAACCTTGTGGGAAGTGGGATCCCATAGGAGATACCCCTTAATATCGTCAGTATAGCCCAAGAATATGCAACTCCTAGATTTTGAATCTAGTTTCTTTCTTTCTTGGGAGTTGTACACTATGTACACTGAACATCCGAACACGTGTAGAGAAGAATAACTTATTGGCTTTCCGGTCCACATCTCCATTGGTGACTTCAAATCAAATGCGATTGATGGCGATCGATTTATCACATAGCATGTAGTTTTGACTGCTTCTGTCCAGAAATACTTGGATAGTCCTGTAGTTCTTAACATAGCTCTTATTCTTTCTAGGAGAGTTTTACTCATCCGCTCCACTACACCATTTTAATAAGGTGTATGGGAAAATTTGAATTGCCTTTGAATACCCTCCCGTCTTCAATATAAAAGAATATTGCTATCTACATATTATCTTTTAGTGTCTGTCCTCAAGCACTTAATTCTTTTACTAGTTTCAAATTTCACTTCTGCTTTGAATTTATTGAATATTGGAAACATATTTGACTTCTTCTTTATTAGGTACACCCATAATATCATAGAGTAAGCATCAATTAAAGATGCAAAGTATATTTCTCCCCCTAGGGATATTTCCGCTGACTCCCATACATGAGAATGGATCAAGCTTAGAATGTGTTTGCTTGTGGCAATTGATTTATGAAATTTTAATTTACTTTGCTTGCTAATCACACAATGCTCTCAGAAATGTAAGTATATCGATTTGAGCTTGGGTTAGAGATTACACCGTACAAGGTATTTCAAGCCTCGTTTTGACATGTAGTCGTACAAGGTATCTCCTAGAAGTGTGTAAAGATTAACTAACATTTTCTTTGCCTTCATAACCATAATTTCACCTCTTACAACTTTCAAGAACTCACCTTCTATATTGGTTTTTCACCCAAGGTCATCTAACTGCCCGATAGACAATAGATTCTTCTTCAAACCCTTCACATGTCGTATTCCTTGAATTGTACAAATAGTACCATGATACATTTTCAACTTGACATTATAAACTCCAACAATTTCTAAGGCATTATCATTTCCCATGAGCACAGATCCTTCTAAGATAGGCTCACAAGTGCAAAACCAATCTCGTCTTGGAGTCATGTGCCAGTTTCCCCTGAATCCATTATCCAAACGTTATTTAGCTACTTTCCGCCTTTAGAACTAATTATTGTTGTGCAAACCTTAATCATCTACTTTCTGTCTTTAGAACTAATTATTAGAACTAATACATTATCCAAATGTTAATTAGGCTCACAAGTGCAAAACCAATCTCTTCTTGTTATGCCAACAATCTTTCTTCAAGTACCCTCTCAAGCCACAATTGCAGCACTTGAGATTCTTCCTTCTCTGAGATTTTGATCTACTATGATTGTGACTCCCACTGGACTCTCGTTCCATTGGTCTTCCTATAACCATTGTCAAAGCCTATGCTTGCTTCGAACCTCCCAATCTAACTTTTCTTCTTTCGTCCGGATTCTTCTTCAAGAACAGCTCACACAACCTCATCAAAAGATAGATAGTTAGAAATATTATTGTTTGTCATATTGATGAAGAGTTGACCATAAAAGTATAGTAAACTATAAAGTAGAAGCTCTACACGTTCATTTTCCATAACTTTGAAATCTGCTGATGTAAGTTGAGCAAATAGCGTATTCAAATTGTTGATGTGAACTGTCACCAATATGGATTCATTCATCCGAAGAGTATAGAGTCTCCTCTTGAAGAATATTCTTATGTGAAGTGATTTTACCTCTTATAGTTTAATGAGTACATCTAATATCTCCTTTGTGTTCTTATTTTCTACAATGCTCGAAATACTTAATCTGCCATTGTTAGGTGCAAATTGGCAACATTATTGCCATCCATCTTCTTCCACTTATCATCGATTACCTTAGTGGGTATGCCTTTAATTGCTGCTAAACAATTATCCTTCCTCAAGATTGCCTTTATCTTCAATTTCCATAGGAAGAAATTACTCTCATTAAACTTCTCTAACTCATATTTTGCTGCCATAGTTTTGACAACGATTTGTTTCCAACTGTACTGGCTTACATAGTTTCATCGTGAATAGTTCTATATACGTGAGTAGTATTATATGTATTATCGTATACTAGAACAAGTCCAATATACGTTAAAAATCACTACAAAAGTATACAACCACACGTGTGAATAGTAACCATGAACAATATTGCAGCAAATTAGTAACTAGCCACTAATGGCTCTGATACCACTGTTGGGAGACAGAGTTATGGAAACAATATCACGCAACTAAAATATAGTTGAGAAAATAGGAACTGACACACAATATTTAACATGGAAAAAACCCTCTCAAAATGATGATGAGGGAAACAACCATGGGCAAGAATAGAGGTTTTCACTACGTGGGAAAATGTTACAACCCTTATCTAAATACAAGGAGAGAACAATCACTCTCTATCTTGATATAGGAGAATACACATTTCTTTTATATAAAATATGAGAAACACTAAGAAGACACTACAAGTATTTTACACCGAAAATTATATAATTGTGGAATTATAGAGAAACTTTCGAGCATTGCATTTAATATTACTATCCAACTCCTTGAATCTTGGTTCATAGCTTTGACTTTCAAAAAAGCCAACAAATGTGGCTTTATCATATTGTGCGTTTATAGGAGATAATTTCCAATAATTGTTTCATATGTTATTTTAATCAACATTAATCATTGAAAATTGTTGGGTTATACTTCTGTAGACATTTCTTTAGTAATATTCAATTGTACATGGCAATATGAAGAGTTTAGAGGAAACAATGATTGAAGATATTAATATTTGATAAGAATGTCAATCACTGGGGACAACAAATATTGTTTAGACACACTACGCCAGAAAACGTCAACAACACAACTGCGAATGTACGCTTTGCTCTTCAACAGTGCTCCTTTTTTGTTGCGTTGTTAATAGAAATATATTTAACAGTGCATGTTTTTGTTTACGCTGTTGATGAGATATCTTCTACAGTGTATTCTTCAATATTCGCTGTTGATTTTTTATCTTATACAGCGCTTGCTAAAATATGCGTTGTTGATAAGATAGGATTTTAAAAATTTACAATTTCTGAACAACATTCTCTCATGTATTAATTGTTTTCGTTCCCAAAATTCTTTTGCTTCGTGATATGAGTTTCGCACACCTACGAATGATTTCAATAAAGATATCATTCCTCATAATTCTTTGAGTCTATATATTTAAAAGTCGCACATTTAACAATGTTTAAATGTGGTTCATGGTGTACCTTTCTAGTGTAGTGAGAAAATTTGGATAGAATGATTTTTTATACCCCAAATGCATATATAATATGTCCAGTTCTGCTTAGTGATTCAAAAGTTATGTCAAAATTAGTGATATATCACATTTAACAACGCTTATTTATGCGAGCGCTGTTGATATGACATCTTTAACGGTGCTGATTTACACTTTAACAGCGCTTATTTACGCTTTAATAATGTTTATTTACGCAAGCACGATGGATATGACACATTTAACAACGCTTCTTTACACAAGCGGTGTTGATATGACACATTTAACAACACTTATTTATGCAAGTTCCGTTGATACGACACTTTTGACAGCGCTTATTTGAGCAAGTGCTGTTAAAGATGTTATATCACTATTTTTACATAACTTTTGAATCATTAATCAGAATTGGACATATTATATATGTATTTAGGGTAGAAAATTCCATTCTATCCAAATTTTCTCACTATATTAGAAAGGTGTACTCTGAAATTTAAAAAAAAAACTTTTTCACTATTTCTTTTTTTATTTTAAAAGTTTTATAGTGAATGTGTTTTGATAATGTTAGTGTAGGTGAAAAGTCACACATTTAACAGCGTTTTTTTTAGATAGCGCGGTTAAAAGTCATACATTTTTGTTTTAGTAGACACAAATCTTTGCAGATTTAAAAACAAAAATTCACGCACAATAATGCACATATCATTCAACTCTTATTCTTCTTTTCTTAGTTTCTCTCTTCAAGTAAGTTATTAGCTCATGTTTTCTCTATTCAAGCATAAGGTGAATCATTCTCTTTGATTCACTCTTTCTCCTTGCATTTACATATATGTTAACTGCTTATTTTATATTACAAGAAATGTTAATGTTGAATCTACATGAAGTTGTTGTTGATTTACCAAACTTGCAATCTCTCTATGTATTTCTTGTATTTGGCTCTTATTTTTTCATCCATATTTTCTATGTAATTTTTTATTTCACTCTTATTATATTGAATCTGACCGTATCTTTATGTCCTCTTATTTCTTCGGTTAAGGGAGATAAGAAAATCATGGATTTGTCCTCTACATCTTCATCATATTCGTCCTTTTCATTAGTGCATATGGCTAACAGAGACAAATTCATGCAATGGTTTGATTTCATTCTTATTATATTGAAGCTTTTTATGTGTTTGATATAATGTTTGAAAGAGATTTTGTCTTATTTAATGAGTGCGGTTACATGAGTGCTGTTAAATGTGACATATCAACGGCACTCGTGATGAGCGCTGTTAAAAGTCATGTACATATATAACAGCGCTTGTTGGAGGTGGCGTTGTTGTATGTATGACATACAACAGTGCCCGCATTAGCGTTTGTTAAAGAATATCATATACTACTGCACTCACATAGACAACTCCTGAAATCGTTGTTTTATCCTCGAATGCGCGCTGTTGATTTACATATCTGGCGTAGTGACGGAAGTTTTAACTTTGAATTATGCTACAATAAATTATGTTTTTATTTGTTAGTTGAAAATCACTATCTTTATCTATAGTATTCACTTATACTTTGAAATGTTTGAATCTATAGGAGTACAAGGCATGCTAAAATAATACCTTCTCACAGACTCTAGTTTTTATTAACTTTCAACTTTGTTAGATTGAAGTTATCTAATTCAAGAGGGGCAACGAATTTAGAATGAGCTAAGAATAATTATGCTTAAATAGTCAATTTCAAACACATCATCAACTAAGGTTAGATTTAATTAATGAGATTCAGAATCAATGTATTTCAGGTAAAGTATATTATTTAATTTTATATTGTTCTCTTTCATTACTTTGTGCCTTTATATTGTGCTGTTTTGTCTTCAATAAACACAATACATAATCATTAATGTGAATGCACGGTATATAAATCAATAGGTCTAATGTGAATGTGCACGTACCACAAAATTGGATAATGGTGCATCATCATAGAAGCGCCCATTTAGGCTCATTTATGTTTAGTAGATAGTCAAACTTGATTTCTAGTAAAGGGAGGACAAGACATTTAGATTGGAGGGCTGGTGGAAACATGTTAGGGTAGAGTTATATTTCTCATAATTACGGGAGATGACAATTATGAGAAAAATCATTGAAAAACTGAAATAAATTGACACTTATATCCTTTAATTTATATTAAAGTTACATTTTAACCTTAAAAATACACTAAAAATATGATTGCACTCTTCAATAATGGAGAGAAGTATTTAATTTATATAATATATTTTATGAGCCTGCCCTATTTCACTACTTAAAACATTATTACGCCAAGAACTAATATATTTAAAAGAATATTCTATAAGCCTTTTAAATAGGGTATCTATTAACATTGCATGCCTACTTTTAAATAAGCTTATATGTATGTCACTGGACTTATTAGCTTTAATAAACTTTTTAGATATCATAAAACTTTATCTATTAATTTAAAAATTGTTTTTGAAAAACATTAGTGTGACCCATTTATTAAAAAAATTCTAACCTAGCCAATAAGAGAAGAAAATGTATACACCAACCGTTATGAGCAGTGTTTTAAATTGTGGTTGTGGTCGCGATTGTTGTAACGGTTGTGGTTACTGCGATTGTGATCATTATGGTTGTTGTGATGCGGATTGCGGTGTGAATTATTTTGTGATTAAAACAATATTTTTGAATTTGATACGGTCCGATGCAGTCCAAATACAGTCTGATGCGGTTGCGTTGTGGCCCGATGTGGCCACATTATTATGACTTGAAATCACACCGCAATTGCGGTGTGATGCAGTTGCGGCGGTCACCGCAACCGCAATATTGCGGCCGCATCAGGTGATGTGGTCTGCAAATTATAACATTGGTTATGAGTTCTATATACTATCATTACATCATACACTATTCATATTTAATCATTATTGATTATTCAACAAATTAATCAAAATAAACAACTAATGAAAAATAAAGACAGTGAAACAAAAAAACTTCACCTCTTGTAATTGGTTGGGACCCACTTGTCCACCGAAGATGAAGAGAAAAATATTGGGTCCCCAACTAGTACACTAGAAGCAATATAAATGAAAACTCCAAAAGTAATAATCCAAAAGGTGCAATGTAGAGGAAGACAACATAGTGCATGCAAAGACACAAGAAGACAGATGGTACACTTGTTGTGGAGGATATAATCATGAGCCAAGGGACCTCCCACTATGTTTCTTTTCATTCATTTTTAGTGGTGGGTACTAACACAATTCATGTACACGCTGCACTTCTTCATTGGTAAATATAACACATGTCTTTTATTTTAATAATGGGGTTCTGATTATTAATGATAAAAAAAGGAAGGTAGTTGGAAGAAAAACTAATAGCGTTAAAGTGAAGTGCATGTAAAGGCAATGTAGAGCCAAAAAAAAGATGAAAAAGACAAAGAAAGGGCCAAAAAAAAGTATAGGCTCAATCGTGATGCTAATGTATGGGGAGTTTTATGTTTTTTTGCAGTTTAGATATCATATAGGTAATTAATTTAATCAGTGATGGATCGACTAATTTATATATAAGTTCAATAGACACATTATGTATTTATATATGAATTAAATATCAATGTATTGTTAGTATAAAAGATTTATACACAGTTATAATATTATACATCATTCATTTGGATTTATTTTTCTAAAGAGTCAATATGATTAAATATGAATGATGGATAATGCACTGACAACGTATAGAACTCATACACGCATACAATTTTCTATTTTTAAATATGTATACATGTAATAAATTTTTATATAGACAAATACACAAATTTAATAAATCATATTTTATAGTGTTCAAAAACTAAAATAGAAAGCAAATACAGATATTTAGTAACTCATTTAAATTAAAAATTCCGCCCTATAAGTACCTATGGCCATCGAGTCGGACATCAAACTGGAAGAGATATCATATTAGATTTAACCGGTTTAAACGGTTAAAATGTTGGTTGGACCGAGTGATTTCATATATAATTAATCATTTTTATCTATACATATATAATTATATATAAATGCAAAATTTTATATTAATTAATAATTATGTATAATTATATTGAAATAATTTTTCTTCATTTTTTTTGGATCGAAGTAAAACAAAACATAAGAGTAGTGTTCCATTTGTTCTAATTTTAAGTGAACCATCTGGTTCTATTCTCAATTTATTCTGGGTTTAACAGGGTTTAATACAGTCAGACCAGAATTTCCTTAAATCAAAGCGGTTCAATCCCTCATTCAGTTAAAATTGCAAACCAGAGACATTTTCAAGTTCGGTCAGCGATCAAACTTGTCAGACCGTCAGGTCCGATCTTGTCTGGTTCAGTTCTCACAATACTACTTATGACACCTTAACTACTCTAAACATAAACAAAATATACTTGTTCTTAGCTCAACTGTTTATACTACCAAGGGTAAACCCTCACATTATGGGTAAGGACCTAATCTCTTTCAGGGTGTATGACTGTCCCTCCCAACAAGTGTCGTTCTCAGGAATTGAATCATTGACCATTTAATTATCCTAGAGATCTAACGGAGCCTTACAATACTAGAACAAATTTAAGTAACAACAAAGTAAATATCACCCATTATTTGATAGTCTTCTCTTTCTCTGTATAGATTTCAATAATATGAATTAATATTCCATACATTTGTTGCTTTTCACTTCTCTCAAAATTTTAATATAAATGAAGTCATTTTTGTGACGCCTTTTTTATTTTAAAGTAAGCATCGGCACACTAAATTTAGCCGAAACAACACTATTCAATGATTTTCACCAAAATCAATCCATTTTCACCGCATGGGTTCAGATTACCAAATTTTGGATCAAACCAACCAATAAGATATAATACATATACATTGGCTTTGCATTCTTATTATTTGGTATTTTTGTATTATTGTAAAAGAAGTACATGAAGATTGACATCTCATTTTGTGTATGATATTGCTGATTTACCTCTTTTCCATTGATTTAATAGTTAATATTTCACTTTTACTGCCTCTACCACCCACTCTACTCACTTCCGAGTTGATTTGAATATAATATCATTCCAAGCAAGCCCGATAGACCAAATTATTACTAACCATATGATACTCTAGAACTTTCGACATTTTTTATTAATTGACATACTCATTTGAATAGTAAAATTGTGTTTTGATTCTTGACATAATGCAATGTAAAGATTCAACTAGTTGTATATTAGTTTCCAAACTAAATAGATAAACATGCAAGAAGAGAAGAAATGATGAGAAAATTCAGGATGATCGTTACATAATCTAAATAAAAGATCTCCTCCATGTGATGGAATAATTCCCCTTCTAAGTAATGCTTCCTTAGTTGGCAGACTATCCTGAAAGAATCTCCATGCGAAAGTGGTAACCTTCAAAGGTGGCTTTGAGGTCCAAAGGAGAATGGTATTGTTAGAAGTTGCCAATTTTAAAGTCACATTAATGAGAACTTGTGGGTGTAAAATGAAAAATCCTCAAGTCTCACATAGGATGAAGGAAACACTTGCAAAACCTTTATAAGCCTTCAGTGCTATCTAAGGTGTGTGCCCCAATGGGTTTAGAGGTTTCATATAAACAACCCCCCCCCCCCAGCACACAAACGTGGTCGTAGGGGGGCCTTATAGAGGCATCCCCTATTCAGAATTACTCGTCCTAGTTCAGAGCACTTCATCAACTTTTATTATCTCTATCTCTTAATCTCTACCAAAGCATTTTTGGCTCGTGACTCCCTTTTTATTTTTGTGGTACTAGAATTGGCAGAAACAACCAAATTGTGGGTATTTTGAGAACTGGTACTAGTAGCCAGACTGTGTGAAAGTGGGAATTTCAAGAATTAGTTTTAGTAGTCATATTGTGGGTATTTCGTGAATTGACATTAGTAGCCAAATTGTGGGTGTATTCGAGATTGGTTCTTAGAGTGCAATAAGATTTCGGAAATAGAGAATTGAGTTGTTTTATCTTAGGAATGGCTTGATTGATAGTCTGCTTGCACATTATAGGTAGTGACATGAAACGTCTTAATGAGACAGACCTGGTTGTGATTCAGCCAATAATACTTCTTTAGTACCATTTAGAATTGTTTCAAGCTACTAAACAACAATTTTAAGATGCTACATGTTGCAATGGCATTCTTAGAGAATATTAGTGGGTCGAATAACTTTGACCTTAACAAACAATTTCGGTGTGATGGGACAAATATTAAACGACAGCAACATAAGATGCAATTCTTTCTCACCGTAAGAAAAGTTGCCCATGTTTTGAAAATTGATATCCTAGTAGTTTCGGAAAATGCTGAAAATGATAAAATGGCTATTGAGATAGCTCTCTAGAATGAAAATTATTACTTATGTAAGAGTTTCATACTAAATGGGTTGTCTAATAATCTCTATGATTACTACAGCCCATACAAGTTTTCCAAATTAATTTGGTATACCTCTTGTATCAGATGACTGATGATAAATAAGTTGAGTCTTAGTCTCGTGAGATACAAGGAATTGCTCAAGAAGTCATCTTTGAGGATATGCCCCTAGATGAGCAATTTCAAGTAGCTATCAGTATTGATAAACTGTATTCTCGCTAGAATTCTCTTTGAAATCTCTTATCACTTGTATGCTCATTGAGGAAGAGGCTCGTAGACAAGATCAGAAAAATGAGATGTTGAGTGTCTCCAACAAAAAAATTGAGAAGAAATTTTGAGGTGCAATTCTGAAGCATGTTGGCAATAATTTTAAGAATTATAACTACAATGAGAATAAGATCAAGAACACCAACCGCAACAAGAATTAGAACCCCAGAAGGTCCAATATGCTAAATCGTCTACTAAGAATGACTCTGACAATGCTTTTATTTGCTTCAAATGTGGGAAATCGGATCATATGGCACTCAAGTACAACAATAAACCAATGGGTGGTCCTCCATAAGCCAACATGACAAATGAGCCATGTGTGGCAGTGTTATCTGAGGTTAATATGGTTGGAGGATATGATAGGTGGTGGGTAGATACCGGCACCTCCCACCATGTCTTCTATAATTGTGCTATATTCAAGATATACACAGATGATTATGACAAAAAAGTGTTGTTCGGTTATTCCCACACCACTATTGTTTCTAGAACTAGTGATGTGGAGCTAATGTTTACATATTGAAAGACTCTGATTCTCAAAGATGTAATGCACACTCCAAAGATGAGAAGAATTCAGTTTCTAGTTTTCTTCTTAGTAATGCTAGTGCTACCCAGAGACAATAGGGACAGACTTGTACACTTTTACTAGGAATGGGGTATTTGTACGAAAAAGGTAACTCATGGCATGTTTAAATTAAATCTTGATGTTATTATGAATATAATTTCTGAAATAAAGTAAATGGTATTATTCATGAAATAATTGCACCTTATTCACCTTGTTGTGTAACAAATTTGATATGAAAGACCTTGGATAGGCAAGTGTAATCCTTGGTATAAATATTACTAGGTCAAAAGGAGGAATTTTTTTGGATCAGACTCACTTTGTGGAGAAGATCTTAAAGAAATATAAATATTTTGACTATAAACCTACTAGCACACCATATGATCCAAGTGTAAAAAAAATTAGAAGCATTGGTGAAGGTGTAAGACAAAGTGAGTGCAATGATTGCACTAGATTCGACATTGACTATGTTGTGGGATTATTGTGAAGGTTTACTAGCAGACTTATTATGGAGGATTGACCTGCTATAGAAAGGGTCATGAGGTACCTTAAGAAAACAATGAACCTTGGATTACACTACTGAAGGTTTCCAACTGTCCAAGAAGGATTCAATGATGTTGATTGGAACACTATTTCTGATGACTCGAAATCAACTAATCGCTATATTTAGCAAAGATGGTGGAGTTGTTTCATGGAAGTCAAAGAAACTAACTATTTTGGCTCTGTCCACTATGGAGGTTGAGATAATAACACTAGCAACAACTAGTGAAGAAGCAAGTTGGCTAGGAAGTTTGCTTGTAGAGATTCCCCTATAGGAAAAACTGATACCATCCAGCTGATGTGGTCCATTGTGATAGTACAGTGGCTATTGCAAAGATTGAGAATTATTTCTATAACGGTAATACACAAAAAATATGTCTTAATCACATCACTACTAGAGAGTTACTCTCAACTGGAGTTGTTAGAGCAGATCATGTATGCACTGATAATAACTCAGTATGTCCTTTGGCGAAATGATTAGGTAGAGTAAAAGTCCACATTACGTCTAAGAGTATGAGACTATTGCCCTTACAACAAGGATCACTTATGATGGTAACCCGATCTAACTGACTGAAGATCTCAATAACTATGTTCAATGGGTAATAACAAGTTGTGAAGTGATATGAGAGTGAACATGCTATAAAATGATAAGAAGCGTGATTCTTGCAATAAATGAAAGGATGAGTCAAACTCTTAATAAGATCTATATTCCAATTAGTGTGAAGTACATAGACTACAGGCGTACTCTTGATAGACTCACCTATGTGAATGTGGAAGGGGTCCGCTTCCTATGACATTTTAGGGCATAAATTTCTAGAGCGTTTACTATACTAGGATAGACTTGCATAACTCTTAACACACAGGTTATCTTGCAAAGGCGTTATAATCCTTTAATGCTCTCTAAGGGGTGTACACCAAGGGGTACAATGGGTTTTGTGTTGGATGAAGACTTGCATAAACAAAACCCCTAGACACGGATCAGTTTGTGCATACACAGACCACCACTATCACCTCCTCCGGCACCGCCATCCGTTTGGCCGACTCGGATCAGTTCGGTTCGTGTTTGAGTTCAGGTTCAAGATTGGGTCCAACAAATTTTTTTACTTTTTACTTTTTGTGGATATGTGGTTGACCAAGTCAACACACGTTTGGCACGCGTGTGACTGAGACAAAACACTGTTGGAGAGTGAGAGAAGGGGGGAGGAGGATCTCGTCATTAAGGAAGGAGATCTTGTCATGTGACTATTGGACTCCTCCTGATTGTCAAATCATGTGGTTGTTTAGGACGAAATCTTTTGTCTGGGTCATTGGGGGCCTTAGCCTATAAATAGATGTTTCCCTCATTCAAAATTACTTGTCTTAGTTGAGAGCATTTCCTCAACTTTTCTTCTCCCCCTCTTAATCTCTACCGAAGCATGTCTGACTCATTTTTCCTTGTTTCTTTTTGTGGTACTAGAATGGCAGAGGCAACCAAACTATGAGAATTTTGAGAAGTAGCACGAATAGTCATATTGTAGGTATTTCGAGAAATGACACTATTAACCAAATTTTGGGTATATTCGATGTGAGTTCTTACAGTGCACTAAGAATTCAAAAACAAAGAATTGAGTTGTTTTATCTTGGGGATGACATGGTGGATATTTTACTTGCACATTTTGGGTAGTACCACAAAACATTTTAAAGATAATGACTTGATCGTGACTTAACCAATAATATTTCTTTGGTGCTCTTCTGAATAATTCCAAGCCACATAAACAATATGTATTACTGCTTTGAGTGTGTTCCCTTTCATGTGTTTGTTTGACAAGGAGCTTGTAACTTGATTTGATTGAAAAATAGGTTTAACTAGCCTTGGATTTGAAAAGTTACTTAAAAAAATATAATTATATAATCATACAATTATGGTTTTGATAAATTAATCTTTTAACAACCTGTATTCATCATCCAATTAATCTTTCTAATACGCTCTTTCTTTTGTTTTATATTTATCTATGTAGTTTCTCATATCTGGTTGTGGTTTTATCAAAATGTTATATGCTTGGTGTGGAGTCACAATGATAACAATTAATGCTGGCAGTTTAGGCCCCATGATTATCTGTTTGTCATGCTTGCCGTCTTTTCTATGCTCTCATTATATGATATTTCAAAATGCATTTATTTGGGAGAAAAAAAGGATTGGGATTTTGATTTGGCCTTGATTTGCTTGCTTTGGCCTCAATTTGTTGTTTTATAGAGTTAGTCAATCAATTATTTAAATTATTCATGAGAATATGATATAAACAATGTAAAACTTATACTTACTTTTCAATATGTCTTCTTTATAAATTGGTTGATGACAACCACTAACATTTAAAAGTTTAATATTAAAATCAATTACTAATGAGAGGAGTGGCCGAAGAAAACTTACTTGCCGATATTAAGGAACTGGCTGATTTTTAATAATAAGCAATTTTATTCCATAGGCTTACTTAATTTAATACTAGTTACATCCTCTTGCTGGGTTTCAGTATTGGATAGTTGGAGTTTATTCTTCTGGTGAGTAAATCCTCCTCTCTTCTGTTTATTGTTTATCATAGAGAGAAACCTATCTTATTTATGTAACTTGTTCTGGATTTGAGTATTTCTGTCATTCGTTCCTAATTAATATATACCTTACTTGATATAAAATAATAAGTTATTAACATTAAGGAAATCATGGGTTTAGTGGGGTTTAACATCTAGTATTTAAAGAAAAAGAGGGGCAACCATAGCCACACAACATATATGGAACATATGGAGGACATACATGGTAAAACCAAGAGTGTTCTATAGTTAATACGATTGAATAGGACAGTCCCTGCCCGGGGAATAGAGATCACCTGTTCTAAAAATGGTGTCATAATGTGTCTCGATCCATTAAAAAACTGACACGTAATTAATATGGAAATTAAAAAAATAGAATTTTTTTTTATATTACTTGGTATAACGTGATTAACTTGAGACATGGAGACATAAATTTTTTGGGACAGATGATTATTCCGAATAGCCCAATTAATAATTAAACTAACTTCTTATCCGAATACAATATCTCATTAATGAGCAATCCCATCTTCTCCTAAATTTAAGCTTACAATTATTTTTACACTTTATAAACTAAGTATAGAATGAAATAAAAGATATATTAATTATTTCTTGGAAATAAAAAACATGCAATCATTTATGTACTTAGTCCTTTCATTTTTTTTATAAATATTATTTGAGGTTGTTTTACACATAAAGGAAATAATTTGTTTGTTTTCAATAAAAGTACTAATGTTGTGTCTATCCTATTATATCATTCTCAATTTCTCTTCTCAAAATGAGATTATGATTGATAAAAATGATTAATAGTGCCTCAAAATTTTGAAACTAAAATGATTGTACGATCAAGGTGTTGGTCTAGTGGTTAAAGATCCTACTAGATCTTCAAGATGATTAAAAGGTCAAAAGTTTGACTCATGTAAGTGACATTTGTTGGGATAGACATTAACGCATCCCGAAAAAGATTAATACATTACCTAAAAAAGTGAAGGGATATCTTTGATATGCCAAAAAAACTTTTGAAACAGACAATTAAATAGATAAAAATTGTGTAGGAAAAAAGACAAAAATAAATTTAAGCTTATTAATCTTTTCAAAAGTTTTATATTTTAATTGAATCGTGTTCAAATTTAAGCTTGTTAACCTTATTTTTTATTTTACTAAGGATATTTTATCACTTTATGGTAAATAATTAAGACTTTCAAAGTGGGGTTAATATTTTATGAGACTCATGTTAATATTGGTACTTCATTATTATATTCTCATTTGTGGAACATATCTAATGTTTAATAACCTGCCGACTTGCACGGATGAAGTGTGGGATTCCAAATTTACAGTATGGCACTGTGTAATCTTTTAGGCCAAATTTATAGGTGTAGGTTGACTTATTTATTATGGGTATAATGTAACTTTTTCAGAATTTATGAGAATGATATAATTTGCATTGAAATCGTGGATTTGAATCGCAAAATTGGTTTAGCTCTCCTCTTGCCATGGACAACATCCACGAATTCCCTAGAACCGTGGACAAAGTCCACGAATTTGTTGTTTTTTAATTTTTTATATTAATTGTTTAGTATTGTTTCTTGTTTATTAATTATTAAGAGTTTATATAATTATTAAGGTTTGTTGATTTTTTTAAATTTTAGGTTTAATTGTATTAATTTGTATGTATTAATTGTTATTTATTTTTATGATCTTTTGTATGTATTTGATTATTAATTGTTATAATGGAACAATTGAAATACATAACAATTAATAATCAAATACATACATTGAGTTATTCCAATAGTAATAATCTAATAATGGAACAATTGAAATACATAGCAATTAATAATCAAATGCATACAAACCATAAAAATAAATAACAACTAATACATACAAAGTAATACAAGTAAACCTAAAACTTAAAAAAAAAACTCACAAACCCTTGACAATTAATAAACCACAAACACTAAATGAATAATAAAAAACATAAAACTTAAAAAAAAAGAAATTAAAAAACGACATAGAGAAATTCGTGGTCTTTGTCCATGGTTCTGGGAAATTCATGATGATGTCCACGACAAGAGTGGAGAGAAATCAATTATTTGCCTAAATTATCATAAAGTTATACTAAACCCGTAATAAATAAGTCAATTTATATCTATCATATAAATTTGCCAAATTTTTGTGCTTTAGTTTTAAGTTTTAGTTTTAATCAAAATCTTATTAAGATGATTGTAAAAATTTATCTTATATATTTTAACTGGGGTAATCCAATTTTATGGATGAAAAGTTAATCACTTTCCACGTTTGTGGGAGTCTCTCAACTATCATTCAAAAGGATCCAATCTTAATTTTATTTAAATTATTTAATATATTTGACATTCAAAACAATATTACACAGCTTGATCTACTTAGTGTTTAATATGTTGATTATGCATTTAAATTTCTGGTGCACTGAACAAAATTTTGGCCATAAGTTATTGGTCAGAGTAAATAGGGATGACAAAAAAAACTCGTGCTAAAATAATCGCAAAAATAACTTATGAGTATTATGATATCCGTCTCGCGAGTACCCATATATTTATAAATTTATTTTTAATTAAATATCTTATATATTTTATACTTATATATTGTTTATTTTATTACTAGTTTATAATGAATTTTAGTGATTAAAATATATTATATATTTAACATGTGCATAAATTTAATTATCTATATAATAATTAATTTATATATATTAATCATTAAAAATATATAAATATATTTAAACTTAAAAATTTGTTGAGTACCCGTGTATACCTAATATCGATTCTCGTATCGATATGAGAAAATATTTTTTGCCCCCATTCCAGCCATTGTCATCCTTAAGAACAACTCTTATATTTATGAAATACGGTTTTTTCTAATTTGAAGAAGGAAAATTTTGATTAACTAACGAATTAGGGTCGGACAACAACACAATTCCTTAGGCGTGCGTGAGCCTGAGGTTAACCTAACGTGGATTTACATGTAGACATATGTAGAGGTTTTAATATATGAGTTTTTAAGGGGTTAATTAACTAAGCATTAAAAAAAATGATAATTTCGAATGATGTAACTCTAACATCAGTCATGTGATTTAGGGTGGAACGAAAAAAATTGAGGAAAAAATTTCTGAGAAAGGAAATGGGAATTTACTTTTCCTACTCTAGTTTCATAATTTAGAGAAATTAATTTCATTATTCCAATTTAGCAAATTCAATCCATTAATTTCAAAAAATGTAATATTTATGTTTTCTCAATGTAAAAATTTATATACAATCACTGTATCATTTATTTAAATGACTACGAATGATGCATTAATATTATACAAAACTTACACACTATGAATACTATGAATGTATGTATTTTTTCTCTACTTTCAGTTATTAACCTATTTAATCCTTCTGTTTATTTCAATTCTAACAAGTTGATGCAATGTGAGATGCTCCTTAATTTTCTATTTGGGCAACTTGCTTTCCTTATTTATTTATTTTGAAAATTTAACTAGTTCCTCAAAATTTATAAAAATAAACAGACTGATCCATTTTCAAAGTCCATATATATATATATATATATATATATATATATATATATATATATATATGCACTTTTAGTCTCCTTTTTTTCTTACTTACGAAAATAATACATTAACCTTCAAAAATATTGCATTATGGTACATTTGATTTAACTTATAAATAAGTATATTGCATTATGCATTTCACAGACAAATATATTATTTTATTGTGTTAGGCATATATAAATTAAGTTAAAGCATCTATATGGTGGAAATGAACAGCAAGAATGTGCCACAAAGTGGAGAGGTAAGTGGATCAATTTACTAAATGGAACAAACATGATTGAATTCCATAAACAATTATAATATTTCTGGGGGTATTAGTATAAAGATTTGTATATAGTTAATACATAATATTTCATTTGTATTATTTTCTTTCCAAAATGGTAAAATCAAAATACTTATAAGTTTAAACGTTTCATATGAGAATGACATAATAGAATATAATATTTATATACTGTCAGTTTAAAAATTTATATATTGTTATGTATAATTCACCCCTTTATTTAGATTACAATTTTAAAGAGTCAAAAATAATTGAAAATAAATAATGAATTATGTATTAATAGTACAAAAAAACCTTGAACGGTCAAAACATTTTTTCTCTAACAATATATATATATATATGTGAAAAATGCTATTTTAAAGGGTACAGAAAAACTACAGACAGAAAATTCTTTGGTAATCTAACTTTTGTCTACTATTTGTTACTCTATGTGCATTTTAAAAAAAATTAAATTTTAAATTTTTTAACTTAAATATATTTTTTCAACTAATCGCATAAAATGATAGATGATGAGACAATAATCAGATTATAGTTACAAATAAATATTATAAGAGTTGTTTTAATCAAATTAGACATATAATTAAACGGTTTAAAATAGGAAAATATTCAAAATAAGTTATATATGTATTGGGTATTGTACGAGATAAATTCAGTTTGTGTATGAAAATTTGTATATTTGTCAATGTAAAAAGTTAAAGATTTGAATCCGCATATATTTGTAATATGATCATTGAATATTTCAGTAATTTCGTTATATATTTCAAATAATAATATTATATTTATTATAATATATAAATCAGTCCCTTGGTATTTCATATCCCCTTTCCTCCTGTGTTTTGTAAATAATAGTCACCAAAATAAAGTTTTCTGTTAAAAAAATAAGCAAGGATATATCCACTATTACAATAAAAACAAATTTCATAATAATATATTTTTATATCATCTTATTATATATTTTTATAGTGTATTATCTATGTATTGTTAGTATAAACTATAAATATTTATACACAACTTGTGCATCATTTACCATTCATTTATATTACTAATATTTAAAATTTAATGATCATTTAAATGTGACAGTATAAAAATGCTTAAATTATCGATGTATACATTTTTTCTATATTTTATACCATTTTTATATATATATATAAGCAATCATATATACATTTATGATTAATATCTAAAGCAAGCTTTTGGAAAAAGAAAGGAGATAAGTTCAATATCCAGTTTTTTTCCTTTGATGAAAGTGGAATATATCCTCTTTAAGTGTCAATTCTAAATGTACAAACAACATTCTAGTATAAACATACTGTCCAAATATATTAAATTTTGCTGTATTTTAAATTAACTTAACAATAAATACACATTTTCTCCTGAAAATCAAACTTTAGGCTAAAACTTTTTTCCTTTTCTTTATACCCATCGCATATAAATCATTACACCATGTGAAGTCTATCCCAAATCATATTGTGTTGTTACTTTTCGTTAGTTGCATTGTCTCTTGCTCTATGTATCTTTTGTACCTTCTCTAGCTTCAACACTCCTTTTTGTACATTCATTTCTTTTACACTCAATTATTTTCCCTTCATGGGTTTGGGATTCAAAGAATTCATAATCCGAAGCTATGAAGGCCAATCTGATAGATCTCAAGTGGAAGATCTTGAGAGAAGATGTGAGGTAGGACCAGCTGAAAGTGTGTTCCTCTTCACAGACACTATGGGTGACCCCATTTGTAGGATCCGAAATAGTCCTATGTTCATGATGCTGGTATATTATACTATACCATAATGTTTTTTTTTGTTGCTATTATTTTCTTTCCATGAATTCTCAATCTTATTTTATTATCTTTGATCATCATGTTCATAACTAATTGTTTTTCCAATTTAATTTGATGTTAGGTGGCAGAATTGGGTAATGAATTGGTTGGTGTAATTCAAGGCTCTATAAAAGTGGTCACTATTCATAGTTGTCCTCCAATGGGTTTGGCAAAGGTGGGGTATGTCCTTGGCCTAAGGGTTGTTCCTCATCATAGGAGAAAAGGGATTGGGTCAAGCTTAGTGCAAAGGCTAGAAGAATGGTTCATTTCCAATGATGTGGATTATGCATATATGGCCACAGAGAAAGATAACCATGCCTCGGTTAGTCTCTTCATGGACAAATTTGGCTACACCAAGTTCCGAACACCGGCGATACTCGTAAACCCGGTGAACCATCATTGCTTTCAAATCTCATCCAACATTGAGATAGCAAGGTTGAAGATTGAACAAGCTGAATCCCTCTATAGAAGATTCATGAGCTCCACTGAGTTTTTTCCTAATGACATAGACAATATACTTAGGAATAAGCTAAGTTTGGGGACATGGGTGGCATATTTCAAAGGAGATAGTGATTTTGGGTCAAATGGACAAGTCCCAAGTAATTGGGCCATGCTTAGTGTATGGAATAGTGGGGAAATCTTCAAACTAAGGCTAGGGAAAGCACCTTTTTCTTGCTTGCTATACACAAAGAGTTGGGGCTTTATTGATAAGATTTTCCCATGCTTCAAATTGCCTACTTTACCTGATTTCTTCAACCCATTTGGGTTCTATTTCATGTATGGTGTGTACCATGAAGGTCCATTCTCAGGGAAGCTTGTGAGGGCCTTGTGTCAATTTGTGCACAACATGGCTTCAAAGTCTAAGGATGAAAATTGCAAAATCATTGTGACTGAAGTTGGAGGAAGAAATGAGCTCAACAATCATATCCCACATTGGAAATTGCTCTCTTGCCCTGAAGACTTGTGGTGCATAAAGGCCTTGAAAAATGAAGGGACAAATACCCTCCATGAATTAACCAAAAACCCACCAAGAATAGCTCTCTTTGTAGACCCAAGAGAGGTCTAAGGAAATAAATACATATATGAAAAATTAATAATGGAAGACGGGGCAGGGACAAAAATATAGGCCTACCAAAATATCCTGACCTTAAATTTTTTCCTTCTTTTCCTTCCCTTGGATTTTGTCTATAATAAGTACCAAAACCCACCTCATGTATTATTTGTTAAATATGTCCATCCATTCATATCTCCTATGGTAGGGGTTTTCCTCTAGTTCCTTTCACATCCAAGACACAAAATCTAAAAAAGATATCCATAATTAGGTGCCACCCTTTGGTGTACTTGTTAGCAATCCATCTTATGGCTCATGACTATGACTTATCAATTAGCCCTTGTGGTCCAAACTTTGTCCCTTAACTTGAGCTGGACCCTCATCTTATTCACTTTGTCCTATGGCATTGAGATATGGTCTCACATAAAGTATGTCACCACTGAAGAAAAAAAGAGACTTATGAACCATTTCATGTGATTGTGGAAGTAGTCACATTATTTCATTCAAGTCAGAGTTAGAGAACTTAATAATTTGTTCCAAAATAAGGAAAAAGTCAATACAGTACTTGAAGTCTCAACTCATCAGCTGGTTGGTTTTTCCTTCATTTGTTCAGTATATTATTGTCCTTATTTAAATATATAATTCATGATTTGCCCAAGTTCATGGAAGTTTGAAAGAACAAAATAGACTTAGCTTGGGTTTTTACCATCAATGTAAATATATTAGAGTTAATAGAGAATGGGCATATGGTGGTTATGAATGCTTATAATCACTTCTATATGTGAGTACTAGTGCAATATCATTTATTCTTAAGTACTTTAATTATATATTATATATTTTGATAAATAATATATATATAAATGATTATTACATAAATAATAATATATAAATGTGGTAAATTTGTCACTAGTCTAATCAGTACAATTCATTATGTAATAATAAAATAGATTAGAATCTAAATTAATAAAAATTATAATAATATAAAATGTTCATTACAACTAAATTTACGAATATAAGAATATATGGGATGAGTATTTTGATACTAATCTATACCTATAAGTTATTATTGTAGGTCTCAATTATATATAATTTTACATATATCGTCCACGAATGTGAGCATTTTTATCATCGTGCATTTACTACTATTAAACAAAATATAGAATGTGCAAGAGGATCATATATGTTCCATCCCGATTTAAGCCATGTCATGGCTAGACTAAATCACCAAGCTTCAGCCGAATATCGGGCATAAACGAGCCCACTTTGGACGATCCATGATCTAGACCTGACTACAGGTCAATCGAGGCAAGGGACTGAGTGGACCAGAAATATCCCAAATGACAGTACAAGTGATCACAACCTTCTGACATCTAACTATCACGCCACTTACATATGACTCACACTCCCTCTATTTTCACTCTTTTTTGGAATTATTTTTCACTCAATGTTCTCCTTAGGTCCTTAGAGGAATCAAAACAACGCAAGAAATAACCAAAGGACAAGTGACGATAATCACCAAAAAAAAAACTTACCAAAATAAAGGGAATAAAGTAAGAGGGGTATATATATTTTACTTTTTTTTTAGTAGAGGATAAATATAGTTGAACACTTGTTGTTGAGCACAACAATGACCAAGAAATTTAAAGACTAAAAAGAAGTAGAAGGGAAAACAAAAATCACAACACAAGTTTCAACCAAAACCTACTTCTCGTAACCACTTGATGACAACCAATTCGGTTTGGGTTGTCTTTTGATTGAATTTTTGTAATGTTTTGTGGAAATGTTAGAAAAATAAGAATACATAAAAGATGTGAGATGATTAACGCCACAAATAAAGAATTGTTTGATAAGCCTAAATGATGTTCGTCACAAGAATTATGGGATTCTTGATAAAAATTTAATCTTGGTTCGACCAAGAATTTAGGAAAACAAGCTCACTAACAATGGTTAATTTCCAATAACTTTAAACTTGCATTTCTCATGGTGTTTCAAGTTTGCACAAAACATTAATAGCCTAAAGACACCATAAAACACTCAAGATTCCTATAGTATGAAGTTGAACACGTGAGGAATTGATGAAGGTGGGCTGCCCAAGTGCATAAGGGTCCCACTTATACCATTCTTCACTTATTGAATGAAAACTTAATGATTTGACTTGATTCACAATTTCACATCATCCTCCTTCTCTAAACACATGACTTTGAAGTGAACCTTCTATTTGGATGATACAATTTGTCGATTTGAATTCTTCATGAAACAATTTTGAGCTTGCTTTCATTAGAAATCCAAGTAAATAGTCGATTGCTTGTTATATCTTTTTGCTTTTATTCTAGTCAGTGGACCTACAAGACTTTATATGAGTTCCTGATCCACATTGAGCTTTATTTGGACTCATACTAAGAGATGTGGCAGTAAGATCATACATTGATTTAAAGAGTGTGAGGTGCATAAGATGCAGCAACTAAGGATCACTTATTTAACCACTTAAAAAATCTAGGCATAGGTTGAGGCTATTTAAAAGTTTGGTATAACATATAAATGTATTTAAAAGTCCATTTTATTATGTACTTTTAAATAAGATAACATTCTTGCTTTAAAATAGGTATATACAACATTAAGAAATAAGTTACATTTTTTATATTCAGGTTTTATATATAATAATTTAAGTGTAATATTTATATATTATTAGTGTAAAGATTTATATACATTAAATATATCATTCGTCGTTCATTTGTATTATTTTTTCTTAAGAGTTAATAATGATTAAATATGAATGGTAAAAAAACTCTAATATTGTGTACATATATATTTATCTCTAATCAATTTAGTTATAAAAATTCTATAATGTAATAAAGTAGGCTAACATATGGTTTTTTAAGAAGCCTCGTTTTCATATGACTTTGTCCGTTATAGATCAAAAAATATTCCAGAAACAAACATTGTATCCTAATTTTATAGATAATTCTACTTGTGATTGTGTTACCTTTACTTTTATCAAAATTACTTTGTGTAAAAGTGTAATGAATGCAATTGTAATTCTTAAGAGTGCAATATTTGTATACTCGGTAAGTATAAAGATTTATTACATCATTTACAATTTATTTATACTACTTTTTTTAAGAGTGAATGATGGTTAAACATGAATGAAAGATATAAAACTCATTAGATTGTTTTCTCCTCCATTTAGAGTTGCTTACCAAAATTGTATGATTGTGAGATCCATTCATATCAAATCATTATTCACATTTAAAAAGTTGGTACATGCATTGGGGTGCATTCCTCCCGTATAATAAGAATATGTTAACACAAATATTTAATTATTATTTTTTTATTGAAATAATTTCATCAACAAATCACAAATATCATAGATCGACAGTACCAATAAATCATTGGTCTAATAATATAAGACTTTGTTATTTTCTGAAAAATATCAAAAGGTCTAGAGTTCGATTCCTGAGAGTAATACTTGTTATGAGAGATAACCCAAAATGGATTGGTTCTTACCCATAGGGTAAGAATACCCTTGGTAGTACAAAAATATACCATAAAATGACATATTTTTTAGTATAATATATATATATATATATACTATCAGTATAAAAATTTATACACAAACAATACATCATTCATCATTCATTTGAATTAATTTTATTGAAGAATCATGATTAAATATGAATGATAGATGATATATTGAGAGAAGATGAACTTCCCATGCATTGCACTTGTCTTGAATACAGAAAGCTGAAAGTACTCCTATTGAATAAACCAATTGATGTGGAGACCACCTACCTTTGTATATAGGCAGCCTAAGATTTAGATTGATATCTGACCTGAAAAGAAGGTCTCTGAAGTTGAGCTAACATATTTTCAGTGGTTGAGGAATTGAAGACACACTGAACTTGAAGGTAGCTAGTAATCTCAGGACCACATAGATCAATAATTAGTACTACCATATATGGCAAACTAGTATCCAAGTTTGGATTTGAAAGTCATCATTCAATGGAAAATTGAGAATCCAAGAGGTTAGACAGGTCAAATGGATTTCCACTATGCAAGAAACTTATTATGGAAACATTGGATGTCGTGAACTGAAGCTACCTATGTTGCTTGTTGCCTTCAATATTCACAAAATGACATTCACTTTAGTTCACTGCTTCTGTTTAAAGACATTCCATGACTTAGTTACCAAGCAAATATCAGCCTAACCGACCACACATCATTCATTTTTAGGCATCTGATTTAGTTTATGGTTCAAAACCATTCATGGGTCACCATATATATCCTAACCATGGTCTTTTTTCTATTGCTACTTAGACCAAACGCAAATCAGTTCATCTACTTTTATAAAATAGTACATGGGCTGGGCTGGTGGTATTATAAAAATGTCTATCTCTTAGGGGAATTTTCATTCAATAACTATTTTCTTTAAAAAATAAAAGCAACCATTTAGGGCATAAGTCATTTAGTGATCTAGACACCCCATTAACTATATACTTTAATTTGGTTGAGGACATTTCAGTAAGTATACAATATTTTTTGCAATAAAATAATAAGTCATCTTTGTCCTCATTTATTATACCTCGTGATATTATTATACCTTCGTAATGGCAACTTTTCGTTTTCTTTTAAATAAATAAAATAAAAAATTCGTCTGAACATTATTACGACAAAGGATATGCCATTCTAAAATCGAAGTTATGTTAAAAAGGTTAAAATGGTAAAGTTACTCAATAGAAACTGGAACAGAACAAATATCTCTACACGTGTATACAACTTCCACCTTCCACATGTCTATCTCATCTCTCCACTTCTCTCAATTATTCTCATTCCACTTCCGTTTAAAAATACGCTTTTCTCTCATGCTTCTCTGTCAATCTTCAATCCTCATCTTCTTTTCGTTCTATAATAATAACTTTTTCGAAATTTACTTTTCTTAAAGGTAATAGTGTCGTTAGAGAAAGATGAAAGTTTTGGTTTATGATTGTCATTATTCTAACCATTGAACCGTTCTTTGCTACTTTGATTTCGAAAAAATCACGCCTTTTAAGATTGAATGTTCATGGTCTACTCGGCTTCATACATCTTTTGTCTTATTTTTAAGCTTAAAAACTAGACCTCTTTATTTATACATGTTTAAGGTCTCTATGTTTCTTCCATTTTTTGTATTTTTTAAGCTTAAAAAGCAGACCTTTTATTTATACACGTTCATAGTATCTGAGTTTCTTCTATTTATTTGTCATTTTTAAGCTTTTCAGACCTTTTATTTATACATGTTCATGGTCTTTGAGTTTCTTCCATTTATTTGTCATTTTTAAGCTTAAAAGGTGAGTCCTTTTATCTTTACATGTTCAAGATTTTTGGGTTTGTAAATTTTTTTTTTTCATTTTTAACCTTAACTCTTTGCATGATCTCTTTTATTTGATCTAATTTTTCTAGGTTTAAAAAAGACAATTATTTTATGATTATTTAGATTTATTCTTTGTATTTACACCTTAAGTCCATTAACGAAAAATATATTCATAGTTTTTTAGTTTACATATGTTTCAATAGGTTTCTTTCATTTTAAAAAGAAACCTTGACGATATGACTATTTAGGTTTATATTTTGTTTCTGAGATTCCAAGAGAAGTCAACTAGTGTGATTGCAACATCTCTTTTCTTGTCTAAGTTTCGATGAAGACAAAGTCGATTTGAAGGGCTTGAAGACTTTGACTCCTCAACAAACAACATGATCAAGACTCAAGTCTTTAGGAAATGTTTTCATTTTCCTTTTTAGAAGTCCTAAGATGATTGCTTAGTATTGAGTCTAGGTAGGATAACCCAAATGATGAACCCGCTCGTAAGATTGCCTAAAATCTGTTTTTGAGATTCATCATTCATCCTTTTTAGTAGGTTGCATCAAAAGGTAGGTTTTCTATATAAAATATCATGCATTATTTCAAAACCTACATATTTTGGAGGGTTACCTCTTATCCAAGAAAACTATAGTTTGTGTGATAATTGATCCTACAATGAAATAATCGATTGTCTGACTGCATACATCCGTTAATCGATTAAGAGTCTTTTTAATCGATTAATGAGAGTTTCAGTAACTATTGACTTAGGTTGCTTGGTAGTTTTAATCGATTATGTTCAACAGAAACTTGTTATTTTTAAATATGTTAATCAATTAAGAGGTCACTTAATCGATTAATCCTGTTGAAAACATAAAACTATAAATGACCATTTTTCTGCACTTTAGCTCACAATAACAACAATTACACTTTTTCAAACTTTCAAATTCGAATTTTCAATATTTTTTGAAGTTTCTCCTTGAGCTAAAAGTGTCAAATCTTTGAGAGAAAAACCCTTGTGAAAAGATTCTTGGCTTGTGTTCAAAGAAAAGTTTTCTTATTTGTGCATCTTTAGTGCATACCCTTTTTCAATCATCTTGATTTCTCACACCCTTGTGAGTGTGTGAATTATTCATCAGTTGGGTTGTAGCTGGCTTTTAAAAGCTCAAGACTTCTTCTTGTAGAAGTTCTTGCCTGCAAGAAGTTGTTTTCTTTGAAACATGTTGTAACGTCTCTAAGGTTTAGAGATCGAAAGTTGTAATATTGGCTGGCTACGGTTAGTCAGATATAGTTTTTGCTAAGGCATCTTTGTAGCGCGTTAAATAGCAAGATTGACAGTCGTTGTGAACGGGGGGAAATTGTCAAGTCTTGGCGAAATAGGACTCATGTAACAAGTAGGAAAAGCTCAAATTGGAAGCGTTTTGTAAAAGAACGACTCTTTCGATTATAGTGAAGCAAATCTCCCAATATTAGAAGAGGAGGCCTATATGTAGTTTGGAAGTGGACAGGCGAACGAACCAGTATAAAATTCTTGATCTTCTTTCTCTTTCCCTTAACTCTTTACATTTCAAGCAAATTTAGTTTTTTTTTCCATTTACTTTAAAATATTGCTTCTTTACTTGTCAAGATTGTGTCTTTGGTATCTTGATAGCTGCTTTGTATATGCTTGTGAAATCTTGTTAAGTATTTGCCTGATTCTTGCATTGCTTGTGTGCCAAGAAGTCTGTTTTACCAAATTCTGTTTTTGAGTTTTTTGCTTTGCTTAATCGATTAAAGCTCTGTGTTAATCGATTAACTCTGTCTGTATTAATCGATTGTTTATGTTATTAATTGATTATATTTGCTCATTTGTGATTCTCACTACTTATTTGCGAAAAGCGGACATAATGATCACGCACACCTATTCACCCCCCTCTAGGTGTTATACTCTGATTAACCGGTACCCTACAATTTCTAATCAACACTTTTTAATGTTATAGAGACCCTTACATTCTGACTATTTATGTTCATATTTTTTAGTTGACATTTGTTTCAATGGGTTTCTTCATATTTTTGAACATTGTTTTTTCTCTGCTTTTATCATAGAGTTAGCTCTATAAAAATAAGGTCTTTACATGTATATGGCAGTAGACTTATTAAATTACCTCTGTAAAAAAGGTCTTGACATCATGACAAACATCACACAAAAAGTTTTAGATTTCGCGTCGAGTTACAGGACCCAAAAAGTTTAGATTTCACGTCAAGGTATAAGACCTGAAAAGTTTGAATTTCACGTTGAGGTTACAAGACCTGGAAAGTTTAGATTTCACGTCTAAGTACAAGACCCCGAAAATTTTAGATTGCACGTCGAGGTACATGCCCGAAAAACATGAATTTCACGTGGCGGTACTCGACCCAGAATGTTTAGATTGCACGTCGAGGTACAAGACCCAAAAAACATGTGGTGACCTTTAGAAGATGGTGATTACGAAGGTGACCTTTAGAAGATAATGTATTTCATGCATTAGATATGAGATATTTGTATCACAATTTCAGTTTAGTGGAGTTAGTGTTTCCTTGCCAAGGTATGAATGTGAGGCAAATCCATCATCAACAATGTCTTTTTAAGTTTTTATTGTGGCCTAGCTAAGGGTTTCGAGAAAGGATATAAGACTCAAATAGATATTTTACATACCCATTTTCTCCTTTCTCTTGTCACCTTTGTCCTACTTCTTAGTAGTTTTTTGACATGACATTCAATTACTAGGATTTTAATGGACTTTTATAATGCAATGGGAAAGATGCGTAGATAAGATGTGAATGGTTCTTTTTGGTAGTCTTTGGCAGTGCATTTTATTTGCCCTAACTTTTAACTGAGATATCATAGATTCTCAACGGGCTTGTATTTTTTATGTAAATTATTATGCACTTTGATCGATGAACAATTTTATTTGACATGATTTGGATTCATTATCCTTCGAGTCGAATAGGGATGATGGAGTATGAAGAGTTTATTCATTTCCTAGTAATTGAATGTCAAGGAAAACTAATGAAAAACTATCATCCTCAGGCTTATTGATTTTTTATGGGTGAATCATAAGAAATCTCCTTTCATAATGTCAAAAGCTCAAACGGTGTGACTATGGATATCTTCTTAGCATTTGAGAATTACCAAGTAAGGCTTGTGTCATTGGAAAAATATGCCTAAGGATTCATATCACTTTGGTCTTATATTTGCATCATCCTCCATATGATTCCAATATCTAATGTTAATGCATGGATTTCTTTTTTGTGGTTTTTTTTAATATGATTTATGGGATGAAATATGGGATAATAAATTTGCATGATCAATGCTCTAGTATATTCTTGTTAAAAAGATATGCAATAAAAAAAATCTTTATTTATGGAAGGAAGCATGAGCCATGGTGGAGTAATTGAGATGGAATTGGACAATTGAGGTCTTCAAAATGAGAAGCTTTTCAAACCAGTTCTTGGTGTATATCAATATGGGTAGCTTGTTATTTCCTTTTTCATGGATCGCTTTAACCAGGTCCAATAATATCACCTTTACAATCAATTTCAACTCATGAACGCCCTTGACATTGAATAATGTATGCATGTTTTTCAAATGCATTTGATGTTGCATGAACGGATTTGTTTGTTCTGATATTATGTGGTGCATGCAATATATGTTGTGATGGTGCATGGAATACAATGTTTGAATGACTTATTTTTATTTTATTTTTTAATGCATGTGATAATTAGATGAATGTATAAATGGAAGATGTTTTTTTTAATGTTTGAATGATTTATTTTTTGGAAGAATGTATGTATGCAATTTACGGTGTGATGGAATATAATGTTTGAAGTACTTATTCTTGTTTTAATTTTTTCTGAATAAATATATGAGTATATGAATGGGTGGATGAATGATGTATTTTTTGGTTTTTTATATGAAATATATTTTGGATGAATATTTGAATGATTAATTTTTCTAAATGAATGCATGTATGTATGTATGTATGTATATGTGCATGAACATAAAGTGTAATGATGCAAATGCATTTTTGGCCTCTAAAGTGAGGTAGACCCTATTTCAAGTTGATATAGCCTTTATTATAATATAGTAAAATGTCATGGTAAATTTGACATCTACTATATTGTTAAGGCCAACTCAGAATTAAACAATTAAACTCCGAGTTTATTAAGATTACAAGCAAATTATCCTTAGGGTGTTAACTCGTCGAAGGGACTGAAAATTATCGTTAGGGCGTGAAGCTCATCGAGTGGTATATAATGAAAGTTGATTGTCCTTGTGACATAAGAACATTATGGTATAATAATACTTTTATATCACACGGGCCTTAGCAATGATAAATGATATGTATCCATAGGAAGTGGGCATGATTTGCTTTCCTTGTCCTAAATAAGATATATTTATTGGTTTTTTGGTACAACTACCTATCACAACCCTATAGTAAGGTATTAGGTTTCATTTAAAGTGGACTCAATAAAAGCTCTAGACTTCTAAAGGTCACAAGATTGCATCTAATCTTAAAATAAAGGAAACCACATATCATGGTTTAGTTACGAGAAGCGATTAGCTCCCCAAGCGGCTAACTCACAATACATGGACAATTTGGATGGTCCATCACGCCAATACCACATGTGATGTGACACCCTAGATTTTAAAATCATTAAAATTATAGTATCAGTCTTGGAAGTCTCGATGAGCGAGAAAGTTGTCGCCTGGGCGATAGAAGCTCACCTGGGAAGGTGAAATCCTGGGCTATACTGAAGGATTCTCGCCTGAGCGAGAGTTGTCTCGCCTGGGCGAGAAATGGTATTTTGGAACCTGTCGAGGCTGTGAGATTCTCGCTTGAGCGAGAACGTAAGATCTTAAATTTTAAAAAGGCGGGATTTTCTCGCCTGAGCGAGAATGGACTCGCTTGAGCGAGAACCTGACGAGTTTACATTAAATAGGGTACCCCAAACACATTTTTGGGGGATAACCTAGAGAAAAGTGAGAGAATAGAGCATTTTCAAGAGTAAGAAGTCTTGTGAATCATCAAAGAGCTTGAGAAGAGGTAAAACTCTTGATTTTAACTCTCTTCTTCTCTTTGAAACTTGTTTTGGGTATGGTGGATCTCTTATCAAAATGTGAGAAACCACAGAAACTCATCCTTTAGAGTTATGGTTCATTTTATGTTGTTTTTCTCTTGTAAACTCTTGGTTTAGAGTTGGTATTTCAAGAATGGAAAGGATTTGTGGGTTGATTCATGAAAACCCCAAAACCCTAAAATGAAAATGTGGTTAAAGAGGGAAATGGGTAAAATGTTAGATGTAGAAGATGAGTATGCCTTTCAATGTTGAAATAGGAGATGAATATGTATGTTTTAGGTGTTTGTAAACTAATAATGAAAGTAGTTTAGAAACATTGGAAATGTGTTAAATCTCTTGTATGGTTAAAGATGCAATATGAGTTGTTTATGTGTTATTTGGAATAAATGATTAACATTGTGTTCCATGGTGGGAATGAGGAAAGACCCTAAAGTTGGAGGCAGTGTCGGTGGAACTTGCGAAGTTACCAAGAACCAAACCCAAAACTCACCAAGGTAAGGATAAGTCTTTAACTTGTGCATTGTGATAGAAAATGTATGGATTTTCTGGTTGTGGATAATGATCAAGTTGTGAACCACTTAATTATTATAAACATATATGGGTATGTTTGTAATAAGGATTGTGTGGATTTACTATTTATGAATTGATGGTGTATCAATGAAAAGAAAACTCGTTTTTAGCCGACCATGATTGGTTAGAGACTTTGGCTCAAGCAATGTAGCAAGCTTTGGCTCAAGCGATGTAGCACGCTTTGGCTCAAGCGATGTAGCAAGCTTTGGCTCAAGCGATGTAGCAAGCTTTGGCTCAAGCGATGTAGCAAGCTTTGGCTCAAGCGATGTAGCACGCTTTGGCTCAAGCAATGTAGCAAACTTTGGCTCAAGTTATGTAGCATGGTTTTCAAAATTATAAACGATTGGAAGTGGTTTTAAGTATATTTAACTCTAAATTGTTTACTTTGCTTTGTTAGAATGTGGATTAATGTATATTGGCATTTATTGAGTTAACGACTTACTCCTTTGTGTTTTCTATGATTTGTCAATGTTAATCTCATTGCAGGTAGGTGGGAGATTTAAGGATGTCTTGATTAGGAGCTTATAGGCTTTGAGTTTTTGAAGCCCTTATCTTCATTGTTTTGTAATCTAACTGATTGTGTTTTGAACTGAATATTTGTAATCATGTACGTGATATTTGTACATGTTGGTAGTCATGAATATTTGTAACCCTGGATATTTATAGCTATTGGTATTTTGGAATCCCATAGCTAGTTGTATGCGGTAGTTACTAAGATGCATTAATATGAATTATATTTTTCTGTTAAACAAGTATGTATGTCGATATTGATTCATCAATTGAGTATGAAGAGGAATGCGAGATTTAAAATTAGATTATTAAGTTTGTAACTGTAAGTTATAGGAAAAGGCATGAAAAAGGAATAAAATAATGAAAAAATTTCAAGGGTAGATTTGGGTCCTTATAATATGGTATTAGAGCATAGTTAATTCTACGGCCTAGGGTATGTCCTTACTTGCTTCTTTGTAACATGTTTATGATTTAACTAGTTGAAATTATATGAATTGACTGTTTAAAGCATGTAGACTTGGTGTAGTGACATGTAATGTGCTATGAGATTATGTGATAACCTGAATTATGTGAGTTAGATTTGTGTGCTGACCATCAGTTAGTGCAGGTTAAGAAATGGCTGGAAGAGGAAGAGGGGGAGGAACGAGTCAGAATGTTCCAAATGATTTGTTGGCTCAGATGGTGGTTGCACTACAACAAGTGAACGAGAACTTGCATAACCTGAATCAGAACCCCGCACCAAGTCCGAGTTCGCAACCTTTAGTTCCACCCGGACCGGCCGAGTACCGAGGGTTGAATGAGTTCTACAAGCATAATCCTAGCCAGTTCCAAGGTGGGTTCGCTCCTGATGCTGCGAACGAGTGGATTCAAGACTTGGAACGAATATTCTGAGCCATGGGTTGTACTGACGTTCAGAATGTGACGTATGATTCTTACATATTGGTGAAGGAAGCTAAAACTTGGTGGAAATTTACTAGGCGATAGATGGAAACGGAAGGGAGAGTGATTACCTAGATTGCCTTCAAGGAGAAATTTCTTCACATATATTTTCCTGCTGATCTGAAGAGGAAGAAAGAAATGGAGTTTCTGAAGTTGGAGCAGGGTAATATGTCCGTGGGAGAATATGCGTCCAAGTTTGAGGAATTGGCCTGATTTTGTCCATACGCTGAATTGGAGGTGGACTGAAGGTCCAAACGTTCAAAGTTTGAATGGGGTTTGAAGCCCAATTTGAAAAGTATGTTTGGGCATCAGCAGATTGCCTATTTTGCTACATTGGTAAACAAATGCAGGATGTATGAGGATGACCTGACAACCGATGAGGTGGTAACACCTAAGGTAATTCTTCCCAAGAACTTTGGGCCTCAACGGAACTTCTCACATGGAAAGGGCAAAGGCAAGGTGTTTCAGGAGGAACGGAAGCCTTACTCCTCACCCCTGGTAGTCGGGGTTATACTTTGCATGGGCCGAGACTCATTTCAATGTCGGAGGGACACAGTTAAAATCTCCATCCTTGTGTGGCAAATGTGGCCGAACTCATGTCGGTGACTTATGCCCCGGGACAACACTTAGCTGCTTTCACTACAAGGAGGCGGGGCATATCAAGAGATATTGTCCTAAGTTACGGCAGAGTGTGAATTCTGTGAGGGCTGAACGACCTCGATCCACTGGCAGAGTGTTTACCATGAGTGGTGTGGAGGCATCAAATGTGGATGGCCTGATTAAAGGTAATTGCATGGTGGCAGATATTCCTCTTTTAGTTTTATTTGATTCGGGAGTGACACACTCCTTTGTATCTGTTGAATGTGTGGATAGACTGAAATTGCAAACTGATTCATTGCATTTCGACTTGGTCGTATCCACCCCAACAAGTGTGCCGGTGGTGGTGTCGACGTTTGTGTCTCGATGTTCGGTAGTGGTAAACGATAGGACTTTTACCGTGGATTTAATCTGCTTACCACTGTCCCAGCTAGATCTAATTCTAGGGATGGTCTGGTTATCAGCAAATCATGTGATGCTTAATTGTGCTGATAAGACCGTTGTGTTTGGAGATCTGGGTGAGATTTCTGATGAGGCTTTTTATATGAAGTCGTTGTCGGCTAAAGGAGTCAAAACTTCCTTTAAAGAGGGAGGGGTCGTGTTTGTTTTGATGGCATCCCTTGAGGGTATTGAGAAACCCAGAGTAGAGGATATTCCGATAGTTCGTGAGTTTCCTGAGGTGTTTCCTAGTGACATTCCGGAATTGCCTCCAGACAGAGAAGTTGAATTATCCATTGACTTAGTGTTGGGGACAGGACCCATCTCTATAGCTCCTTATAGAATGGCACTGTTAGAGTTGGCTGAGTTGAAAAGGCAGGTTGAGGATTTGTTAGCAAAAAAATTTATTCATCCTAGTGTTTCACTGTGGGGTGCACCTGTCTTATTGGTCAAGAAGAAAGATGGGAGTATGAGGTTGTGCACTGATTACAGACAGTTGAACAATGTAACTATCAAAAATAAGTATCCGTTGCCTAGGATTGATGACTTGATGGATCGGTTGATGGGAGCGGTGGTGTTCTCAAAAATTGACCTTCGGCCAGGTTACCACCAACTTCGTGTGAAGTCGGAGGATATTCCTAAAACTGCTTTTAGGACGAGGTATGGGCATTTCGAGTATATGGTAATGTCTTTTGGTGTAACAAATGCCCCAACAATATTTACCGATTACATGAATCGGATTTTTCATCCGTATTTGGATTCATTCTTAGTGGTATTTATTGATGACATTCTGGTTTACTCCAAAAGTCGAGAGGAACATGCGGAGCACCTGAGAATTGTTCTAGATCTCCCGAGTAAGAATCGGTTGTATGCTAAATTGTCCAAGTGTCATTTCTGGTTGGAATCGGTAAACTTTCTTGGGCATGTAATATCCAAGGAAGGAGTGGCAGTAGATCCTTCTAAGGTCAAAGCGGTTATGGAATGAGCAGTACCCAAGTCAGTTACCGAGATCAGGAGCTTTCTGGGTTTGGCCGGCTATTATCGGAAGTTAGTAGAAGGATTTTCGAAGTTGGCACTACCTATGACTAAGCTTACCAGAAAAGGAGAACCGTACGTGTGGACGATCCGTTGTGAGGAAAGTTTTCAAGAGTTGAAACTGAGGTTGACTATGGCACCGGTATTGGTTCTTCCTTGTACGGATCGTGATTTCAGTGTGTATTGCGATGCTTCTAAGCAAAGTTTGGGTTGTGTGTTGATGCAGAATGGAAAAATGGTTGTTTATGCTTCGCGACAGTTGAGAACGCATGAGCAAAACTACTCTACACATGATTTAGAATTGGCTGCAGTGGTCTTTGCCTTAAAAATCTGGAGACACCATCTTTATGGCGTAAGGTTTGAGGTATACAACGATCACAAGAGTTTGAAATATTTGTTTGGTCAAAAGGAACTGAATATGAGACAGAGAATGTGGATGAAATTCCTTAAGGACTATGATTTTGGATTGCAGTACCATCCGGAAAAGCCAATGTGGTGACCGATGCTTTAAGTCGGAAGTCTTTACTTATGTCGGCTTTGATGGTTAGAGAAGGAAAACTGATTGAGGAGTTCAGGGATATGAACTTGGAAGTTCAAATAAAACCCCATAATATGATGTTAGGAATGCGTAAGGTAATAAATGAACTGTTTGATCAAATCCGAGTAATGCAAGTTGAGGATGGTGAGCTAATGGTTAAGCGAGATTTGATGATGAGTGGGAAGGAGACCGTTTTCGCATCGGATCCTAGTGGAATGTTGCTTTACAAAGGGAGAGTGTGTGTGCCTCGCGACGTAGAGTTGCGGAAGAGTATTCTAGAGGAGTCACACAAGAGTAAAATGAGTTTTCACCCGGGAACTACAAAGATGTACCAAGATTTGAAAAAGCTGTTTTGGTGGTCTAGGTTGAAAAAGGATGTGGCTTTGTATATCTCGAGTTGTCTTGTCTGTTAGAAAGCCAAGATTGAGCATCAGCGACCAGCGGGAGAGTTACAATCCCTAGAAATTCCCGTTTGGAAGTGGGATAGTATTTCCATGGATTTTGTATCGGGTTTTCCAAAGACTCATAAATGGTATGATTCGATATGGGTAATAGTGGATCGGTTGACTAAGTCTGCACACTTTTTACCAATGAACATGAGATACTCCTTGGAGCAATTGGCAGAACTGTACATCAAGGAGATTGTTCGGTTGCATGGGATACCGTCGAGCATTGTGTCGGATAGGGATCCCCGTTTCACTTCAAACTTTTGGACTAGTTTGAAGTCCGCATTGGGAACTAAGTTGAAATTGAGTTCAGATTATCACCCACAAACGGATGGTTAATCGGAAAGAACTATACAGTCATTGGAGGATCTTTTGAGGGCTTGTGTTTTGGAACAACCGGAAAGTTGGGATAGCATGTCGCCTTTGATTGAATTTACCTACAATAATAGTTTCCATTCGAGTATTGGGATGGCACCCTATGAGGCATTGTATGGTAGGTTGGTTTGAAACTGGGGAGAACTTGGTATTGGGACCCGAGTTGGTCTGAGAGACGATGGAAAAGATCAAGAAGATCCAAGAGAATATGAGAGTAGCACAAAGTCGGCAGAAAAACTATTACGATAAGAGGCGGAAACCTCTTGAGTTTAAGGAGGGAGATCATGTTTTCATGAGAGTAGTCCCGACTACCGGGATTGGTAGAGTGTTGAAGTCACGAAAGCTCACACCGAGATTTATTGGACCATATCAGATATTGTAGAGGATTGGGCCGGTAGCATATCGAATTGCTTTACCTCCATTATTGTCGAATCTCCAAAATGTGTTTCTTGTATCTCAGTTGAGGAAATATGTTGGGGATCCATCTCATGTGGTTGAGTCTGATCGGATAGAGTTGAAGGATAACTTGACTTTTACGACGTTGCCCGTGAGAATCATGGATACCAGTATCAAAATATTGAGAGGCAAAGAGTTTGCCTTGGTGAAGGTACTGTGGAGCCAAGGGGGTGAAGGAGACGCTACTTGGGAGGTGGAGCGTGATATGAGGGAGGATTACCCTCATTTGTTCGAATCGAGGTATGTTTAATTTTCGGGGACGAAAATTCATATATGAGGGGGAGGATTGTGACACCCTAGATTTTAAAATCATTAAAATTATAGTATTAGTCCTGGAAGTCTCGCTTGAGCGAGAAAGTTGTCGCCTGGGCGAGAGAGGCTCACGTGGGAGGGTGAAATCTTGGGCTATATTGAATGATTCTCGCTTGAGCGAGAGTGGTATCGCCTGAGCGACAGTTATCTCGCCTAGGCGAGAAATGGCCTTTTGGAACCTATCGAGGCTGTGAGATTCTCGCTTGAGCGAGAGCGTCAGATCTGAAATTTTAAAAAGGCGAGATTTTCTCGCCTGAGCGAGAATGGGCTCGCTTGAGCGAGAACCTGACGAGTTTACATTAAATAGGGAACCCCAAACACATTTTTGGGGGATAACCTAGAGAGAAGTGAGAGAATGAAGCATTTTCAAGAGTAAGGAGTCTTGTGAATCATCAAAGAGCTTGAGAAGAGGTAAAACTCTTGATTCTAACTCTCTTCTTCTCTTTGAAACTTGTTTTGGGTATGGTGGATCTCTTATCAAAATGTGAGAAACCATGGAAACTCATCCTTCTGAGTTATGTTTCATTTTATGTTGTTTTTCTCTTGTAAACTATTGGTTTAGAGTTGGTATTTCAAGAATGGAAATGATTTGTGGGTTGATTCATGAAAACCCCAAAACCTTAAAATGAAAATGTGGTTAAAGAGGGAAATGGGTAAAATGTTAGATGTAGAAGATGAGTATGTTTTTCAATGTTGAAATAGGAGATGAATATGTATGTTTTAGGTGTTTGTAAACTTATAATGAAAGTAGTTTAGAAACATTGGAAATGTGTTAAATATCTTGTATGGTTAAAGATGCAATATGAGTTGTTTATGTGTTATTTGGAATAAATTACTAACATTGTGTTCCATGGTGAGAATGAGGAAAGATCCTAAAATTAGAGGCGGTGTCGGTGGAACTTGCGAAGTTACCAAGAACCAAACCCAACACTCACCAAGGTAAGGATAAGTCTTTAATTTGTGCATTGTGATAGAAAATGTGTGGATTTTTTGGTTGTGGATAATGATCAAGTTGTGAATCACTTAATTATTATAAACATATATGGGTATGTTTGTAATAAGGATTGCGTGGATTTACTGTTTATGAATTGATGGTGTATCAATGAAAAGAAAACTCATTTTTAGCCGACCATGATTGGTTAGCGACTTTGGCTCAAGTAATGTAGCAAGCTTTGGCATAAGCGATGTAGCACGCTTTGGCTCAAGCAATGTAGCAAGCTTTGGCATAAGCGATGTAGCACGCTTTGGCTCAAGCGATGTAGCAAGCTTTGGCTCAAGTGATGTAGCACGCTTTGGCTCAAACGATGTAGCAAACTTTGGCTAAAGTTATGTAGCATGGTTTTCAAAAGTATAAACGATTGGAAGTGATTTTAAGTATATTTAACTCTAAATTGTTTACTTCGCTTTATTAGAATGTGGATTAATGTATATTGGCATTTATTGAGTTAGTGACTTACTCCATTGTATTTTCTGTGAATTGTTAATGTTAATCCCATTGCAGGTAGGTGGGAGATTTAAGGATGTTTTGATTAGGAGCTTATAGGCTTTTAGTTTTTGAAGCCCTTATCTTCATTGTTTTGTAATCTAACTGATTGTGTTTTGAACTGAATATTTGTAATCATGTACATGATATTTGTACATGTTGGTAGTCCCTAATATTTGTAACTCTGGATATTTGTAGATATGGGTATTTTGGAATCCCATAGCTAATTGTATGTGGTAGTTACTAAGATGCATTAATATGAATTATGTTTTTCTGTTAAACAACTATGTATGTCGATATTTGTAACACCCCGAATTTTAGTCTTTAAAATTATATTAACAGTCTTGGAAGCCTCACTTGAGCGAGAGACTCTCGCCTGAGCGAGAAAGGATCACCTGGGAGGGTGAAATCCTGGGCTATACTGGAGGATTCTCGCCTGAGCGAGAATTGTCTCGCCTGGGCGAGAAATGGCAATTTTGGGCAGTGTAATCGATTACACAATCCTGGTAATCGATTACATGCTGATAAACTAATCAGATATGTGTATTTTACATGATGTAATCGATTACACAATACACGTAATCGATTACACAATCCTGGTAATCGATTACATGCTGATGAACGACCAGACTGGACTTGTTCTTGCCCGGGAGTAACTACGAACTGAACTCGATACTAAAGCTGTTCAGGCTACTCAAGACTCATCGCTATCCTCACGAGAAAGAAAATGAAAGACCTAAAGACTCAAGACCTGCCCGGCTTCCCTTGCTCCCTAGCTCTTCCTTCCCTGACTTTCGGACTACTTTCTTGCTGGCTTGACGTCTTGACTTAGAGCTTTCACGTGGCAATCGAGCTGCCATTGATGGATAAAATCCTGCTATAACTAGAAAGAGGGAGTTGGCAGAGGTAGAATCGGCATCTGTCTCGCCTGCTGGAAAGCTTTACTTGGCTATTGAAATCAGCAGCAGATAAAATAAACTTAATTAAGAAAAATCCGTTCTTGGAAGAATTTCTACTAGAAGGGAGGAGTTCCCATACCCAGTAAAATGATTAAGGAGTTTTCCCTCCTCTAGCTCTAGGGGAATGCTTTAATATAATAAGCTTCTGTCGTTAGAACGAGAATAGCTCAAGTGGAATCTCTTTTGGGAGGGTTCCGGAATTGATAGAGTCAAGTCATATATGGCATTCAAATCGCCAAATCGTTATCTTTGTCTAGAGTAAGTTGGTGTGAATTCTACTACAGTAGAGGATCTACAATCATTAGCTCTGGTTCACAGGCAAGGCTTACGTGAGGGGATTGAGTTTAAGATATAGTTACAGCCTATCATACGGCTTAATCAAGTAGGAGTTCTGTTATATCTCCTTCATTGTGGTAGTTTTGATACCATTCCGTCCTACTTATGTGATGCTATTCTTTTATTCCTAATCCAGCTCATCCGAGTCCGAGTCCGAGTCCGAGTCTGAGGAAGGATGAGGGCATCTGGACTCAGTCTAGCAATGGGAAGTTCTCAATCTCTAGTGCTTGGAATGATGTCGCATATCAGCTGTTTTAGAATGAGTTGTGAGAGTTCAAAAGACAGATTTTTTAACTGTGAAATTAACCGGTGTGATTGAATCCGTAAAATATCTTTCATAAGAGAGTTTCTCACATAAACCTCCCCTGAAGTCCTTTCTGCACTTGCTGCCTAGCCTTCGGGAATTAAAGTAAGTGCCCCTGGTATTTATAAGGAGCTGCTTCCTAACCGCTTTCCAACATCATCTTTCTTGCTTTCCAAAGCAAAGGTAAACGACTAACTAAGCAAAGCACTAGGTACGGTCAGCCTTAGACAAGCCAATCATTCACACCTGACTTTATCTATATTACCTGATTTGGGAATGCACTGGAAATTTCTGGTAGACCTGGACATGTTCCATGGCGCGAAGTCTCTTCTCATCTAATAGCTCTAATTGTGGGGATATCTAAAAAAGATGCTCTCCCTCTCATCCACATCAAAATCTTTGTCAAGCTGGGCCCTGATGAGGGATGGGAATGGCTGAATACGTCTGCCCTTTTCTTCTCGTACGCAAGTAAGCAACTGGCCTTAAATTGTATCGAGCTACAGGCCCTTCTCATAAGATGTTGTAAGCTACGGGCCATAAAATGTCCGACGAAGCTTAAAGCAGACATCAAGAGCTAACTCAAACTAAGAAGGGGGCCAACAAGCCCCTTTAAAGCAAATGCCCGTGAGAAGCTAATGTCGTAGAAGTTACAGGACATAGAAGCAGGCCTAAGCAGCACCTAAGAAGCAGGTCAAGAAGTGGATTGAATCTTTTCCAGTCTAGAGACTGGCGGATTACCCTCGAAAGAAAGGATTAAAATCTTCCTTCTGCTTTGAACAAGATAAGTGGACAGATGAGTTGAATAATACAGGGACAGATAAGCTAGGCGAGGTTCCCCTTTGATATCTCCCAACCTAAAGGTTTATTCAGAGGTAGGTCTTTCAACCGCCTACTCTTTCGATGAAGGGTGCACTACAAGACCATCGGTACTAAAAAGATAAAATGGGGGGATTTCGTTGATATTGAGTCGACTATAAACTACTCATCTTGCTTGGAACCATCAGATATGTGCATTTTTAACTGATGTAATCGATTACACCATATGGTAATCGATTACATTTATTCGCTGAGCGAAAATTGCTCACTGTGAGATTCTCGCTTGAGCGAGAATGGGCTCGCTTGAGCGAGAACCCGACGACTGCTCTTTAAAAATAGAAACCCAAACACATTTTAGGGTTAGAACTTGAAGAGAAGAGAGAGAAGGGAGCTTTTCAAGAGCAAGGAGCCTTAGGACTCATCTTAGAGCTTGAGAAGAGGTAAACCTCTTGTTTCTAACTCTTCTTCTTCCTCTCTAACTTGTTTTGTGTATGTTAGATCTATTTTCAAAATATGAGAAACCATAGAAACTCATCCTTTAGAGTTATGGTTCATTTTAGGTTGTTTTTCTCTTGTAAACTTTTGGTTTAGAGTTGGTATTTGATGAATGGAAAGGTTTTGTGGGTTGTTCATGAAAACCCCAAAAACCCCAAATTGAGAATATGAGTAAAGAGAGAAATAGATGAATATGTATGTTTTAGATGTTTGGAAACTCGTATTGAAGTAGTTTTGGAAACCTTGAAAATATGTAAATCTCTTGTATGTTTGATGAGGAAATACGAGTTATTTATGTGTTTTTTTGAATAAATGACTGACATTATTGTTATTGGTGGAAATGAGGAAAGATCCTAAGGTTGGAGGAAATCGCGGAGGAGACTTTTAAAGTTACTCGGAACCGATCCCCAACACTCACCAAGGTAAGGGATAAGTGTCTCTAAATCATACTTGCTGATATGAATGAGGTATGTGAAAGAGGTAATGGTTTAAAATGATACATCTGTAATTTATGCATTATGTTGGAAAATGCGTGGCTTTTCTGTTATGGTAATAAAAGTAACATTATTGGGGGAGAACCAATGGAAATAAGACTCAAAATGATTTCAATCTAATTTGGGGGAGTCCCAATGGAAATAAGACTCAAAATGATTTCAATCTAATTTGGGGGAGTCCAATGGAAATAAGACTCAAAACGAATTCAATCTTATTTGGGGGAGTACCAATGGAAATAAGACTCGGAGTAATGAATGTTGTATGCATGCTATATGATATATAGTATGGGATATATATTCTATAGGGTGAATATGAATGATGAGAAATGTGAATGTCACATAAATGTCGTATGCATGCTATAGGATATATAGTATGAGATATATATTTTATAGGGTGAATATGAGTGATAAAAAGAAAGATGTTGAGAAAGAAAGTAATATACATGTTATGAGATATATATTATGGGATATATATGTTATAGGGTGGATATGAATAACGAGACATAAGATGTTTCGAACGAAAGTAATATGCATACTATAGAATATATATTATGGGATATATATACTATAGGATGAATATGAGTAAAGTGGAAATTAAAGGAAGATGATTTGAATGTTTACAATTCCATATGTGCGTTTACGAATTATATTAAAGCTTATTTGTATTTGAATGTGGGTTATCATGTGATGTTAGTTTTGAACTAATGACTTACTCCCTTTTTGTTTTATGTGTTGTTTATGATAACTCCATTGTAGGTAAATGAAGGATTTTGAGGATGAAGCTTAATTAGGAAGTTTTTGGGTTTATTTATTCAATTGTCTTTATTGTTATTTGACATTGTAGTTGATTTGATAACATTGTGGGATGACTGTAAATCCGTTTAGATTAATATGGATATGTGTAGTTATGAGCTTTATAACTTTGGGAAACCCATAACTGGTCGTATGTGGTAAATGCTATTTGAATGAATTATGTTTTTCCGCAACATAAATTTGTATGATAATATAATAGGGTAAAGAGTATTTTTAAAGAGTGATACTTGAGAGTTTTCTATGAAGGTGACGACTGTATGTAAGAAGGGATTAAAAATAAATGAAAAATTTTCAAGGGTAGAAAATCGGGTCGTCACAATATTGATTCATCAATTGAGTGTGAAGAGGAAAGCGAGATTTAAAATAAGGTTATTAAGTTTGTAACGGTAAGTTATTGGAAAAGGCATGAAAAATGAATAAAATAAGGAAAAAATTTCAATGGTAGAATTTGGGTTCTTACATGTGACACGAGGCCACTTATCTGCAAACCATATATCCCTTCTATCTGAAACATAATTTCTAATACTCTGGTTTATGACATATGTGTGTAGACTCAAATGTATTTGTAAGTGTACGTGGGAAGCGTACAAATTTTAAAATAAATTTCACCCGAAAACCTACACAAAATATGGATAACTACATTTACATAATTAATATAATTGAATAAAAAAACGAATGCATATATTATTTATTTATTTTTTGTAAAAAAGTAAGGGTATTTGGATCCATGCAAATAGCAGTACTAGGTCTGACTCTCTTAAAAAACATCCCTAGTGGAGCTGTCAGCTATCGAGCCCTGATATTTTGCTACGCGACCTCTTCAAGATACAATGGACTCTTTTGTATAAGAGTTATGATTTTGGGAGTCGATTATGTATCGATGAATGTATTAGCACACGTCCGCACGAAATAAATCGAATACCCTAGCTAATTGCATGAATTAAATACTATTGATTTATTGAAATTAATTTGTTAAAACAAAAATTTTATTTTTTATTTTTTCTGTCTAATAAGATTAAATTTTTCTCTTACGTATCCCTATTAGGGAATACTACATAGTTCTTTGTAGAAAATTATTTGTTGAGTTATTTTAATTAAAATTTCAGAAATTGTTTAAATTTGATTGGAGGGGGTTAATAAACAAAAAGTTCATATAGGTCACTTATCTCCTTCCCGCTTATAGCAGGGGCATTAGTAATGACTTGAATTACTTCTCGACCCGAATGGTAAGGAATATGTGACACAAGTCATAACCACACTATTGAGTCCCCATAAAGTATTTATTATTATTATTATCATATATTTCTTTATAAAAATTCATTTTTTATTATTTAATAAAAATAACATACGTAGATATCAAATCCATAATCATTTCCAAATAAATTAATGTTATTTTTAATTATTATCATAGTATAAAACATTATTAATTACTAATGGGGTAATTTATTAAGTATTATAAACATATAATATTTTTAACTATTATTATAAACTTTTGAACTATAAATGATAGCAAGGAAGGAATTAGAGGATTGTGTGTAATTGACACAAACTAATGTAGTGTTGTAAAATTAATGGCCAAGAGAAAGGGCTTGAGCCCATTTTCAAATTTTTTCTATGTTTTCTTTTTGTCTTCTTCATTCTCCTTCTTCTCTCTTAATACCTTCTTTTTTCACTGTTTGTATGACAAAAACGTTCTTTATCTGAAATCTATGTTAGCATTTCTGGGAGATAATGAAAGGTCAAGGGCATATATGTGATGATGACATATTTAATTGTGGTTTTAGTGAGGGAAAGTGTGGTGACGGGAAAGAGAATAGAAGGTGAAGTTTGATATTCGATTTTTTTAGGGCAAGGAGAAGTGATGTTGTTGAGAATTTTTGTGGATTTTTGGGTGATTGTATATGGAAGATTTTGAGATTATTGTGGATAGAAAATCACATGTATGCATGTGTTTATTTATGGCATAATTTGACAAGTTTGAAAAGCCAAATCAAATTTCTTATTAATTGTGAGAAAGAATTAAGCAGATTCAAAACTTTATATCTCATTATTGCATTAAAGAAATAATTTCGAATTTAATTTTGGCTCCCAATTTAAAAATCTGAATCAGTTATATTTGGTCGTGGGAATTGGGATACCTAGATAGAATAATATTTTTGCTATAATAATAGCACAATAATTTTTATAAAGCTAAAAAATTAATGTAATGCCTAAAGTTGATCACAAAATAATTATTTGACCCTTTAACAATGTAGTAGGTAGAAACCATTTTTGGGTAAAAACTTCCTAACCGACTCTTAAAAATATTAAAGTTGTTGCATTATCTTGACTAGCGTGTCGACAGGCACTTCGTGCCTACCGACGCACATTTTTATTTAAAGTTATGATTTATAATATGTGTCGTCTTATTTGTGGTTAAAAAAATCATAACTCTTTTATTTTGATTACCAATCTATAATATGTGATGAATAAATAGTATAAATGAATAACTCATAACCACACATATATAATTTATATAAAAATGGTGCATTGTTTAAAAATAGCATAGAATATGCATTGAGTATAGATAAATATTGGGTTATATATGGTTTTTGGTAGAATTTATAAAATAAAGAATGCAAAAATATGCAACAATAAATTACACCATGCTGGGTGATTAATTTGGGTTTTACCTTTATATATAGTATAGAAGTATAGATATAAATATATAGTATAGATAAATATATATGTATATACTATATAATAATGTCATGATAATGAAATGAAATATATGATTTTTTTTGTAAAAATCAAAAGATGGTAAGGGTAAAATTGGAAACCAGAAATTACACCATAATGAGGTGGTTATTTTAAGTTTTGCCTTTATTAAGTATTAAGTATAGATTAAATTACTCTTGTGGGAAAAACTACTACACATCATAATTATTTATTATCAAAAAATCCAATGGTTTGAATTAAATCTAAACCATTGGATTTTCCAATAACTGATGGTTAAGATGTGGAGTAATTTTTTCCACGTAATCTTGGAGTAAGTAGATCTCATCCCTATCTTTAAATAGATAACAAATAATCATTTGATTTTCATAAAATCACAAACAATATTTCAAACACAACTTTTATTAATATTTAATTTGTAAAAACGAAAGTTAATGAAAATTTGATGTGTATTTTTTCCCGAATCTTTTCATAATTAGAATATTAAATGTTCATTAGGTCACTTAAAAGTTAAAACTTGTTTAAAAACCAAAAACGAAAATAAGATAATATTTGATCATTATTGAGTCAATATTTACTCATTAATCATTTTTTACACATGTTTATTTTTATTTCTGAAACATGTTTATTTATTTTTTAAAAGTTTTTGATGGGACAAAATTAGATGTTCACAGTACCTTTGACAAGGTATGGAAAGAGATGCTTTATTTCAAGCATTTCATTGTGTGATATTTATTTTCCAGTGTACATTATGTGTGTTACCTCAATTTTAGTTTTACTTATTTCTTATACATTACCAATTATATTTTATTATGGTCTTACTTTATCCTTATACATGCAAATATTATACCATTTAAATGTCTACTTTAATTTAGTGGGGATCTTACACTCGGCTTTTAAGGGTAAATTTGTCATTTAGTGAGGGATATTTTAGTAATTGCATTAACATTTACGTGTTATGACCTTTATACTTCCACTTGGTCTATTATGAACTTTATACTTCCTCATTACAATTATGAAAAAAAAATTCACTCAAAAGTATGAGATGATTTTTTATATATAAGTAATGTCTATATCACACTCATTCTTCGTGATAAACGATTTGAATGATTCCAAACACATTTGGAAGATTGTTGTGATAATCACATAAATTTGCTATGTTCAAATTCCTCTCAAACTTGGACATTTAGAAATGATATTGATGGAATCTAAGGTAACAATATGTCTTATTTTGAGTATTAGAGTAAGGAAGTTGTTTTTGATAAAATACCCCTTTGTCTTAAATTTAGGGGGACAAAATACAAGTATATGTGATAAATGATGAATTTAATGAATGGAGAGAACATTTAGTGGAGTATAACACATATGTGATGCACAATTTCAATGTCATGTGCAATGATATGCAATTTAAGGCATGTGGTCATCTTTACCGGATGCAGTTCAGTGTCGCTACAACCCTAAAACAAAGAGACATTCCTGATATCCTGATTTTGAATATGATTTCAAAAAGTTTGGTGATATTCTAGTTGGCAACACTACAACTGATTTGTTAATAGGTTAGGTCAAATTCATTATATATGTGTTATTTGAATGCTATAGTTTGTTGTCTGTTATGATTATAGCATAAAATAGGTAATTTCTGTTTGAGGTAGAGATCATTAGAGCTGTTGATAAGATGATCTTCTCCCACACACACAAGCAAATTTAAAGAAAGTTATCTTTAGTCTCAAAAAATTTATGTAACATTTTCCAATGATATGTTTTGAAGTTGAGTTTTAAATAGTTTTTCTTTATAGGCTAAGTTTATCATTTAATTTCATTCATTCTATCTTATCAACAACGACGATGTCATTAGCGGTAATATTTGGGAATCACATCCCATGAAAATTTTCAACTACTACAACACCTAACCAATTGGTGAACCCATAATGATTCTCTTAACGCAATCATATATATTCCCATATGTCAATGTCTCCATCACCATGTCCAAGATTATTCAAGCTAATCAGATGACAATTCTCTATCATTGTTTCATATGTATGACAATAAATAAATCTTAAGGTCAATTCTTATAAAGTATGGGGTTATATCTATCTAGATCAATGTTTAGTCATGACTAATTGCATGTAGTTATTTTAAGAGTTCAAAGCAAAAAATGGATTGAAGATATTGATATATGATAAAGATGATCAACTACTAATTAAAGACAACAATAGATGTAGTTTAAAATTAGTTGTCCAAAATCTCTAACATGTATTTTACAATTTATTTTATATTGTCTTCTAAAAAATATTCCTAATAGTATTTTCGTGACACCATGTCATTCATCAACATTTCCAACTCATCAAACAAATACATAAATATCATATCTCATGAGGAAATCATCAATAACTTTTAAATTACCCATTTATTATTTCATTTTTTACAAGATTTTGTCATGTGTAAATGCATGAGTCTCTTAAACAACTTACTAGTTAGTTTTAAAACAAATTACACTAAAAAAGAATCAGGTGAATTGATTGATATTAATTACAGATTAATTCATGCTTGACTGCTAATTTAATTTGTCTCCAACTAATTTTGAGGTCATACTTTTCTCGCATGAATTTTAAATTTGTTTTCATTTTGGAGAAATGATTTTTTAATTATATTTTACTTCTACTAAAATATGATGGCATAAAAAATTTGAACCAAAGATAATTCTAAACCATACTCGAATAGTGTGGTTAGAAGAATAGACAAGCAAATTTCATTTTATATTAAAATTTTGGATGGATATGAGTGATTTTAAATGTTATTATCATGACGCTATTATTATTTTTCTCTGATACATGTTAACTAATGTTTGTGTTTCGGTAATAAGGATGCCAATGGGTACCCGAATCCACGGGTACCTGCAAAAAATACCCACAATGGGTTGGGTCTGGGTCCATGTTTTGGACCTGTGGGTAATTGAGACCCACGATTTTAAGATTCGCTGTTAGATGGGTCTTGGTCCGGGTAATAAGGTATCCAGACCCGTGGGTACCCGGACCCGCTATTTCTTCATATATATATATATATATATATAATAACCTAATTGTAATATCATGTATATTGTAATATCATATTAATTCATAAATGTGATTGTTATGTTGTTAAAATGTGATGTTATATGGTTAAGTAATGATATTATGTTGTTAATTCATATGTATGATGTAATGTTATGTTAATCGAATAGTTCATATTAAATGAATTTTTCATCATAATGTTGAAGTTGTTTTTAATGTTTGTTATAATAAAATAAGTTGGATTTAATAGTCAAGTTACGTTGTTTTTAAAACTTTAAATTAAGTTTTATAATTTTTTTCTTGTTAATTGTCTAAATAACATATAAGATCGTATAAAACAAATACATAAATGCATAAATTATTTGCAATTATTTTTAATATTTTTGAATTTATGGGTACCCATGAATCCGTTGTGTACCCAAGGACCCGTGGGTAGCATACCCAGTGGGTATTAGCATAGGTATGGAGCAGGTTTGGGGCGAGTCTAGGTCCAAAAATAAAGCAGTGGAGCGGGTCTGGGTAATGCACTACCCGGACCCATCCACACCTATTGCCATCCCTATTCGGTAACAATATTTAGAAATTTGGCAGTCGTATGAAAGGACTAAAATTAATATCTCAAAAGGTTAATATAGAAAGGACCTTAGATTAGATAGTATTTCAGACGGAGTCAATATGTTTACGAATTAAAACAAAAATAGGCTTAAATATGATTTTAGCTAGTAAGTAGATTTATAGTTCATTTATTTAGTCCTTGTGTCTTTTATTTTTAGTTGATTTTGATTTTAATGATAATTGTTAACTACTTATATGGAATGTAGTATTGTAAAGGACCAAAATACTTAAAAAGAAAATAGAAAACTCTATAAAAACTTTGTTCTATTCGTAAAGTAGCTATTAGATGAACTATTTTTTTCTTCCTTAAACTTTAATTATTAGTGAAATTGGTCTCTATATAAAGAAAATGTTAAATTAATAACAATGAAAATTTCTAATTTTTGTATTTTTTTAACCTTGACTCTTAGATTATTATTATTTTATTTTATTTATATACCAATATTATTACATTAACCACTAAATTTACTTATAATATTATTCTTAATCATTTTTTATTTTGATGGCAGTTTCTTACGAATATCAACGTTGGCTAACCTACATTATTCTATTGCTTATGTTGTGAGTCTAATTGGAATAATTTCCTTGTTAGCTTATTATTTATTTAAAAATAAATCGGGGTAACTACTTTATGAAAAAAAACATTAAATTTAAAGAGGCTTTACACAATTAGAGAAAAAATTATTACCTATATAAGAAAAAAATGTTTTTATCACATCATCATGGACCCGTGTCAATTTCTCCTTGACTTTTTTGCCTCCAAAATTGGTCCATATTTTTATTACGTGCCCTCACACATTTTATTAAATCTATATAAAAAACTTCAAATCAATTAATTATCACTAGACACTTCCCACAAGTTTTTTCATTTACCATGGACATGCATACGCTGAATCATTTGAAAAAGACAAAATTCGTTTATTCTAAACCTTTGGTTTCACTTCATTTGATCCTTATTTTTCAAACCCTTCATTTCTTTTGGTTTCACTCATGTTCTATCCTCATCACTAATTTCATCTTCTCCATAACACAATTTCAAACTTCTAATCAATCTAATTTTCACTAACTCCTTTTACCATCTATTTTGGTTTCAAATGATTTGAAATGTTAAGAAATTCAGTCTATTGTAATATCAATTACTTTTGACTTTGAATATTGTACACAACTTATCAATGATTATCTATATATTTCATTTTATTTTATCAAATTATTACATAATGTTACTAATATATCTTTAATAAGATTGATAATTAGGTGGTTTTAAATATATATCAGAATCAATCTGTCCCATATGAATGTACGGGTAATCTGTGTGTTCTTAACCATACGGCAAAAAAGTATGGTTAAGATCAATCTCACGCACAAGATAAAGACACCTCATATCAATTGTTCATTACCCAATATATTATTTAATAAGATATAATAATAACATTTAATATATATATTATATATAAGAAAAAAGTTTCATCAATATTCATTTTCACATGTGTCACAACCACATTCATTTTTTCCGTCCAAAATTCATAGAATAACATAATAACAGAGAGGAAATAGTAATTACTAAGATGAATACCCTATGTTTGACACTTGAATTTTTCAATGACAACTTTGTCATTACGTAATGATTTTTTAATATCATTGTAATGTAAATTGTATGATATATTTCTTTATGTATACATTTAATATTGTTCGGGATACTTTAGTCATTTCCTCTCTACTCCATTCATCTCATTTACGAGTAACATATATGTTTTTAACTATTAAAATATACGGGTCACAGGTTTATTCTTAACAATACAAAAGCACATGTAACATGTGTATTTTTAACCATTTGAATGTATAAGTAACATGTGTATTTTAACCATGTGAATATATGAGTAACATGTGTGTTATTGATCATGTAACAAAAAATACCGCCCGTACATATGCACGGATAACTTGCTAGATATGCTAGATAAGGACTAAAATTTAGGAATGTGTTAATAGAATATGATAATGTACTTCAAAGAAATAATAAGGACAAAAAGTGATTTTAACCATGACTCAATTTTAACCCTAGATGTTAACTTATATGGAATATGCTAATGTTTTTTATTCCTATATTTATGGGTTACCCCGTTAGTGAAATTACACAAACTATTACTCCATTTTTTACACCTATAAAAATCACCTAATTTATATACATATATTGCATTAAACACCCTCCAAGAGAAATAAATGTGATTTTTTAAATAAAAAATGATGATAAATGCAATTAAGTTAAACAAAATATAATATATTGTGTAGACAAATCCAAATAGTATGCGAATTAATACATTTTCATTATTTTTGTCTCATTACAAAATGCATCAATAATTCTAAAGATATATTATTTAAATCATTCTTATGCTATATTATAACGAACAAAAAATAATGAAAATGTATTGACTCGTATGCTATTGGGCTTGTTTCCACAATATACCATATTTTGTTTAACTTAATTATATTTGTCACTTTTTTGTTTAAAAAATCACACTTGATTCTTATACAGAGGTGATAAGTATAATATATGTTTATAAATTATGGGTTTTCGTATGTGTAAAAATTGGAGGGATTGTTTGTGTAATTTCACTAAAACTCAGGGGATGTGACTGTAATTTACTCTAATATTTTTAATCCAAAGTTGATGACGATAAATTATGTCAAAACCAACTAAAAATCAAGGACGAGAAACTTTAAAAATATTTATACTACTTAATAAAGCCAAAAGTTAATATAACCACTTAACCATGGTGTAATTTTTTGTTCCTATTTTGCCCTCACTATTTTTTATTTCTAAAAAAAATATCATATAACCCAATGTCCCTTTTAACCCAATGCATGTTCCATGTTATTTAATTAACTATTTCTTATTTCCTACATTGTAAGTATAAGTTTTTTTCTCTAAGCAAAATGTGGAACATAACAAATTACTTGAATTTCTTTTGTTCCTATTTTTTCTTAGCATAACATGACAAATAACTATCTACACTACTTAATAAAGCCAAAACTTAATATAATCACGTCGTAGTTTTTGGTTTCTATTTTTCCCTTACTATTTTTTATTTATACTAAAAGAACCATATAACCAAATGTCCCTTTTAACACAATGTTTGTTCCATGTTATTTGATTAACTATTTCTTCTTTCCTACATTGTAAGTATCAGTTTTTTTCCTCAGCAAAATGTGGAAGACAACAAATTACTTTAATTTCTTTTGCTCCTATTTTTTTCTTAGTGGAACATGGAACATGACAAATAACCATCATAGTACAATAGAACTAAATTATATTACTAATACATAAAGGAAAACATATTCTAACTCCTAACTTGAAGTAATTTTTAATTGCCTAATTTACCCTCAACCATCAAAGTAGTTTCAACTTCTTAAAAACTGCATGTAACTTCCTTATTAAAAATATTTAATTAATTAATACAACTTCCATAATTAAAAACCACATGTAGCTTTCTACTGGACTTTCTTATTTTCTTTCCACCATTCTTACTTTTTTACCCACAAAAAGAAATCCTCAATGATTCTAAATTCCAACATCTTTACTGTTATGAACTCTTCATTCCTCATTGAACCCACGTTTTCCAATGTAAATCAATGGCATACAACACTCATAGACAAGTTATAGCTTCTTCTAATTGGTAATTTAGGAACCACGACAACAACACAATTCTTATATAAATCGGGGCACTTTAAGATGGGGAAGATGTTTCATCCATCCTCCAACCAAAGATAAAGTGACACACTCTTTAATATATTTTGGGGTTAGTATTTTGTTGGAATTGATGCTTACGTGTTTTTGTTTGCAATTTATATTGTATTTTTGCCATGACTTTCGATTATTATGTCTTTACTCTAAACTTTGATTTTTTAGTGATTTTAAAGACTTTTGTTTAACATTTGTGGGTGATATATTGCAAAGTTGATCAATTGTTGTGAGTATTATACTAACATTCAGTCTTCTATCGTAGGTATGTACTCTTATTATGGTTTACCTTTCTATTTACTTCTATTTGATTCTGATTTAGTATAATTTTAAACATTACTATGAATTATTACTAAATATTAACTTTATATTTAATTTAAATATTTACTAGATTATACTAGACACTTTGAAATAAAGAATGATAACCTCTAATTTAATATATTTAATCATCAACCTTAGTCCTACATAACAGCCAAAGATAGAGTAAAATAGACATTAGGAGCATAAAATACATGTTGACATACAGTCGTGAAATATGAATGCGGATTGAGTCAACACGCTAGTATATAGAATATAAAAATATAAATTATAAAAATAATGTTATTTCAAACTAAGTGTAACAAAAGAATTCACATGTAACGTCAATCCGAAAGTTTTTTTTCACATTTGCAAATTAACCTTAAATTTTCACCCATACCTGAAATAAGTGATGGCTTGAAGTATAGATCAATTTTGATAAGCCCAACATTTGTATAGCCCATTTATGTTATACTTTGTGCACCAAACTAATAAAAAAAAATTAGAAATTAGAAACAAAAGAATTCACATGTAACGTCAATTAGATATCCGAAAGTTTTTTTTTCACATTTGCAAATTAACCTTAAATTTTCACCCATACCTGATATAAGTGATGGCTTGAAGTATAGATCAATTTTGATAAGCCCAACATTTGTATAGCCCATTTATGTCATATGTACCACACTAATAAAAAAAGTTTTTTCAATTAAAAAATAATAATAAAAATTAGAAATTAAAATTTTAATATTATTTTGTAAAGTTTGATTGACTAAGGATATAGGAACATGAAAATTTTGAGTCAGATGATCTTACTAACTCTCCTCATATGAAAGTTGCGTCTCATTGTAGGTACAAAACAAACCCATCATAATTGTAGGAGCAGTTACCGCGATTCTCGTCTTTACTTTTTTATCTTCGTCCACGGTTAAACTTGAATTTCAAATCTGCACCCATAAGAATATTTACAAATACTATTTACTTCTGCTATTTGTAAAACGAGCACTCTTCACTGAAGCGTGGATTACTCACAAATCACAAACTGCACCTTGATACTGGACGACTGGGCACGAGTAACTAATAATTTCTCCTTTTTTCCATACTCTTTTTTATCCATTTCCAAGTTATCATACTTCTGCATTATATATAAGGATTTTGGGCTTATTAGCTTGATCAAAAAGATATTTATGCATTTTTTGTTAGGTTAGTATATTGTTTTAAATTGTGGTCACGATTTGAAGGCACTGAGTTATTTTGATTTGATACTCAATCATAGTAATGTTGTGTATTGCTTAACAATATGATTGTATTTGAGGAGTATTTACCAAGTCAAACTACAATCCAAATTATAACAGTGACCACAATTTCCACACCAAAATTTAAAACACTGTTTGTTGTTTACTCCCTTCTTCCTTGTTTTAATTAATTACAAATGATCTTTACAAATAATTTGTATAAACCAAATATCGACAACTCCTATTTGGGAAAAGAAAGTAGTGTCTCACTATTTCATTTCTTGTTATTTCTATTTATTTGTTTTTATTTATACATATAAAAAAGGTTGTGTTAATTCTATAAAGCATAGATACAAATACGTGTATCGGATATGATATGTAACCGATATGTTGATACATATTTTTCTAAAATATAGGATATGTTCAATGTTCAATTATACGTGTATAAAGTAAAATATAAAATTATAAGCGTAAATCAAAATATCCAAAGTAGAAAGTATAATGGAAATCGCAAATCATTGTTCTCTATTAGTGTTTGCCTTCATTGGTGTTTGTCTTTAAATAAGTTGGTATTGATTATTTAGATCCTTTGATTAAAACGGTATCATATCTATTTAGTTTTTTTGTTCAAAATGTTTCTAATACATATAATGTCTATTATAGTTTTTTTGTTCAAAACGTTTCGTATCTTAGTATTTTTTTTTATTTTTTTTATACTCTATGGATACGTGTCCATGACGAATCAGAGTGTATCCATGTCGGATACGTGTCCACGAATCAGAGTGTATCCATGTCGGATACGTGTCCACGAATCAGAGTGTATCCATGTCGGATACGTGTCCACGAATCAGAGTGTATCCATGTCGGATACGTGTCCACGAATCAGAGTGTATCCATGTCGGATACGTGTCCACGAATCAGAGTGTATCCATGTCGGATACGTGTCCACGAATCAGAGTGTATCCATGTCGGATACGTGTCCACGAATCAGAGTGTATCCATGTCGGATACGTGTCCACGAATCAGAGTGTATCCATGTCGGATACGTGTCCACGAATCAGAGTGTATCCATGTCGGATACGTGTCCACGAATCAGAGTGTATCCATGTCGGATACGTGTCCACGAATCAGAGTGTATCCATGTCGGATACGTGTCCACGAATCAGAGTGTATCCATGTCGGATACGTGTCCACGAATCAGAGTGTATCCATGTCGGATACGTGTCCACGAATCAGAGTGTATCCATGTCGGATACGTGTCCACGAATCAGAGTGTATCCATGTCGGTCCACGAATCAGAGTGTATCCATGTCGGTCCACGAATCAGAGTGTATCCATGTCGGTCCACGAATCAGAGTGTATCCATGTCGGTCCACGAATCAGAGTGTATCCATGTCGGTCCACGTATCAGAGTGTATCCATGTCGGATATGTGTCCACGAATCAGAGTGTATCCATGTCGGATATGTGTCCACGAATCAGAGTGTATCCATGTCGGATACGTGTCCACGAGACGAATCAGAGCGTATCCATGTCGGATACGTGTCCATGACGAATCAGAGCTTATCCATGTCGGATACGTGTCCATGACGAATCAGAGCGTATCCATGTCGGATACGTGTCCATGACGAATCAGACCGTATCCATGTCGGATACGTGTCCATGACGAATCAGAGCGTATCCATGTCGGATACATGACGAATCAGAGCGTATCCATGTTGGATACTTGTCCGACACCAACATGTGAAGGAATTTCACCTGTAGGTGCTTTTTGAGTGGTAATTTTTGAAATTGGTGATGTATAGGCAGTTCTCATAATATCTCTTCATTTCATGGCATGTTCTTGTGGGGGGGTTTTTATGAAATAAAAGTTATCCATTTTTTACTAAGCATGCACTTGTAGTTAGAAAATAGAAACATTATTAATAAATATAACAATTCTAACTGTACACATCTATTCACATGACCAGATTATCTTATTTTTTACCCATCTTCATTTTGATTATGCCCATTTTCTCTTAATTACAAGGATGAGTTATTTCCCATGGGAAGACAATGACAGGGAAGGGTTCAAAAATCGGTACAAGAACCTTGAGCCATATGAAGTAGAGGACGAGACAAGTCATAAGGGTAAGCAACAACATGTTAATGTTAAGGGAGGGAAAAAGCATATGCATGTTGGAAACAAAGGACAGCATAGTGGGAAGAACAAGAACAAGGCCAATGCTGAGTCTAACAAGAGTGGAATTGGAAAGTCTCAATCCGAATATCAAAGAGGGTTTGTAGAAGGCTATGCGTATGCTCATAACAGTGGTTTAGAACATGTTTATGGCCATAGTATATGGCATGATCACTATGATAAAAGCAGTGGCCATAAATATGGTGACCATGTTAGCAGGAACAACGAACATGATGGTTGTCATGGTTTTAGTTTTGATATCGGAGAAGAACGCAGTTATCATGATGGTTGTCATGGTTTTAGTTATGACAGCAAGGACAATGAACAAGGCTTTGAATATGATTATCATAGGAGCTTATAAATCTTCTACTACCTTTTGTGGTAAGGTGGTGTTTCTTTTATTCTCTCAAGTTTACGTGGCTTTATTTGTCATTTCTGAGATTTTGCTTCTGTGCAAACTACAAAAACTGCAAAATTAATGATCATTAGCAGAAGTTATGTGGTTGTTGACCCACATATGAAGAAGTTATGGTTTTATTTTCAGTCTCATAATATGGTTGTGATAGAAACTACTAGCTTTACTACCTTTTATTTGAAGATATCCTCACATGTAGAGGTGTGTGGATTCGTAATAGTATGGTCCTTTCTTGTCTTGGAATTATGGTTTGGAAACTATGTTCTTGAGTAAGAATTTATGCATGCTCGCTATTTACTTAAGTTGATGTTTAATTGTGTTTTACATTTTGCATGTGATACAACATCTTTGTTTTGGGAACATTTTAAATCAAGTACTTTCTAGAGTTCTATAATCCTAGCTTCTTTGGTTTCGGCTTAAATGAGGACTTGCTTTACAAACTTGCATGTTTCGAAATGTATTTGGTACAAGTGTTCTTCATTTTTTATTTCATAAAACATGAAAGAAATGACATATTTTGATATTCAAACGTGGCTATTAGAAAGGTACCTTGGCTTTTAAGAAACAATTATTTTTCACTTAAACATAATATTTAAGAAACAATAGTCATATTAAATTGTTGAGTTAGCTGTCTGTGAGTAAAATACCTAGATACTCGGCGTCAGCCTTATGATCATAAAAACGACCATGGTTTGAACCATGAAGTTCTTACCCACTCATTCCACCAAAATTTAATAGTGATTTTTATATATTACTACAACTTACTATCAATTTTAATTCTTATGAATGAAGAAGCTACTTTATGAATAAAATATCCATCAAGTGAAGAGATGGTGTTGGGCGCGTCTTCTTCCCATTTTCAAACCATAATCAGATAATAAAATATCCATTAAATTTATTTAATAATAAAATAAATGATTATTCGCTGGTGTGGGCCGATGTTGCTATTCGGCGGGGCATTATATGGTTTTGAGTGAAGAGATTTTTGGTGTTTATGGATAAATAACTTAATAAGGAGGGGAAAGAGGGAGGGGGTGATTTTTTTAAGTGGAAATTATGAAAATACTCATGTTGCTAAATCTCTTATAACTAAAATAGCAGGGTTAAATTTGTAAAAAAAGTCTTGATATACAATAGTAACCTGCTCCAACTGAACAACCTTTGCACAATGCTAACCTTCTTACAAGGGTTAACAAATCAATAAATTTGACTGTTTAAATAGGATCATATGAGTCATATTAACTATTTCTCATTTCTCACAATAACACATTATTCACACGAGAATCATTGTATATAAATTTGTGAAGAATATCTTGCTCCTGACCTTGGCACGGTTTTGATGAAGACACCAATATCACAAAAAGAAGAAAGGAAGAAGACCTACAAAGACTATCGAAGACAAAACTTCAAGATTTAGAGTCTAAGTCTTAGGTACTTCTATCATTACAACTCATTTATTTACTTAGTTAATAATACTCAAAATTGTTTTCAAGAAAATCAAAATAATCTAAGTGTGAATAAAAATAATTTTCAAAAACATGTAACGGGTTACTATACTTGAGTAACAAGTTACATGAGTGAGAAAAGAGTTTTCAAACCTCTAACATCTATGAGTAATCCATTACAGACTTTGGAGTAACAAATTACCATTTTTGGAAAACAGGGTAATCGATTACTCAAAGTAGTGTAATCGATTACACTAAGGCAAATTCACAAAGTTGTCAAACAATGTTGTTGAGTAATCGATTACTCAAATCCAGTAATCGATTACACTGTGTGAATTTTCGAAAAGCTCTTAACAGGATTGCTGGGTAATCGATTACCCACTTGCAGTAATCGATTACTGAGAGCTGTTGCATCAGTTTTTCAGATTTCAAGTGAAAGGGTTTCACTCCAAACCGATTGCTTTTCATTCCAAACGAAACATACTCATACCTAATGGTATTATGATTGATTGGAATCATATATAAAGGCATTGAAACACTCTCATAATATACAACAACTTTCATAATAAAATCACACAAAGCTCTTATACTTTTCTGAATTTTCTGCACTCTTCAAAGCAACATACTCTCAAACTTTCTTAGTATTTCTGAGTTGCTTCAAAGTGCTTTCCAAACATTTTCAAAGTTAAAAGAGCATTATTATCTCAAGTATAAAGAGTTGTTATTGGATCGCAAGTTCTAGAAATTGTCATATACACTTGTAAGGCAATCCAAGCCAAATTGTACATTCTTCACTTATGCAAAGTTTACTTTCTTTCACAAGAGTGTGAAGAGAAAGGGTGAGTGACTTGGTATAGTGTTTACCAATGGTGTTACTTGGAATAGGTTTTTCCAAGGGGATTAGATATAAGTGACTGTGTAAGGTACAAGATCTCGGGGTGAGATAATTGTAATTGCAACTCATTATATTTAATAAAGGAATCTCTTGCGCGTCAAGAGTACTGGACGTAGCCTTCGGTGGACAAGAAGGTGAACCAGTATAAAAACACATGTGTACTCTCTTTCCTTTCTCGTTGTTAATATTATATCCTTCCTAGTCAATATTTTTCTGCATAATTTTTCCGCTGCACATTAAATTTGATATTGCAGAAAAATTGGTCATACTTATTGCAACAACTAATTCACCCCCCTCTTAGTTGCAATCTCAGTCTTACAATTGGCACCGGAACTATTTTTGAGAAAGTTACTCTCAAAATCTGATCCTACTACAACATGGCCTCAAGATCAGACTTCCAAGCTTTGTTGGAGAGTGTTACGACTTCTAGAAAATCAGAATGAGGATTTTCATAGAGTCGCAAGACTTGGATATCTGGAATGCTATCGAGGAAGGACCATACGTGCCATTTACCGTTGTCAACAACATAAGAGAAACAAAGCCAAAATCTTCATGGAATGATGAAGATAAGAAGAAGGTGCAATATGATTTGAAAGCAAAGAACATTCTCACATCGGCACTTGGAATAGATGAGTTCTTTAGAGTGTCCAACTTCAAATCCGCTAAGGAAATGTGGGACACTTTGGAGACAACTCACGAAGGTACCGAAGAGGTAAAGAGATCGAGGCTCAACACTTTATCCCAGGAATACGAGATGTTTCATATGAGGCCTGGAGAGAAGATCTTGGATCTTCAAAAGAGATTTACTCATCTCACCAACCATCTTATTGTACTTGGCAAAGTGCTGTCAAATAGTGACTTAAACGTAAAAGTTCTAAGGTCACTAACAAGAACATGACAACCAAAGATAACAGCTATTTCCGAAAAGAAAAGTTTTTCGAAAATGTCCTTGGCTGCTTTGTTTGGAAAGTTGCAGGAACATAAACTCGAATTGAGTCAACTAGATCAACACGAGGAACTAGAGAAGAAGAAGAACATTTCTCAAAGGCAAAAGCTGAGAAATATGATTAATCGGAAGATGAAGACGATAAGGAAGAGACCGATGACATGAGCCTCTTCGTTAAAAAGTTCAGCAAGTTCCTAAGAAGGAACAAAGGCGGAAGAACCGGGCAAATAAAGAAGTTCTCCAAAAGCAATGAGGCCTCCACTTCAAACTAGAATTTTACATGCTTTGAGTGTGGCAAACCTGACCACATGAAGATGGACTGTCCAAACATCAAGAAGAGTTCTTTCAAAGGAAAGAATGAATTAAAGAATGGACGAAGAGCCTACATCGCTTGGGAAGACAATGACACAAGTTCAGCCTCTGAACCAGAAAGCGAAGAGCAAGCGCATCTCTCCCTAATGGCGTCTCATAATTCAGACGATGAAGAGGTAAATGAATCTATCCATTTTTATTCTTTCGAATTGCAAATTGCTTTTAATGATCTACATTATGAATACATCAAAATATGATAAAATTATAAGCAAGGAGAATGATCTACATTATGAATATGATAAATTTTAATGATCTACATTATGAATACATCAAAAACCAACAATGACTTCTTCTTCAAAGAGACCACATTCTTCACAGTCTAAGCAAGGAGAATCAACTTCCAAGTCCAACCCGTTGAATTTGACGTGGCTACTTGCAAATGACGCTCAAAGGAATGTCTTCGAAGAAAACTTTCATGGACGCGCCATCTTCACTCCTAAATACGGTAACACTGGGAACTTTGAGTTTGAAGATTTTTTATTTCCTTATCTTTTGCGGCAACAAAAACTTTTCGACTTTTGCTGCGAAGCGAACGATATATATCCTGAGCTTCTTCGCGTATTTTACTGCAATATGAACTTTAGGAAAAATCTCATGACTTCCCATGTTAAGGGAAAAGACATTGTTTTGGATATCAAAACCTTTACTTATATTTGTTGTGATATACCTATGACAGGCGACATAACTGGTTTCGGCCTGGTATGTCAATAGGACGATTACGATCGCAAGAAATTCTATCTTTCCATTTGTAGAATCTCTAAAGAGGAAATAGAAAGGCGAAAGCAACAAAGCCTTGGTGAGACTGTTAAGAACAGTGATATCCTCTCTGCTGGATATCTCACGTTGGAAGATCGTTTGATACATTATTTTCTTACCTATGTCATTTTGCCGAAATTTTCAAACCATTCGCAAATAAGTGACATAGAGCTCCAATTGATGTATGCTATCAACTTTAACATCAAGATTAATTGGGCTAAGATGATAATGCAACAAATGTGGCATGTTTGCGGCTCCCAAAGTCCGTTGTCCTACGTCATCTTCATTACCAAAATCCTTGAGCATTTCGGCGTATCCTTAGATGGTGAGACCAAAGTGGCCCTCAATCTTCGCGAAAGGTAGGTTGATATTGAGGTTGTCCACAAGATGGGATTCATTATAGATCCTGTCACTCGTCGAACCTATAAGCATCGTACCGACCGCCAACCTGCTCCTACCGATGAACTAGAACCTAGTGCTGAGCCAAACCAGCCTGAGTCTCATGCTCCATCTTCTTCGTCTACTGCAATGCCCACTAATCAGATGATTATGGATGAATTGGTTTCTCTTCGAGGCTACATCACCACAAGGATGGATGCTTTCGATACTCAGAGCCAACAAATCCATTATGAACTTCATCGTCTTTCATCGAGGCTAAGCAACATGGATGTTGATGAAGATAGTTCTAAGCCCGAGTCTTAGATTTTTGTCTAGGTTTCTGATTATGTAATGACTATGGCTGTGTATTTTCCATGTGGATGTTTAAACATTGTTTGGATTTCGTGTATGAACATCTTTATTTTGGTTGTTATGCAATGTGTTAAACTTTATGTTTCATACATGGTGTTATTATATTATGTTTATCTTATTTGAACTTTCATATACTATGAAATATTGTATGTTATGCTCAACAAATGTCTATTGTGCTAGACTCTTAGCTTTTCCTCTTTTTGATGATGTCAAAAGGGGGAGAAAAGTTTGGAGATGTGTATTTTCTATTAATATTCTTTCAGGCACATAACACCAAAAGAAAGGGGGAGCATACATGCATACATATAGGGGGAGCATACTCAAGACAATTCAAGATATATCATCAAGTATGCTGCTCTTAGAAAATTACACTTTTAAGAAGACATTGTTTTGTCATCATAAAAAAGGGGGAGATTGTGAAGAAGATCTTGCTCCTAACCTTGACACGATTTTGATGAAGACACCAATATCACAAAAAAAAGAAAGGAAGAAGACTTACAAAGACTATCAAATACAAAGCTTCAAGATTTAGAGTCTAAGTCTTAGGTACTTCTATCCTTACAAAGTGATTTGATTTTATTTTCAAACATGTGTCAAAATTCAGTTTTAAATAGCCATATGACACATAAGATGATGGATACACAACTCCAAAAATCCATCCATCATCTATTCTCCTCTAAATCAAATTTTTGATTATAAATTTATGACACGTTTGATTTTTCCCCTTAATATCCTCTAAAGAATTAATTAGGAGATTATATTTGATTCAAACATGTGCTAAAATACCTAACCTATAAATAGAATGATTCACTCACCTAAATAAAAGAATCAGGTTTCCCTTTATTCTCTCACTCGAATTAATTAGGAGATTGCATTGGATTTAAATATGTGCTAAAATATCTAGCCTATAAATAGAATGCTTCATCACCGAAAAATGGGAGGATCTTCTTTTTATTTTCACCTCAATTCCCTCCCTCTAAAAAAACCATCTCAACCTATCAACATCACTCCATCTCCTACAATTCAAACAAGACATTCATCTTCTTCCTCCTAACACCATACACAAAAATATATTAGAAAACAACTACAAAAATTCATCTATCCTCTATTCCCAAAAATTCTTAACAATCCTCTGAACCAAAATTCATTCATCAATCATTTTCTTCTCTAGACATTACCTTCCACACACAAACATCCAAAAAGTATAACCTTCCACACAATCATCCAAAAAGTATAATCTTCCACATTACACAACAATCCTCTCAATCAATATTCATTCATCAATCATTTTCTTAGTGTTGCCATAACACTTAGATTCACTGCATATAATCATTCGAAATCAGGTATGTTTTCTTTTACTCTTGTTATGTACATTATTATCCATAATAAGTGATAAATGAATGATGCAGAGTCACATTTCCTTTTCATTTTAATTTAACAATAAATTAATTTAACATTTTTTAGATATTAAGTATAAAGACAGATCTGTTTGTAGAAAATTAAAGTAACAACTATTCTAATTTTTAAGGCATGATGCGGTGACGGACACTTGGGTTGCACTTCACTTTTTTAAAATTTAGGAATAATTGCTATCATATTCGGTTATTAAATCTAATTTTTTTTATAAGAAATAAAAAGGAAAATTAATATTTTTTTAATAAATTTAAACATAAAGAGGATGAATATCTTAACTAATCTTTAAAATGAGATGCGGTATCAGACACAAGGGTTGTACTTCACTGATTTTAATATAAAATTAGTTAAGATTAAACATCACATTTTCTAAACAATAATAAAATTAACTCAACCAACAAATCTTTTTCTACCTAAAGAACTACGTAACCTTGATTCCCTTAATAGGGATGCGTAGGAGCAAGGTCTTATCTTATCAGGCATAACAAAAAAATAAATAAAATTTTGTTCATTCTTAATAATTAATTAAATAACCAAATAACTTTAAAGTATAAATTAAGCCATGAAATTTAGCGAGGGGTACCATTTAAAATGAGCGGATAGGGTGCTAATACATTCCCTAGTCCGTAATCGGCTCCCGAACCTGGATATCAAAATCCAAGGCCTAATGTAATTAGGGTAAAAGGTTTTTCTACATTTTTACCATAAAATGTAGTGGCGACTCTAACAAAGTCGTGCGGCCGAAAATCGGGGCGCGACACCAGTTATAAAAAGTTCAGATCCATATTCAGAGGCTACAAATCCAACAAAACCTGTCGCTAGTGCAAGAAACCAAAGCATGATATTACTCATTGTTTCATCTTGAAGAAAAATCAGGAAAATCAAGAAAAAAGAAAATCTCAACAATCCCCTGAAGTTGCTAATATTGAAGCCGAATCTGACGGTGATGATCTTTTATTTGTTGTCTCTTCTAATAAAAGGAGAAAATAGAATTAATTCTTGATTCTAGATGAAGTTTTCATATGTGTCCTTATAAAGACTTATTCATCACATTTTAACATGTTGACAGTGGTGTTGTTTTGATGGAAATAATACCTAATGCAAGATTGTAGGAATAAGTATAGTTCAGATCAAGACTCAACAAGGTATTTAGCTGAAGATGAAGTTCTAAAAGTATTAAAAGGTGTTCTTGTATTATTAAAGACTAACCGAGTTGATAGCTTATATGTCTTGCAATGTTCTATTGTGACAAGTTCAGCAGCAGTATCTTCTTCAATGTCTAATAATGATGTCACCAAATTATGGGACATGCGTCTCGACCATATGAGTGAAAAAGCCAAGCACCATCTGATCAAGTAAGGTCATCTTGGTAAACATGACATCAGTAAGTTGGAGTTTTGCAAACATTGTGCTTTTGAGAAATAGAAAAAGGTTAATTTCTCTACAACAACTCACCGTACCAAAAATATTCTTGATTATATTCATTTTGACCTCTGGGGGCCTTCTAAATTTCATTCCCATGGAGGATGCCGCTATATGATGACTATCATTGATGTTTTTTCTCGCAAAGTATGGGCTTATTTTCTGCGACATAAAAATAAAACATTCTCCACTTTCAAAAAGTGGAAAACTCTTGTTGAAACCTAGATAGGGAAAAATGTGAAAAAGCTCAGAGCAGATAATGGGTTAGAGTTATGTAATGGTGAATTTAATGAGTTCTGCACAAATAATGGTATTCCCAGACACAAAATCATTCCAAGGAATCCCCAACAAAATGGTGTTGTAGAACAGATGAACATTACTCTACTTGAGAGAGCTCGTTGTATGCTCTCAAATGTTGGGTTATGACATCAACGTGAACTTTGGGCTGAGGCAACATCTACTACTTGTTACTTAGTCAACTGTTCTCCACATTCGGCACTTGACTTCAAAACTCCAGATGAAATTTGATCAGGTAATGTTGTTGATTATTCTAATTTGAGAATATTTGGATGTCTTCCTTATACACATGTTAATGATGGTAAATTAGCTCCAGAAGTTGTTGAGTGAATATTTCTTAGTTATGCATCTAAGTCTAAGGGATATCGCTTATGGTATTCTGATTCAAAGTCACGAAAGTTAATTCTTAGTAGAGATGTGACTTTTAACAAGAATGCATTATTATCTTATGGAAAACAACATGTTGTGTCTTCTTCTATTAGTACAGGTAATTTTCAAGGTACTAGCGAGAATGTGGAGTTGATAGTAAAGCCTACAGCTCTTAATGTTGATATTTCATCTTTCTCTACAAATGAATCAAACATTAATGATCATTATGTTGATTGTGATGATAATACCACTTCTGATATTCATCAACAAGAAGATGATTACTGTATTGTATGAGACAGGGCTAGAAGACAAATTAAAAGGCCAATTAGGTACACTGATGGTGATAATTTAATTGCTTATGCATTGTCAGTGGCACAAGAGGTAAATGATGGCGTTGAACCTGTCAACTATATAGAAGTTGTTTATTGTGTTGTTTCTTCACAATGGCTAATTGCTATAAATAAAGAAATGAAAAGTCTTCATAAAAATGATACTTGGGCTTTGACAAAGCTTCCCAAAGGCAAACAACCAATGAGATGTAAATGGATCTATAAGAAGAAATATGATATTCTTGGGGTTGAAAATCCAAGATGCAAAGCAAGACTAGTTGTTAAAGGCTTCAATCAAAAGGAAAGTATTAACTTTAATGTGATATTCTCACATGTTGTTCGTCATACTTCCATTCGTGTTTTGGTTGCTTTGGTTGCTTTATTTGATTTGGAATTGGAGCAACATGATGTAAAGACAAATTTTCTACATGAAGAGTTAGATGAAGAAATTTACATGGAACAACCCATGAGTTTTATTATTCCTTATAAGGAGCATCTTGTTTATCGATTGAAGAAATCTTTATATGGCCTTAAACAAGCTCCAAGAATGTGGTACAAGAGGTTTGATTCTTTCATGATTGGACAAAGTTATTACATGAGTCAATTTGATGGTTGTATTTATTTTCAAAATTTCCCAGATGGATCCTTCATATACTTGTTACTTTATGTTGATGATATGTTATTTACTTCACGTGACAAGTCTTTGATAAGGAAATTGAAAGCTCAACTCAATAATGAGTTTGAGATGAATGAATTAGGTGTAGCCAATAAAATTCATGGTATGGAGATTCGCAGGGACTGTCAAGCTGGTAAACTATTCTTATCTCAACAGAAGTATATTGAGCGAGTGTTTGAAAGGTTTAATATGAATGATTGCAAACCTGTTTCTACTTCACTTGCTGCACATTTCAAGTTATCTTCAGATCTTTGCCCACATATAGAGGAGGAGATAGAGCATATGTCACATATTCCTTACGCGAGTGTAGTTGGTAGTCTTAGACAAGATTTAGCACATGCTGCTACCATGGTGAGTCGATATAAGCATAATCCTGGCAAGGATCACTGGAATGTTTAAAATAGATTTTTCGGTATCTAAAAGGTACTTATTGCATTGTCTTTGTATTTGACAGAAGCAAGGCTACAGCCGATGATGTTGTAGGATGTGTTGATTCAGATTATGAAGGTGACAATGATAGAAGAAGATTTTTTTCTTATTACATCTTTACTCTTTGTAATAGTGCTATGAGCTCGAAAGCTACCATTCAGTCCATTGTTGCATTGTATACGACTGAAGTAGAATATATTTCAGCAACAGAGGGTGTAAAGGAGGCTATTTGGCTCCGAGGTTTGGTAAATGAACTTGGTTTAGCACAATATGTTCTTACAGTATTTCGTGATAGTTAAAGTGTTATTCATTTGACCAAGAATAATCGTTATCATGACAAGACCAAACACATTGATATGAAACATCACTTTATCCGAGATATTGTTACTGTTGGTGAAATTATGGTGGAGAAGATTCACACATGAGAGAATCCAGCAGATATGCTTACCAAGCCACTTCCAAATACCAAGTTTCAGCATTGCCTGGAATTGGTAGGTATCTACAACATTTGAGTGCCCTTTGGGGTTTTATTTGGCGATGAGCAACTTATCGAATTCGAGCCAAGGTGAAAATTGTTGATATATGTGGCTCAAATTATTCCACATATTTCTAGTATGGATTCTATGACCAAGAAATAGTTGCTTCAACTTTAAGACCTGCCAAGAAATGATTATGTGCCTCTTGCTAGTCTTCAAGCTATGACAAAGGCTATACAACTTGGTGCCCAAGTTCTCTTATTCAATTTACAAGCTAGCTTTCTTCCATGCTAAGAATGAATAAATTATTCATATTATCACAACACCTTCACATATAAAAGGCAAACCTTGTGGTGTGTTTTCAACATCACAAAATTCACAAAGCTTTCATTTTCTTTCATATATACGTATACATTGTGAGTATATTTTGGTGAGAATTCTTGTTCCATTTGAGAGAGTATTTGTGAGAGAAAATGTTACACTTTGTCTTCATGATTATAAGAAGATGTGTTGTATTCTCCCTTTTACATACTGGAATTTTGCTCTTGAGCGCCCGTTGTTTTTTACCTCTCACACTGATGTGTTTTTTCCACGTTAAATCTTGTGTTCATTATCTTGCTTCTTTTCTTGCTTATCTTTTATTCTCAATTGATCCGATCTTGTGCTTCCACATTGCGCTCTATTCCTAACAGTTATCTATTACTATATAAGAAAAAAATGTTCTTCATGACACATGTAACTCTCTCCATAAAAGTTTTCCCTCCAAACATGTTTATTGCTTATGGTGAGGTCTCACACATTATAACACCTCCAAAACATGCTCATTGCTTATGGTGAGGACACATGTCACTCTCTCCATAAAAGTTTCCCCTCCAAAACATACTCATTTCTATTGGTGAGGTCTCACACGTTATAACACCTCCAAAATATATTTATTGCTTATGGTGAGGTCTGACACATTATAACATTATATATCACTATTATTGCACATTTTCCATGCAATAAATCATGTGTTTATTATTTTATGTTTATGCAATCTCTCTCATTTCGTTTCGTATTTTTTGTTCATCTATGCAAAAAGGTAAACTGCACTTCAAAAAAGATGGAATTTATTTTATCATTGGAATTGAAAATCAGAACCATCAAAAGTATTTTCTATTCATGTTTTTTGTTTAAAATTACTATTACGACGAGTGTTTGAAAGTTAAAATTGAGGTTGCAGCGAGAATCGCCACCCTCATTACTATTATTGGTCATATAATTCTTAATTATAAGAACATGAAAAGTTTTTACATACATCAAATTTTTTAACCTTCAAAATAAATGTTTCATTAATATCATTAGAACAAAAATGTAGACCCAATGAAATCAATTTGAGAGGAGAAATCACAAATGCAATTTAAATGTTAATAAATGGACAATAACTCAATTTTATTATAAGAAATTTGTAAGTGATGATTAATGCATCATTTAAGATTTGAAACAAATAAAAAATAATTGAGATCATTTTGTGTATTTTTTTCTTACTTAAATGTGTAAATATGGTCCTATGTATTTCTCACTCTCCAATTTAACATTTCCTCCATTAATTATTATACCATATAATTTGGGTAGTTGATTCATCAATAACACAATAAAACCAAAAAAATTATTTCTCCAACCTTCTCACCTTTACTAATTATATTGAAGTATAGACATTCAACCGATTCCAAACAACTCCTCTTGGGCACATGTCAATAGTTGGGTGAATTTTTTCTCGCCCAAACAGCTCCACAATCATACAATGCACTGTTTCATATATATTCTATCATTTTCTCATCAAATATTTCATTTAAACTTTGATAAAAAAAATTCATTTCACCAAAAATCATAATTTATTATACAATATTATTATTATATACACTATTGATTCTCAAATTGAATCATTTTCCCATTGTTTATTTTTTTTCCTCATTTTCATTATGTGTTTGAATATGCTAATATATGTGTAACACTTGTGTTCTTAACAATGTGAATGTACGGGTAACATGTATGTTTTAACTAAGCGAATGCACAAGTAACATGTGTGCTCTTAGCAACGATAATGTACGGGTAACATGTGTGTTTTAAACCATGTGAATGCATGGTTTGCATGTGTGTTCTTAACAATACAAATGCACGGGGAATATGTAGTTTTTTAACTATGCAAATGTACGTGTAACATATATATTTTTAACTATACGAATGCTCATATGCTCTTGAAGCACGGATACGTGAAACTCCTTCACGTGTCCGTGTCGGTCACGTATCCGACACGAATACGCTCCTATTCGTCATGGATACATGTTCATAAAGTATCCAAAAATGAAAAATTAAAAAATATATTAAAATACGTATCTGATACATTTTGAACAAAAAATAAGATATATATGATACGTATCTGAAACTTTTTCAACAAAAAACTATGATATATATGATAAGTATTAATCAAAGCATCCCAATAATTAAGGAAAATATCAACTTATTTAAAAGCAAACACTAATGAAGACAAACACTAATGTAGGATAATGATTTGTAATTTCCACTATACTTTTTACATTGGATATTTTGATTTATACTTATAATTTTATCATAATTTTATCGTATCTTATATTTTAGAAAAAATGCGTATTGACGTATCGGATACGTATCGTATCCGATATACGTACCCGTATTTGTGCTTCATATCTCATATAATATCCGTGTTCTTAATCATATGACAAAAAATATTGTCTCATGCGTATGCATGAGTAACTTGCTAGTTATATATATAAACAATGTTATATTATATATAACCTAATGTATTATTATTTTTTAAAATGAATTAATTAATTGAGTTTTTCAAATTAAACAATTCGACTAGAGCCGAACAGTTCATGAGTTGTAACTGAGTCGAACTTGAGTTAAAAAAATTACTCGTATCGAACTTGAGTCGAGTTTCAAGCTAAACAAATTCTTATCGAATTGAACCGAGCTGAACTCTGATTTGATTCGATTGGTTTCATTTCCAAGCCTATGTTTAAATATAATTCAAATTATCAAACTAATATTATTTCATTAGCACATCTTTTGCCATACAAATTATCTTTGGAACTTCATGTACCAATTGATATGATTGATTGGAAAATATACATTTAACTTAAAAGTTTAATAATTAAATGCTTTTTGTGTGGTGACTCATGAAGAAGTGTGACACACTTGAACACAAAAACTGAATGTTGTTTTAAATTAAGTGTTATACGGCATGTAAAGTGAATTAGATATCCGAAAGTTCCTTGTAGATATGCAAATTAACCTTAATTTTTCACCGTTACCGGAAATATAATGATGGCTTGATGTAAATTGAGTTTGCAACGTTTCACTTTGAAGAGATTGCGTGTACGGGTCAACGTCGATCGGGTTAAGGTTTATTCTTACCCATTCCTAAATGTTTGTCAGGTTATTTTTTGAATTCGGACTCGACCCTAAACCCAAAGTTAACTCGGCCCTAAATATTCACATGATCAGTCTTTAAACTCGACCCGACCCTAGATCTGATTAAATATAATGTATACTAATCGTAGATAAAGTCTTCTAAATATTATTTGTTATTTTAAATATGTAATTTGACATATAAAATAATACATGTATATATATATTATTAAACATATATATGATAAAAATTTAGAGAATCAACGATATTTCAACTAAAAAAATATCATTACTTTGTACACCCTTGAATAGAGACGCATACAAACATTATGAGTGAGTGATCATAAGATGGCTAATGTTTAGTCCATAATCAGCTCTAAATATTGGTTGAGTCTAATTTATGAACTCAAACTCGGCCCCAAACCCGATTAGACTCGGCCTTATTCAGATCCGATCACGATCAAATCATAACATTTAAACCGATAAGGTCGGGTTCTACTGACACCTAAATTGCAATCACAAATTTTGGGTGGTTATTGTGTGGCGTCTAGTCGAAAGATCAACTTTGATAAGCCCAACATTCTGTTGCAAAATCATATGCACGTCGCGTCGCATTGTATTTTGAAACGTACTCGGTACTCAACAAACCCATAGTAATTGTAGCAGCAGTTACCGCGATTCAGACGTAAATAAAAGATTCTCCTCTTTACTTCTATTTTTCGTCCGTCAATTTCAAATCCACACCCAAAAGAATATTTAAAAATACTATTTTTTCTCCTATTTGTAAAACGGAGCACTCTTCATTGAAGCGTGGATACTCACAAATCACAAACTGCACCTTTATACTGGTTGTCTGGGCACAAGTAACTAATAATTTCTCCTTTTTCCATACACATTAGTTTTTCAAGTATATTATACTTATGCATTATTTAAGGATTTTGGGCTTATTGGTTTGATTCAAGAAATTTATGCATTATTTGTTGTATTAGTGTAATGTTTTAAGTCGTAGACATGATTTCAATGGTTATTATCGAAACCGTATCACATGTTGCATTCGGGTTGCATCAGACCACATCAAATCGTATCAAATACCATCAAATGCAATGGCTTCAATTACTACAGCAAAATTTAAAACACTAATTAGCATCATTCTTATACTAGAGCCCTTATTTCTTGGTTACTCCCTATTTCCTTATTTTAATTAATCATAAATGATCTTTATTTTGTTTTAACTGTACTGATTTTTTCTGAATCAACTTGGTAATTTTTATAAATAATTTATATTTTTTTTTCAGAAAACAAATCGTAAAATATTTATAAATAATTTCTATAAACCAAATCTCGAGAACTCTTTTTGGGAAAATATGGTAGTGTCTCGCAATTTCATTTCATTTTCTTTCTATTTTATTTGGGTTTATTTATACATATAAAAAAAGATTGTGGAAATTTGTGAAAATGGTGATGCATATGCAATTCCCATACAAAACTTAGGTAAATAGTAATATAGGAACAAATGGTACAAGTGGCCTGTTATATGTTTACATTTTTTTTTTGCTACTTTCAAGGTCAAAAAATATTTTATTGTAAATCTAACAAATGTTTTTATCTTGAAAGTAGCAAAAAATGTACCCATATACCACTAGCATCTATAATACTTTTAAGTTTTGTCCTCTCATAATATCTCTTCATATGAGGGAAGGTAGTTTCCATGAAATAAAAATTATCCATTTCTTACTAAGCATGCACTCGTAGTTAGAAACATTATTAATAAATAGAACATTCACATGACTTCATTGTCTTATTTTTTACCCATCTTCATTTTGATTATGCCCATTTTCTCTTAATTACAAGGATGAGTTATTTCCCATGGGAAGACAATGACAGGGAAGGGTTCAAAAATCGGTACAAGAACCTTGAGCCATATGAAGTAGAGGACGAGACAAGTCATAAGGGTAAGCAACAACATGTTAATGTTAAGGGAGGGAAAAAGCATATGCATGGTAGAAACAAAGGACAACATAGTGGGAAGAACAAGAACAAGGCTAATGCTGAGTATAACAAGAACAAGGCCAATGCTGAGTATAACAAGAACAAGGCCAATGCTGAGTATAACAAGAACAAGGCTAATGCTGATTATAACAAGAACAAGGCTAATGCTGAGTATAACAAGAGTGGAATTGAAAGGTCTCAATCTGAATATCAAAGAGGGTTTGTAGAAGGCTATGCGTATGCTCAGAAGAGTGGTTTTGAACATGTTTATGGCCACAGTATATGGCATGGTTACAATGACAACAGCACTGGCGATAAATATGGTGACCATGTTAGCTGGAACAATGAGCATGATGGTTATCATTGTTTTGATTATGTCAGCAGAGATGAACACTGTTATCATGGTTATGATTATGACAACGAAGATGAACATCATGGTTTTCATGGTTTTGATTACGACAGTGGAGATGAGCATGATGGTTGTCATGGTTTTGATTACAACAGTGGAGATGAACATGATGGTTGTCATGGTTTTGGTTTTGATAATGGAGATGAACATGGTTATCCTGGATTTGTTTATGATAACGGAGTTGAACATAATTATCTTGGTTTTGATTATGACAGCGGTGATGAACACAATTATCATGGTTTATGTTATGACAATGTAGATGAACACATTTATCATGGTTTTGGTTATGACAACGGAGTTGAAAATGGTTATCATGGTTTTGATTATTACAGAGGAGATGAAAACAATTATCATGGTTTTGATTATGACAGTGAAAATGAACATAGTTATCATGGTTTTGGTTATGACAACGGAGTTGAAAATGGTTATCATTGTTTTGATTATTACAGAGGAGATGAAAACAATTATCATCGTTTTGATTATGACAGTGAAAATGAACATAATTATCATGGTTTTAGTTATGACAATGGATATGAACACAGCTATCATGGTTTCGTGTATGACGATGAAGATGAACATAGTTATCATGGTTTTGGTTATATCAACAGAGATGAACATGGCTTTGAATAAGATTATCACAGGAGCTTATAAATCTTCTACTACATTTTGTGGTAAGGTCTAGTTTCTGAGGCTTTATTTGTCATTTCTCAGATTTTGCTTCTGTGCAGACTACAAAAACTGAAAAATTAATGACAATTAGCAGAAAATGCGATTATAATGTGGTGGTGTAATATTTCAACTGTAAATGAGTTCGTTGACCTACACATGAAAAAGTTGATTTTATTTTCAGTTTTTCAAAATATGGTTTTATGATAGAAATTATTACCTTTACAAAGAACAATCTCCTGTCTCAAGCCATCGACCATTAAGAAAAAACAAAAAAAACAATGTCATAGCAGATTCGAGACAACAGATCTTTGCTTCAACATTTATTAACTTCTTATTTGAAGATATAGTTACATTTAGACTCTTATTCTCTGCTCTTTGCAGGTGTTTAGAGGGGTGTGGATTGGCAGTAGTATAGTCCTTTCTAGTTTTGGAATTATGGTTGAGAAACTATGTTCGTGAGTAAGAATTAATGTATGCTCGCTATTTATTACTTAAGTTGATGTTTAATTGTGTTTTACATTTTGCATGTGATATAACATCTATGTTTTGGGAACATTTTAAATCATGTAAGTTCTAGAGTTCTATAATGCTGGCTTCTTTTGTTTTGGTTTAGGACTTTTGGGGGCAAATTTACCCTAGGAGTATAGTTTGATCATTTTTTTACAAAAGTGTAACTTTTTTACTGTGAAATCATATATCCAGCACACTAAATTTGTTTTTTTCGTTTTCTCTCTCATTAAACGTGGATGTAGTCCACATTTTGGGAAAAGATAATGCGAAATCCACAAAAATAAAAATAAAAAAGAATGGGAAAATGTCGATTCTCAAACATTTTTGTCTTTTGATGGTGGTTTCTTCTGGATATTAACGTCAGGTAACCTACCGTTCTATTGCTTATATTGTGAGCTTAATTGGAACAATTTATGTGTTCACTTATTAGTTATTTAAAAATATATTTATAAAATGATAAATTTTAAAATTCATAAAATTTAAGATAATTAGAAAGGGAAAATAATTAATGATAACTATTTTCAAAAGACATTAAATTTAGACGGGCTTTACGCACTTTAGAGAAAAAAATAAGGACTACATCAGAGAGGGTGGATTGTAGCCATGTTTACACCCAAAACGTGGACTACATCAGAGAAGGTGGGACTTTGTGGACAGGGTTCCCGAATCCATGAGAGAGAAAACAAAAAAAAACAAATTTTGTGCGATAGATCTACAATTCCAAAGTAAAATACACCAAAATTGTAATATTCAAAAAAAAGTTATACTAAAGTTGTAAAAAAATGGTCAAACCACACTTCTATGATAAATTTGCCTAATTTTGGGTATAAAAATTGGCTTACAAACTTGCAATGCAACTTAGGATCTCCTTGGCTTAAGATAAATGTCCTTGTTAGCCTTTGTTTATTTGATGAAAAAGAAATGAACACATTTTGAGGTTCAAACAGGTAACCGGACAAAACTTTTCTGGGCTTTTAGAAAAGAAATGATAATATAAAATGATTAAAAAAATGATAATTAAGTCCTAGTGATTTTAGATAGGGATCCTCTATCCCAAAAAGATTCTATTTGTATCTTTATCCAATAGAATTGCATAAATTAATATAAAATATTAGTTTATATTTTTATAACTTTTATTTTCAATTAAATTATGGATTTTGATTAGGCTGGAATATTAACTTAGACATCATAGGGGATAAGAGATCTCCATCAAGTGATTCTCTTGAGAGGGTGTCCATTTTGTCCTAGTCATTTTTGTTATTATTTTAAATTACTTTAAAATTATTTTTTATAAATTATCAAACTCCTATAATCTCACCAGCTCACCTTTTATTATTGGAGATGATAGAGATCTATCATCAGGTCTTTCATCGAGGTTTGTCTTAGCCAATAAAGGAAAATATCATCTCTTAAACACGCCAATTCACTCGTGTATTGGGTGATTAAAAAATGATATATTTTCCTATTAAATTATCCTATTAATCTTTATATTTGCAAGAAAATAATATATGTTACTTATGAATTAATCACTAATAAATAAAGTATCATTTTATGACATGTCACCTTTTTATATATAAGAGAAATAATAGAAGAATTTAGTAAAAATATATCTCATTATCTATTATGTCAGGTCATATCTGGTAAATAGTCTTGAATCATCATTTTATATTTTATATATAAACCATCGGAACTCATCATGAGCCAAATTGGCTAACAAGCAATAATACTTGCTACACCTTACTATCAAATTTTAATTCTTAAGAATAAAGCTATTTTGCGACACTATTTTTGTGTATGTTTTGGAAAATTATACCGTCTAATAACTTTTTATAAATGTTGTTAGACACTTAGGTTATGTTTGGTTTTAGTGAAAACGAGAGGAATGAAAAGAATGAAGGAAAAATGTTTTCCCCTTGTTTGGTTCATAAAGGAAAAGAGTAAATGTGTGAGCCCTATAGAAAAGGATGAAGGGAAAAATGTTTTTCCCTTGTTTGGTTCATAAAGGAAAAGAATAAATGTGTGAGCCCTATATTAAAATGTTTTCTTCTCATATGTTAGGGGAAAACACATGGAAAATAATCATTATTGATAAAATGTCTATAATATCATTCTTTTATCTCTAAACCCTCATTTTCTTCCTTCTCTCTTCTAAAACTCACTTTCTCCTCAAACTTACCTTCCCCTCAAATGAGTTTTAACATTTTTATTCAGGTTTTTCATTATGTAGTTCCAATAAAAAAATGTATTTCTTTTTCCACTTGTTCTAACTCATTCAACCCCATTTATTTTTTTATCCTTTTCTACACAATGTTTTATGTTATTTTTACTTCTTTTAGTTAGTTTGGTCAGAATATATAAATCTCCAATGTTTTGTACTTGCTAAAAATAAAATAGTTAGAATAATAATGTTGTAAATGTTATGTAAGGACCCGGATTATACCTTAAATTTTTTAAAACTTTATTCATGAAAGTGAAGTGATTACTTTTGAACGATGTTACTTAACCGATTTGGAAAACTTGAGCAAGTACAATATTAGTTAAGTTCATAGTTCAGAAACGCGGAAATAATCAATAGTACTCTTTCATCAAGACATGTCATTACATTTCATCTTAAATCCATATTCTATACATTTATCCTTTATCAAATAATACTCTTATTACAATCATCAAACCAACTTCAATATACATTAGGAGAAGTCCCATTTCACAAAAGAATTGATTTTACATAGTTCTCATATTACATACATTAACTAAATATCATATTAATTATACAAGGTAAATTACTCTATTCTAGGTCCTTCTCCATCAGCATCCAATACGCTATAATCACCACCTGAATTCCAATACATAACCCATACAAGCAGAGACAAAAGGGAGTAAGAACCGACTACGATGACCGTAGCGTGAAATTACATATAATAATAACATTAAAGTATTACACCGTACATAACTTCTAAAATCAAACATATTAAACATATATCAATTAATACCATAAACCACATAATGTTCATATACCAATTAGCATAGGAATCATGTCTAACCTAGACCATTTACCCAATCGGTGCAACATACCATTTAATACAACTCAATCTTCATCAAAATCATCATACAATAGTCTCCTTTTCAATAAATAACAATAATGCAATACTCAAATCATACCATACTTACATAGCATTAAAATACTTTCCCAAGTGACACAATGTTATCAAACCAACACAACATCCAAATGGCTAATCATTCATTGCTCAAAGAGCCAATACCACATAGGGCAAGACATTCATAATACCACTTGGGACAAGACATTCACAATACCACGTGGGACAAGTCATTCACAATACCACGTAGGGCAAGTCATTCACAATACCACGTAGGGCAAGTTATTCACAATACCACGTAGGACAAGTCATTCACAATAACATAGGGCAAGTCATTCACAATACCACATAGGGCAAGTCATTCACAATACCACATAGGGCAAGTCATTCACAATACCATATAGGTCAAATCATTCATAATATCACATAGGGCAAGTCATTCATTGCTCATCCTCTTAAGGAGCTAAAAAATAGATTTTCTTCTCATTGTTTCACAATCATATACAACTAGAAAATCCACGCATTTTATAACATCATATATAATTTAAATATTTCCCTTACATCACATTTCAACATAATACCCACCACTACAACCATGTCATAATATTCATATTCACCCCATTCTTTACTACACATAAACAACCCACAACACAATCATTATCATACAACATAATCATGTTAATTTATTGCCATTAAATAGCTCATCACACAATCATTATTACAAACATATCCATATATGTTTATAACAAATAAGCGACTCACAACTTAGTCATTATCATAAATATATTCATATCCTTTTATCATAATAAAACACTCAGAACATATTCATCATTATATAACATATTAACGATAGAACCATCTTTCATGACGATGTATTACCATAAAGGAGCATATTGCACTTCATCTAATAAAATGGTTTTCCTACATATACATCCCCATCTTTATGGCTAATACATCATCATGGAAAATAAAGACTCTCACATGGACCACACACTTCCAAGAGAGTTTCTATCCGTTAACATTCTCCGATTCTTGAGGGAAATCGGAGAAGACGACTCTAATGAAATACTCTAAGACCACAATGGTCTTCTCCCTCACCTTAGGTTGCATAAGCTCCGTTACTCCACAAAAGAGCCCCATCTCCCCCCATCTTCTCCAAATCTCCATTGTTCCATTTTTCACCTCCAAGATTTCCCAAATGTGCCACCAAGAAGTAATAGGAAGAGGTTTTGATGAGTTTTATGTTTAGTGGGGAGGAGAATGGTTCATTTGGGTGGAGCCTCCGTTGGAAGAGAAAGGAGAGAAAATAAAATGAAGATTAGGGTTTTTGAAACCCCTCTTTTACTTTTATAGCTGCGCAGCCCCGCCCGGACGAGAATGGCTCGCTTGAGCGAGAATTTCGCAATTTTTCAGCTTTTCAACTCTGACGCTCTCGGCCGGACACGGATTTCTCGCTCGGGCGAGAATCGGGCAGTATGCTAAGGCTCCTTTCTAGCCTGGGCGAAAATTCTAGCTCAAGCTAGAATTTGACAACTTTTCCAGATTTCACTCTCACTCAAGCGACCACTTCCGTGCTTAAGCGAGGTCTCCGGAAAACTCATATTCGAACGTCGAGCCTCTCACTTGGACGAGGTCCTTTCGCTTAAACGAGAACTGTCCAATATACACTCCAACACTCTAAGTTTTCTAATCATTCCGAAAACGAAAATTGCGGTGTTACATGTTACATTTCTTATTTGGAGTGTTTATGTAATTTCACAAATATATTTTTTCTTTTCCCATCACTTTTGTTGCGAATTAACATGTATAGATAAGCCAAGTAGTTTAGATTGAGTGATTATAAGGGTTAAAATAGAACTTGCCACTTGTAGAAAGTTAGTTTTTGAAATTCTGTTTTTTTGGTTGATGAACCTACTATATAAGGAAAGTTCATTTCCTTGTTTCAATGAGAATTGCACTGCATTATTCATTCACTTTTTTCTTCTCTTTCTCTGGTTTTCTAACAACTTTTTGTTCAACGAAACAATAGGAGAGAAATTTTTTATTTTTTCCTTTCTTTTTCTTTTAAACCAAACAACTAGTTTTTCACATTTCTACTTTTCATTCCATCAGCTTTCTTTCTTTTCTCATTCCTTCCACTTTTTATAAATGTTGTTAGAGACTTATATCTCTTACATTCAACTTGTGGTATGTATGTATGTATATATATATATATATATATATATATATATATATATATATATATATATATATATATATATATATATATATATGAGGTTTGCTAATATGGGGAATGTGTATTTTCAGTTAAGTACATGTTAGTAAGGTGTACCAAAAGATTTGGACAAAATTACCCTTAAAGTTTTGTGTAACATATTTTAGTAACTAGAACTTTAAACAGTGTAATCGATTACACTATCCTGGTAATCGATTACATGAATGATGTAATCGATTACATGAATGATTATTACATAAATGATGTAATCGATTACATAAATGATGTAATCGATTACACTATACTAGTAATCGATTACAACATATTAAAAACATCAGATATGTGCATTTTGTATGATGTAATCGATTACACTATAGTAGTAATCGATTACAAGCATCAGATATGTGCATTTTACACATTGTAATCGATTACACTATGTTTGGTAATCGATTACATCAAACCGTTGAGTTTGTATTTGAAATTTTTAACTGGTGTAATCGATTACACTTATCAGAACAATCGATTACACTATGTGTGGGATAAAGTTAAATTACATAAGTACCCCTAGTTACTAAAACATGTTACACAAAACTTTAAGGGTAATTTTGTCCAAATCTTTCGGTACACCTTGCTAACATGTACCTAACTGAAAATGCACATTCCCCATGTTAGCAAACCCCTATATATATATATATATATATATATAAAAGACATGTTCAAAACAATATGAAATTGGGATCAAAGCCCCATCAATTATGCTGGTGATGAGAACATTGCAGTTGGTCTGATGGAGTTTTCTATTATTTCTTTTTTGATTGAGGAAGTGAAGGAGCACCATAGGTACTAGTGATATAAGTAACCTATTAGAGGATGACACATGTACCTTTTTGTTTATGGAAATTATGGAAAATTATAGTCCATGTCATCGTTATTACAATCGATGCCATTACTGAGACTCTTAACAATGTTATAATTGCATAGATTCATTGTATATTGAAGAGGAAGAAGAGTGATAGTTTTTCTTATTCTTCCCCAAATCTCTAATGTCATCTTCCCTAATCTTGAACTTACACGCTGTCCAGTCTCCTTTCGTGTCCATTTAGTGAGCAAGCACCATACAAATACCATTATATGTCCAAAAACAAAAGTGTCTTGCAAATAAAAATATATATTGTTTCTGTTAGAAAATCAGAAAAGAGAGAAGAGAAGATGATTGAATAATGCAGGGAATTTTCTCATTGAATCAAGAAAAATGAACTTTCCTTATATAGTGTGTTTATCCACTAACAAAACAAAATTTTAAATTATGCTTTCTACAAATGGCAAACTTCTATTTTAACACATCTAAACACACAAACTAATGTATCTAAGGCTTCTTGGCTTATCTATATGCCTTGATTCTTAACACTCTCCCTTAAGCCAAGCATAAAGAGAGATACAACACCCATCTTCTTCTTCAACTCTTTAATCCTTCCAACCTTGAGAGCTTTTGTTAATCCATATGCTAGCTGCATCTCGGTTTTGCACTAAACCAACTTCAGCTTCTCATTGTTCACTAGATTCCTTAGATAATGGAACCTAACTTCAATATGCTTGCTCCTACCATGGCTTACTGGATTTTTGGACAAGCTTATTGTTGCTACCCCATTTTCATGGGTACGACGGAAAATGTGCAAATAATGCAATGGAGTCGCCATCAATGTTTTTTAGAGGAAAAACATGAAAAACCATTTTTTTTAATAAAAAAGGATTTGGTCTGCTCACAGAAAAATTAAGTTCGGGAGTCGGTTACGAATGAGGAAGGTGTTAGGCACCTCATACCGCCCATTATAAAATGATACCTAGATCAATTATGTTGATATTTATTCGAAATATTAATTTTACCCTCACATTATTAAGTAAGAAGAAATACCAAAAAAAACATTTTTTATTTTTTTGTGTCTGACAGGAAAAACCTACTCCTATGTATCTCTAGTTGCAATAGAGAAATCAAGGCTACGAGTAACACGACATGGTACGAGTCCCATAGTGCACTATCTTCCCTTGTTTTTATTAAATTATGTTTGAAAATAATCAAATTGAGATAACGCGACAAGGAACGAGTCCTATAGTGCTCTATCTCTCTTTGACTTATTTAAGTTTAGAAAAAATATCAATTTGAGATAACGCGACAGGGAACGAGTCTCATAGTGTATATCTCTCATTGATTTATTTCTGTTTTGAAAAAATATCAATTTGAGATAACGCGACAGGAAACGAGTCTGATAGTGCATATCTCTCATTGATTTATTTAAAATATTCAATTGCGTTTTTTATATATTTACCATCCTTCTTGTTTTCACATTAATTTTTATAATACAAATATTAATAATAAAACATAAAATAAAATAAATAAATAAAAAACAAAAAGCAAAAAAATAAAAAAAATAAAACAGAATATAATAATAATAAAAATTAAATAAATAAAAAAACGAAAAAAAAAATGGGGAAATGGTTTGGGGATTTTAGGGTAAATTGGTTTGGAGTTTAGGTTAAAATTGATTTGGGGTTTATGTTAAAATTGATTTGAGGGTTTAGGTTAAAATTGATTTGGGGTTTAGGTTAAAATTGATTTGGGGTTTAAGTTAGGGTTGCCATGAGAGACAACCCCTTACTATTGGTCGAAAAAAATAAAATAAAAAAATGGCGGCAACGACCGTGATAGCAGCGGCAGCAGTGACTGTGTCACTCACAATAATGATAATAATAAAAAATAACTACATTCAACTCTGAAAATGGAGAAGATGAACCTTTTGATGTTTGAGGAAGATGATGTGTAATGGTGGTCTCTCTTTATCTCCTTCCTCTTCTCTTTCTTCTTCTCCCTTTTTTTTCTTCCTTTCCTTTCCTTTCCTTTCCTTCTTTTCTTTTTCCTCTCCTCTCTTCCTTCTTTTCTTTCTTTTTTTCTCTCTTCCCGCTGCACCTCCCCCTTCCTCCCTTCATCTTCTTTAGTTTAGGTATTTATATATTTATGGGGCCTTAGGAGTAGGGCTAGGGTTAGGGTTGATGGGTCATCCTGAGCCCAATTGCCACCATTTTTTTACCCTACACTATTCATTATTTACTTATTATTATTTTTATTTTTATTTTAAAAATTAAAAACCCCGGTCAAAATTGGGTGTTTACACTTATCCCTGAAACATTGTCAATCCTTAGTTGCAATGGTGTCTGCAACTTCATACTCATCTCCTTCAGCAGCTCCTCGAGCCAAACAGCTTGGCAAACAGCATAGAAACCTGCTATGTACTTAGCTTCACTGCTTGAGAGTGCAATCACTTGCAGCTTCTTGGAACACCAAGAGATTGGTGCATTGTTCAACAAGAACAAGTATCCTGAGGTGCTTTTCCTCTCTACTAAGTCTCCAGCATAATATGAGTCTGCATACCCAACAAGTTCAAGTTCTGTTTGCTTCTTGCCATAAGGAAACAAAATTCCATGATCCATTGTCCTTTGTAGGTACCTTAACAACCTCTTAGTAGCTAGCATGTGAGATTTCTTGGGCTTGCATATGAATCTACTCACCAATCTCACACTGAAGCACAAATCAGGCCTTCTGTTGCACAAAAGTATGAGGGAACCAATCATCTGTTTGTACAAGGTTTCATCTACAACTTCACCCTCTTCATTCATGGATAACTTAACATTGGTTTCTAATGTTGCAGCAACTGAATTACATGTGTTCATCTTGAACCTTTGCAGCAAGTCCTTAGCATACTTCTTTTGATGCATTAATAAACCAGTTGAAGTGTAGGTGAATTCCATCCCAAGGAAGTAGCTTAGCTTTCCTAGGTGTGTCATCTCAAATTCTGATTCAATTAGCCTTTTGAATTGCTGAATTTGCTTTGGATTAGAACCAATAATGAGTAAATCATCCACATACAAGCATATGAGCACTACTCCCTCACTTCTGAATTGAAGCTCAAAGAAAAAGGAGTCGATCCTTTTATTCCAAGCTCTTGGAGCTTGCTTCAATCCTTATAAGGTTTTGTTAAGTTTATAGACTAGATGCTTTTTCCCTTCTACTATGAATCCAGGGGGCTGCTCCACATAGACTTCTTCTTCTAAAGACCCATGTAGGAATGCAGATTTCACATCAAGTTGAGACTAGACCATCCTTTTGCAAAGCTATCCCAACCACAAGCCATGTGGTCTCAATTCGAGCCACGGGAGCAAACACTTCAGTGAAGTCTATGCCTTCTCTTTGTAGGAATCCCTTGGCCACTAACCTTGCCCTGTGCCTTGAGATTGAGCCATTTGGGTTTAGTTTCTGCTTGAAAATCCATTTGACTCCAATTTGATGCTTTCCTTTTGGAAGATCAACCAAATCCCATGTTCTATTCTTCTCAATGGATTTGAGTTCTTCAACCATAACATCCTTCCATACTGCTTGATTTAGTGCTTCAACTTCTGTGACCTGAGTTGCTTCTGCCATTAGTGTCAAGTGCACTAAGTCTCCTTCATCTGTGATCTGATCATCATAATGCATCTCAAAGTCACTGAATCTTAAAGACATGGTTCTGTTTCTCTGTGATCTTTGAGTAGCAGGTGCATCAATGACCCTTTTTGTTCTAATTTTTGAAGTTGAGCATTCATTTCTAAGATCAGGGATCAATCTACTCAAGCTGGTTTTCTTTTGCTTCCAGTTCCAGCTCTCATGCTCAAGTATGATCACATCTTTACTAAATTGTACCTTGTCCTTGATAGAATCATACAATTTAGAGGCACATGTAGGATGATAGCCAATAAGAAGCATCACTTCACTCTTGTCTTGAAGCTTTGTCCTCCTCTGATTAGGCACATGCTTAAATGCTAGTGACCCAAACACCTTCAGATGACTAACACTAGGCTTATGACCAGACTAAACCTCAAGTGACACCTTGTTTTCAAGCTTCTTTGTTGGACTTCTATTGAGAATGTAGACTGAAGTTGAGCCAGCTTTACCCTAGAACTTTTGTGGCAAACCCTTCTCCTTAACCAAGCTTCTTGCCATGTCCATGATGGTTCAATTTATCCTCTCTGCAAGTCCATTATGTTGTGGAGTGTAGGGAGCTGCGATCTCATGCTTAATTCAATGCTTTTGGCAATAAGATTCAAAAGCATTTGAGGTATATTCTCCTCCACCATCTGTCCTCAACACTTTCAACAACTTTCCACTTTCCCTCTCCACCAAAGCTTTGAAGTTATGAAAGCATATGAAGGCTTCACTCTTGTGCTTCATCACATAGAGCCAAATCATCCTACTATACTCATCTACAAATGTGATGAAGTATCTGTTGCCTGCAAGTGATGGTTCTTCAAAAGGACCACACACATCTGAGTGCACCACCTCTAAAACACACCTTGATCTCATGTTGACTTGTGATTGAAATGGCTTCCTGGTTGGCTTGCCTTCTAATAAAACCTCACACATATCTTCTAGTAGCTTAGTTAAAGGCAAACCATGCACCATTTTTGCTGACCCAAGCTTGTGTAGACTTGTGAAGTTTAAGTGACCATATCTTGAGTGTCATAGCCAACTTTCCTCAATATAACTCATAGCAGCAAGACATTGAGTCTTAGCAGCCTTGAAGTTAACTTGAAATGTTCTATTCTTGGTGAGCTTGCTCCTTAGAATCAGCTTCTTCTCTGCATCAAAGACTTCAACATGTCTATTGCCCATCATTGTGGTGAAGCCTTTTTGCACCAATGGCCCAATGCTCAATAGGTTATACGTCATACCAGGCACAAACATAACATCTGAAATCTTGGCTTTTGATCCATTGTCTCTCTGGGTCAATACATCACCAGCTCTTTCCACCTTCAAGGTGCTATCATCTACAAACTTCGCCTTGCTATTTCTACTTGAGTCAAAGTTCACAAGCCAATCCTTGTTGCTTGTCATGTGGTTGGTGCAGCCTGAGTCTATATACCAAGCTTCTGTATGTGTCTCTTCTGTTGGATTTATGATCATTAGGGTCAGAGATTCAGGCTCAGGCTCTTCATGTGAGCAGAAAGCTTCTCTTTCATGGTTTGCTTTATGTTTTCCCTTCTCAACAGAAAACTCATAGGATTTGTGTCCTGTTTTATGACAATTATAGCACTCTACATTCCTCTTGTCATACTTCTTTTGCCTTGGTTGAGCCTTTCTTTGACCTCTTCTTATTTTAGAACCTTCTGGCCATTTTGCCTCATGTTTGCTACCATTTCCCTTCCACTTCTTGGTTCTTCTTTCATCCTTGACATAGGAAGCTTTTAGAGCTTGGTCACTTTTCTTGATTGGGTTTCTTTCAAGAAGCCTCATCTCATGAGCTTCTAAAGAACTTTGTAGCTCCCCAATCTTCATTGAAGACACATCCTTTTATTTCTCTATGGCCACCACTATGTAATCAAATCTTTGTGGAAAAGACCTCATAACCTTTTCAATGATCATGAGGTCTGATATGGCTTCTCCATACTCCTTCATCAGATTAGTTAGGGTGAGTATTTTGGTGAAGTACACTCCAACCTTGTCACTTTCCTCCATTTGAGTTAGCTCATATTGCTTTCTCAAGGTTTGAAACTTCACCTTCTTGATTTTGTCTCCACCTGCATGGCTTCTAACCAAGATATCCCAAGCTTCTTTAGCAGAGCTTGCATTCTGAATCTTGCAAAGTGAGTGTCATCCACACATTGATGCAGCAAGAACAAGGCTTTATTGTCCTTCTTCTTGGCTTCTTTGTACATAGCAGCCTGCATTCCTGTAGCTTTTGGACTAGGTTGAGTAAATCCATCTTCAATGGCTTCTCTTACTTCTTGATAATTGAACACAACCTTTTGTGTATTCCATTTATCCCAATTATTTTCTGTTAAGATGGGTAGGTTCATAGATGGAATTGGTGTGTTCATATTTGTCATTCTTGCTCAAGCTTCCTACTCTGCTTTAGCTTGTTCTCTTCTACTATCTTCTTGGTTCTTCTTGCTCACTTTTCTTGAACCTTTCTTGCACATCTTCTTCACTCTCAGCAGCCTCAACCACACCACAAAACTCTTCAACTCACACGCAGTGAATGCTTGGTGATCTATGCCTCAGCTTGATAGATTCGGGTTTGTGGGGATGGGGTGAAAATCGTGTTGCCCGGGATTGCAACAAGCTCTTAATACCAGTTTCTTAGAAAATCAGAAAAGAGAGAGGAGAAGATGATTGAATAATGCAGGGAATTTTCTCATTGAATCAAGGAAAATGAAATTTCCTTATATAGTGTGTTTATCAACTAACGAAATGGAATTTTAAACTATGCTTTCTACAAATGGCAAGCTTCTATTTTAACACATCTAAACACACAAACTAATGCATCTAAGGCTTCTCAGCTTATCTATATGCCTTGATTCTTAACAGTTTCTTAAAGAGCGGGAACTAACAAATCACAAAAACATAAAACTCCATTATTCCGTAATCTTAATTATAGATTTAGCATTATTGTCAAATGTGTTGGGAAGTAAATAACACATCGTTTATCTATTTGTCTTGGGAATATTTTAAAAATATGTTGGGCTACTCCTCTCATTGTCAATTGGTTTTGAGATGGAACTTTAACATGGTATCAGAGTCAGAACTCAACTTCTTTGCGGTTCTCATGGCCAAAAGATGTCATTTAGTTATGGGTCAAAGGTAACCCTTCGTCTGGTCCAACATGCTTATGTGGTGGGAACATGTTGGGAATTAAATCTCACATCGCATACTCTTTGTCTCAAGAATGATTTAAATACTTGTTGGACTACTTCTCTCATTGTCAATTTGTTTTGAACAACCTTAACAAATTGTTCACATCAGAAGGCAAAAAAATAATTAAGTTTCATTTCACGTAAAATACAATAGAAGTAGGAAATTAGAAATTCATTAATAATGCATGAAATCTAGTGTACCTATTGTATCCATGAGTATCCAAAAATACCCACGAAAAAACCTACATGCAAGTACTCGCACGAGTACAAGTAGATATAGGTAATGCTCCCAGATTTCAAAATGAATAGCGGATAACTACTGGTCATGTCCTTTGTCATCCCTACATATAATATGGACTCGATGGACCATTAAAAGGATTGATTTGAGTGATAGTGTTTGCCATGGATTCTTGGATTCAATTCTCCATGCTCTATTTTTGATGGGTTTGTTCGTATGAACATTGAAGGTAACCAAATTCCTCATTATAGCTTACATTGAAGCTCTCATACAATGTTAAATTGCAGAGATTTATAGTATTGTATATCTCTTATGTAGAACCAATCATCACTTATTATCCTATTCTGTTAAAAAAAACAGATGTGTTGGATATTTCCGATTAATCCTAATCGTATCCCCGAAACCGAATGATTAGGACATTGTTCCGAAACCAAATGTTTATGCCCATACATAAACCCTAATGGAACAATCCTAATCCAGACCGAAGAAAACCCCAATTGGTTTCATAGTGAAGAAGAAAACGCATACCTTGGTTAGCCATTCCGAATGCTCCGAAGTATGTGGGTTGTAGGATGTTCCGGTTGCTAGAGCCTGATGGTTTTCCGTTCGCTCCGCTAGAGGGGAATTCCAGAGAGAACAAGAGTCTTGATGTTCCTTTTGCCTTAGTGAAAAATGAGATGGCTTTTCTCTTAGCTTGCCTTATGCCTTTCTCTTTTCCATATATATGTTGGTTTTGTGACTTAAGTCACATATCCTCATAAACCAACCCTTATAACATCAGTTACTCAATAAAACCCGTTGCTCTGCAACTGGGGACCATAACCCATAAAGGTAACATTAACGGTTACCACTTAAGTTGCAATATTCTAATTCAGTCCCTTCATCAAACTAGAAATTGTCCGAAGGTATCTACACTCATAATATTTCATGACACATATGCCCTTAGCCACCAAATTAATCCATAAGACCATTTTATATATATTGGTTAAATACATAATGGCTATAACACAATTATAGAATTATATTTGTGACCCATAAATTGTTAGAAATTCCAACAATCTCCCACTGGTCACATATATGATTCACCATACGTGTTATCCTTATTGCGCGCTTAATATACCATTATGTCACAGGCATACCCAAATTATCTCGTCCATTAGTTCCGTCTCCGTATCGAACCACAGTGAACTTCGTCATATCAATCATGACTAATTCAACAATGATCACTAACTTTGACACAACCAAATGACATAGATACATCATGAAATGTGTAGCATGAAAATCACATGAATATGGTCTTTACATGTCAATTTTCAACTGGACCTACTTTACTTTAGTGAGATCCTTAATTATAACATAAAACCTTATTGTACAAAGCATAATGACAGAATACCAAACTGAATGATTAATCAACTGAAGTTTGAATACAAAGTATTCACACATAATACTGAAATTCCATAAAACATAAAAGTGTATACACGTTCTAACTCCCACTAAACCAAATGATCCTCACACTGTAGAACACCCATGTGAGCAGTATGCTCATGAAAGACCTTGGGTGTGATACCTTTTGTAAGAGGATCCGCAATCATGGAGTTAGTACCTAAGTGTTCTATGGAAAGTTGTTCGCTTTGTACTTTCTCCTTAACAACTAGGAACTTTATGTCAATGTGTTTCGACTTTGTTGTACTCCTATTGTTATTGGAGAACAACACGGCTGACTTATTGTCACAGTATATCCTTAGTGGTCTTTCAATTCCTTCCACAATCCGCAGCCCAGTGACAAAATTTCTCAGCCATGTCGCCTGATGTGATGCCTCATAACATGCTATATATTCTGCTGCCATTGTGGATGAAGCCACAAGAGTTTGCTTGGCACTGCGCCAAGAAACTGCACCACCTGCTAACAGATATACATAGCCCGAAGTGGGTCGTCTGCTGTCTTGGCATCCCGCAAAATCGGAGTCAGAATACCCAATGATCTCTAATTGGTCTGATCTCCTATATGTGAGCATATAGTCTTTTGTTCCCCTTAAGTACCTCATGACCCTTTTGGCTGCTTTCCAGTGATCCATTCCTGGATTACTCATATATCTGCCTAAAACCCCAACTATGAACGCTATCTCCGGACGCGTACATACTTGAGCATACATTAGACTCCCTACAGCTGATGCATAAGGGATCTTTTGCATTTCCTGAATTTCCAGATTTCCTTTAGGGCACTGATTGAGACTAAATTTGTCTCCCTTAGTAACTGGAGTATCCATTGGTTTACAATTCTGCATGCCAAATCTTTTAAGTACCTTTTCTATATAGCTCTTCTGTGATAATCCAAGAATACCCCGAGATCTGTCTCGGTGTATCTGAATTCCTAATACAAAAGAAGCTTCACCAAGATCTTTCATTTCAAAATTACTAGAGAGAAATGACTTGGTTTCCAACAAGGTACCCACATCATTTGTGGCAAGCAGTATGTCATCCACATACAAGAGCAAGAAAATGTGCTTGCTCCCACCGAATTTGTGATACACACAATCCTCGACTGAATTCATCTCAAAACCAAATGAGAGAATCACCTCATGAAATTTGTGGTACCACTGACGAGACGCCTGTTTTAGCCCATAGATAGATTTTGTCAATCTGCAAACCATATTCTTTGGGTCTCCCGACACAAAGTTTTCTGGTTGCACCATATAAATCTTTTCATCAATGTTTCCATTGAGAAAAACTGTTTTGACATCCATTTGATGAAGCTCCAAATCATAATGAGCTACAAGAGCGAGGATTGTCCTAAGAGAGTCTTTCGATGATACCGGAGAGAAAGTCTCTTTATAGTCAATCCCTTCCTTTTGAGTAAAACCCTTAGCTACAAGACGTACCTTATACATTTCCACATTACCGTTAGAATCCCGCTTGGTCTTAAAAATCCATTTGCAACCAATGGGTTTCTTACCTTCTGGTAAAGGGACAAGTTCCCAAACTTTATTGTCTTGCATGGATTTATACTCCTCTTTCATTGCTTCAATCCACTTTTCCGAATTGGAACTTTGAATAGCTTCTCGAACGTTTGAAGGATCGTTATCCATAACGCCATCACCCTCATGTTCTAGGAGAAAGCAGATGTAATCATCTGGAATTGCATTCCTCATTTCTCTAGTGGATCTACGCAAAGCTATAGGCTCTTGCAACTCTTGTCTATGTTCTTGAGGAATTTGAGTTTGTCCTTCATGAATTACTAACTCATCTTGAGTAGGGAGAGTGTCTTGAAGAGGTTCCAAATTTGCTTCATCAGAAGCAACTATATGAATCGGATCTGGAATTGATACCGATTCTTCCTCTAAGACAAAGTTTCTTACCTTATCTTCCCCCTCAAACTCAATATCCTCAAAGAACGTGGCTGTACTCGTCTCAAATATGGATCTTAAATTTGGATCATAAAATTTATAGCTCCTTGATTTTTCAGAGTAACCAATAAAGTAGCTGCTCACTGTACGGGAGTCCAATTTCTTTTCATAAGGCCTATAAGGCCTTGCCTCAGCTGGACATCCCCACACATGAAAATGCTTAAGACTAGGCTTTCGCCCAGTCCAAAGCTCATAAGGTATTTTGGCAGCCGCATTAGTTGGTACTCTATTAAGAATATAAGCTGCAGTCTTAAGTGCCTCTCCCCAGAGTGACTCTGGTAAGGTAGAATGACAAATCATACTCCTTACCATATCCTTAAGAGTCTGGTTTCGTCTTTCAGACACACCATTCATGCTAGGCGAACCTGACATAGTGTACTGTGGGACTATACCACATTCCTCTAGGTATTTGGCAAAAGGCCCTGGACGTTGTTCACCTGAACCGTCATATCTGCCGTAGTATTCACCACCACGATCAGATCTGACGCACTTTATCCTTTTGCTGAGTTGATTTTCAACTTCAGCCTTAAAAGTTTTGAACACGTCCACTGCTTGGGACTTTTCATGAATAACAAAAATGTATGCATAACGAGAATAATCGTCTATGAATGATATGAAATAATGTTGACCATTCCAGGAAGCCGTAGGGAATGGCCCACATATGTCCGTATGTATCAATTCTAAGACGTCCGAAGCTCTATATGCACCAGTTTTCGATTGTTTGGTCTGTTTACCTTTTAGGCATTTAACACAAACCTTATGGTCTGTGAAGTCAATGGAATCCAAGATGGAAAAGATTCCATCTGACACAAGACGCTCAATTCTCTTTTGAGAAATGTGACCTAGGCGCTTATGCCATAATGCACCTGAATTTTTATTGTCAATTTTACGTTTAGTACCACGTGATTCCACATTCAAGGTTTCGCTATAATTAGCTATAGTATTCAACATATAAAGGTTATCATTTATCACAAGAGTACCAGTTCCAACAATATTTGAATTTAAAGACAATTTAACCGAATTGTTTCCAAATGAACAATAATAACCAAATTTGTCCAAATAAGAAACATAAATTAAGTTCCGTCTAAAAGACGGTACAACAAAGGTGTCTTTCAAATCCAAATAAAATCCAGTACTTAATAATAACCTAAAATGTCCTATAGCTTCAACTTCCACCGATTTTCCATCGCCAACGAATATGTATCTTTCAACAAAATTAGGCTTTCGGTAGTTCAAGCAACCCTGTAATACATTGATGTTAGAAGTTGAACCGGAGTCTAACCACCAAGTGTTTCCAGGTACTGAAGTTAAATTGACCTCAGAAGAGACCAAAGCAAGAAATGTACCTTTCTTAGCACGCCAAGCGTGATACTTTTCACATTTCTTCTTTAAATGTCCAGATTCTTTGCAAAAGAAACAAACAGTAACCTGATTCTGCTTCTTTTGCACTGGACCCTTTGCAGCTTCATTCTTGGGCTCCATAGTTATTTTCTTTTTGCCCTTGTCTTTAGAGGTACTAACAAAATGGGTACTTTCTGTCCTCTCTTGCTTCATCCTTTCCTCTTCTTGCACACAAAATGAAATGAGCTCATTAAGAGTCCATTTCTCCTTTTGACAGTTATAAGAAATCTTAAACTGACTGAATTGTGCAGGAAGAGAAATTAAAACCAGATGGATGAGCAAGTCTTCCGACATCTCAAGCTTAAGAGCCTTCAGCTTTGAGACAATGTTGGACATTCCCATAATGTGTTTCCCTTATATTTCCCTTGTCTTGATACCTCATGGAAATCAAGTTCTGTAACAGAGTACTTGTTTCCGCCTTATCGCTTTTGCAAAGCGCTTTTCTATCTCAGCAAGGAAAAATTTGGCACTTGTCGTCTTATCAGAGACAGTACCCCTAAAGACTTCTGGAATGTCGCGCTTAATGATCATGAGACACATGCGATTGGAGCGCTCCCACTTCTCATAATCCTTCCTCTCTTCAGAGGTGTTGGATTCAAGAGGAGGAGGTGATTGCTCTACCCTTAATGCATAGTCCAGATCCATGCAGCCAAGAACAATTTCCATGTTCTCTTTCCAGTCCTCAAAATTTGTTCCATTGAGGACCGGAACCGAATTTAGATTTGCAGATATATAAGCAATGGTTGGTGCTAAATAGAACAAAAGACAATATATTAAAACATGTTCACAACTCAAAATCATCAATATGCTATAAACAATGGTATGTCCCAGTCAATATACATAGCGCACCATTAATATTAAGTCTTTGGACAGTAATATTAACTACAAGTGGTACTCTTGTTGCAATGATCAACATTGATAATAAGACATGTCAACTGACGAACCCCTCTTTCGATTCATTCATCAGTCACATGTATAAAACTGAATAATTATCACATGTTTATCATTGCCAGTGTGCATGATCTTCGGCCAAACATTAACTTTCCTTAGGGCCAGCTAATATCCGCATGAATAACCACACACACCAACATCTAATATTCCTTATGAGTTATATCCATGAAAGAGGTCACTTTGGCGACATTCCACTTCAATTGGCTCACTTGAAATAATAGACAACTCAGCGGGTAACCATATCATAACCATGTTTAATGCATAAAGATACCAAAGCCCCAAAATTTACTTGAAAAGAGACCCCAAAATTGTCCCTGAATCTCGCTTGAGCGGGAGGGGTCTCGCCTGAGCGAGAGGGGTCTCGCTTGAGCGAGAGCCCGACTCCTTTTGTCGTAGCTACTGCCTCAACGTCGCTTGAGCGATAGGTTTCTCGCTTGAGCGAGAACTCAACCATCTTATCGCAGCTACTGCCTCAACGTCGCTTGAGCGACAGGTTTCTCGCTTGAGCGAGAACCCTTCGTCTACCCGAGGGTTTTGACGAAGATGGAGGTTCTCCATCGGGTTTTTTCGCAAAATTCACCCCAAAACAGCCAAAAAATGCATTATTGATTGCTAATGTTTCAAAATAATGTTATAGCAATCATCAATTTTGCAAAACAAAACCCAATTTGGGGAAAACATGAACAACATCATACAAAACCCAAATTTCACATATGAACCAAATTGGGGTGGCTCTGATACCACTTGTTGGATATTTCCGATTAATCCTAATCGTATCCCCGAAACCGAATGATTAGGACATTGTTCCGAAACCAAATGTTTATGCCCATACATAAACCCTAATGGAACAATCCTAATCCAGACCGAAGAAAACCCCAATTGGTTTCATAGTGAAGAAGAAAACGCATACCTTGGTTAGCCATTCCGAATGCTCCGAAGTATGTGGGTTGTAGGATGTTCCGGTTGCTAGAGCCTGATGGTTTTCCGTTCGCTCCGCTAGAGGGGAATTCTAGAGAGAATAAGAGTCCTGATGTTCCTTTTGCCTTAGTGAAAAATGAGATGGCTTTTCTCTTAGCTTGCCTTATGCCTTTCTCTTTTCCATATATATGTTGGTTTTGTGACTTAAGTCACATATCCTCATAAACCAACCCTTATAACATCAGTTACTCAATAAAACCCGTTGCTCTACAACTGGGGACCATAACCCATAAAGGTAACATTAACGGTTACCACTTAAGTTGCAATATTCTAATTCAGTCCCTTCATCAAACTAGAAATTGCCCGAAGGTATCTACACTCATAATATTTCATGACACATATGCCCTTAGCCACCAAATTAATCCATAAGACCATTTTATATATATTGGCTAAATACATAATGGCTATAACACAATTATAGAATTATATTTGTGACCCATAAATTGTTAGAAATTCTAACAAGATGTTCAATTTTCTCACCAATTTTTTTTTCCCAAATTTGGAAATAAAAGTACGTTAAAAAGATTTAATGGGTGATTATTGGTTCAATAATGACCAATACCGCTTTCGTTTCTATTTTTAAACAAAATTTGAAAGAGTTTTAAATGACTTATTAATATTTAATCAGTGGATTCTATAAAAAAATAACATTTGTCAAATTTCTTTTGATTTTTGTTTTTCCAAATCAAATATAAATATAAATTGCACAAAAAATACGTTTTGCGATTCTATAAAAGAAATTATTATTGTCCATTTGTAGTCAATACAATAATTTTTGGGTTTTATAGAGTTGATATGGATTTTACGCCCAAAAATAGTTTTCTAATTACTTTTAATTTCAAATAATTATTACTAGTGATTTATGGATATTACAATAATTTTTCAGGATTTATAAAAATTATTTGAACTTTTTTATCGCAAAAGAGACATTTTTAGTTGTCCTAGGAAGAGGAAAAAATTGAATTTGAATTTTAGAATAAACACATGAAAACCAATGATTATGTTTTGAATTTTAAATGAGAATATTTTTTAATTACGCATTACTGGGAGATTTTGTTTTGTTTTGCAACATATGCCAATTTCCTACAATATATAGTGGATTTGTCACTTTAAAAAGAAGGCACAAAAAAAAGAAGCTTTCCTTAAAAAAAATAAGGAGACATCAACACAAAAACACAGAAATAAAGGTAGAAAGAGAAGAAGAAAAATAGTGTAAGGGTAGCAAAATAGATTAGAGAGTAACATTAAACTAATTTATTTCATCAAGACATACACTTAATTTATTCAACATTTTAAGTCATCAAATTAGGAAAATTAATTGTATAGATCTACTTACTAATTCAAATTATTGAATTTCTCTATAATTAATGACTAAGTGAATCTTCTTTCCTAAAATTAATATAATGTTCCACTATGTTATCCTTCTCTCCCCATTTCTCATCCATTGTTTCCCATACATTTTATCTTCCTCACTTCATCAGGTATTATTTTATCATCATTGTTTTCTTCCCATTTCAAAGACCATTGTTTTTCTTATGTTGTATTTTGTTTTTCATTTGTGATCAGAAATAGTCATAGTCATTTGTATTGTTTATGCTATTTATTGAAGTGGGAATATGGTTGCTGATCAATGTCGACTTTTCATATATTTATTATATCTTTTAAAAATAAATTATTTAATAACTAAAATAAAATTTTAATTATTTTTTGGAATTCAATACCGAGGTTATAGCTTATTTCGTATCTTCCTTTCTACTTTGAGCTAAGAAATTGTTGTGATCATTTGTATTATATATGCTTGACCAATGTAGGAAGATGATTAACAATCAATGCCCACTCTTTTTGTTATTAATTCTCCTCCAATCAATTTAAATAATTTCTAAAATTAAATCAAATCAATGTCACACAAAGTTCTTTAAACCCATAACTATGTATATATTCGGTGATGCATATAGGATACATACAAAATTAATTATTGTAAGACAAAAAATAAAAAATAAATATTTGTTTTAAATTTTAATTTTTAATAAAATAAATCTCAGGTATATCTAATTCATGAAGATAGTTAGGGGACGTTTTATTACAATTGAACGAGGAAGGCTTATGGAATCACAGTCACACTAATGGAGAAACATAATAAAAGGGACGCAATTATAAGAGTAAATTATACTCGTACTCTCGAGTTTTAGTGAAATTATATAAATCACTCACTTTCACAGACCACTCCTCCATCCTGCACGACCACCCCTAGTTTTGTACATATATTACATTGATTACCCCTGCATATTATAAAATGTAATATTTTAAACAAAAAACGTGTAATAAGTATAATTAAGTTAAATAAAATATTGTATACCGTGTAACATTTCAAACAGTACAAAAGTCAGTGTCTCTTTATTATTTTTGTTTCATTACAAAATACATTAATAATTACAATGAGATGTTTAAATAATTCTTATATTATTTTGTAACGAGAGAAATAATGAAGACATATTGACTTTTATACTATTTGAATTTCTCTACAAAATATACAATATTTTGTTTACTTAATTATACGCCACATGTTTTTTGTTTGAAAATATTATACTTTTATATTATACAATGGTACTTAGTGTAATATATGTACAAAACTATGGATGGTTCCTGTAGGATGAAGGGGTGGTCCATATATGAACAAAAAAAAAAGATGAGTAATTTATGTAATTTCACTTAAATTCAGAAATGTGAGGGTAATTTACTCCTATAATTATGGAAATATTATTGTCTTGGAAATCTTCACAATTATTTGACGATCACACTTTGCACTCACATTAGTCACATTTTTTCTTAATAATTTTCGACAATAAATGCAATTAAGTGCGATCACAATTAAAAAATTAGGCATAATGTATATTTAGGTACACTTTTTTCTCAATGAATAAACATAAGAATTCTTTGTATAAGACTACATAAGAGGAAAGATGCAGTGATCTTGGAAGAGATTTTCATAGTGTTAATATATGATATACCATTTATATTTAATTATTACTGGCTTTAAGTATAAATAATATAAATGAATCATGAATTATATACTAATTATGCATAATTTTTTATACCGAACAATGCATAAATATAAAGAGTAATGAAAATTATTATTATATTTTCCAATTTATACAAGGGACCAATTATTGGCAGTAGAGAAGAATGGGTAGAAGAATGGAATTCCTAATCTATACATTAATGATTAACCATGTGCTGTTTTCTCTGAATGCTGCATTGACTAAGCAAGTGTCCATGGACCCTGGTTCTGGCCAAGGTGTGCATTGCATTAAATACTCTATATAAAGCAAACATCATTGTAGTTGTCGTCACTTGTGGCAGTTGGTTTGACCAATGGACCCTTTTACAGAACTAGGCTCATATATAAATGTTCAAACCATTGACCAGAAATCATGGATGATTGGCTGTCCTTGGCATAATACCATCACCTACATTCCTTTCATGCAACAACCCAGTAACACATTTTCTATTTTCAGAAATTAAATTTGAAAGGCCAACAACTGAGGACATTGCACACAGGATATGGAGTGTTTTTTGATCGGTTGAAATGATTAGAGGAAATATAATTGAATGATTGTATTGGAATATAAAACATGTTTAAAAAAATTTGGGTGCATTATTTATGCATTATCTATTATTCACTTGTGCTAATTGTAATGAACTTTATATATACCAGCTTAGCAATATTAACTCTCATGACATCCATTAAACTACACCACAAGACAACTGAAGTTTCAAAAAGTAAAAAATAAAAAAATCCAATAGAGGCCCTTTTCACAAAGAAAGTTTTTGTTTGATATGGAGGAGGTTGGTGGGAAATTGGATTTCTCAGTTGAATCTATTTAAGAGAAATTGGATTTCTCAGTTGAATCTATTTAAGAATCCGTCTTGGACCGCCTTATGAGTATTTGAGAAGGGAGTTTAGAGGTGAGTAGGATCCGACCCTACCCGCTCACCCGATATGGCCTGATCATGATCGGGTCTGAAAAGGGTCGGGTCTCATCGGGTCTAGAGCCGGGTTTGGGTTCAAAAATTAGACCCTGTCAATATGTAGGGCTGGGTAGGGACCAAGCATGACCCTCCCATGGCCATCACTCATGATGTTTATATGTGTCTCTGTTCAAATATATACATAGTAATGCTATTTTTTTTGTCGCAAATATCATTAATTCTCTAATTTTTCATCATATATACATGTTTAATAATATATATACAAATATATTACTTTATATGTCAAATTACATATTCATAATAATAAAAATATTTAAAAGACTTTATGTAAAATGAGTATACGTTATATTTAATCGGGTCTAGGGTCGGGTTCGAGTTTAAAGGCTGACTCTGTGAATATTTAGGGTCGGGTTAACTTCAGGTCTATGGTCGGGTTCGGGTTCAGAAAAATGGGCCGAACAATATTTAGGATTGGGTAAGGACAAGCCTTAACCCGTCCCAACCCGGCCCACGCTCACCCTTAGAAGGGACTCTTAAGTTAGTATAATTGTATACTTCAGAGAGAACATAAAGATGAGGGCACATCTTCTTAATGGGTGACTTCACTTATTTTATAATGAGGTGAAAGGATCTCCGCTCCAAAGGATGATTTATCATTATTGTGGGGCATGACTTTATCCTTTATCGGGATGACAATGTTGTAGATTTAGAATTCATTTGTCGTGTGAGCAACATGAATTTGCACTAGTTAGGCAACACAACCTTGCCTTTGGCGTGAATGAAGGTTCTTTTGCGTTGCAAGTGTTGACTTGACCATGTCTTGTTGCTATCATCTTTCTGCATAGCTAGGCTAGCCTAACGAGCATGATCGATAGTCATGTTAACCATATCTTGCTTACCTGATAATTGACCTAGTTCCTAATGGTTGACCGGTATTGACTGGGTGTATGGAACAACAGTGAATTGGATTATTGTTTAAATCTATTATTAAACTTTACCTAGGAAACTCATTGCACAATAATCTCATCTAGTTGAGTCTAGGAGAGGAGATGTATGTAACTTACTTTTATAGTTTTTAAAATTTTAACTCATGATTGACCTCCCACTCACAAAGGGAAGAATAACCTTACCGTTGAACATGCAAAACTAGAAAATTGAATTACTTAATTAGCGGGTTAGTCATACACCTATGCTAGGGGTGAAAAAAAATGAGTTGCACAAATAACACTATTTTTTTACCACTAGTTCATGACAGAAACAGCATAATGCAGAACAATCAATTGCCCTTAAAAGTGAATCATGACAGAACTGGAATCCAATAAATGTTTCGTCTTTTGTCTTTTACTTTGGTTTGAGGCAGCTACTGTTATTGTTTACACTTGCTACTTTGGTTTGAGGCAGCTAAGGTGGTTTGATATAGTAAGAAGGGGTAAAAAGAAGGAGGTTGAAAGTTTGAGTCTCGTCCCACAACGAAATACTAAAATAATAACATTTGCCGATAAAAAAACTGTGTTCAAATGAAACAACTTGCTAGTCGACTCACTCGTAACAGAAATAAAGTTGGCTCATAAGTTGGCTTAGATTTGGTCGTGCTCATAGATTTACCGAACCTTAAAATCAGCTGTGGTATGATGTAATCAATATCACATTCCCAACCCTTCCAATTAATGACTCATTTCTCCCCACAAAAAAATGAAAGAAGAAAGAGATGATACAAAATAAAAAGAATTGAATATTCATCTAATTTTGTAAAGAAGTTATGAACATTGCATATGTTAAACTATTTTCTTGCTCCACTAGTACCTAAATTACAACAATCTCTCATAGCCCAGCAAATAGAGAGAAATAGAAAGGAAAGGAAAACAGAAGAAAATAAAATTTTACAGCTCCAAAGAGATAATAAAGATCAAGAACAATTTCACAACATAGTGTGAAATTGTTGATTTCTCTCATTTTCATGGCTCTGAAGCATGCAATTCATTTACATTGGAAGATGAGAAAACTTTACTAAGGATTCCCTTTAAAGAGAACCCAAACAACAAAAATGAAGCTTCTGACACTGAACTATTCACTCCTGCGTTATCATTTCCACTCTCAGAATTTGGAGTAACAATAGAATCATCAACCCTAATCTCAACAAATGCAGAATCATCACCTTCCCCAACATTACCAACTGAATCTACCTGAGAACCACCCACAATAGGAGTTCTACAAATTGGACAATTGGAATGTAAACTCAACCACATATCAATGCACTCCACATGAAAACCATGTCCACATTTTGGCAAACACCTTCCCATTTCACCATCTTCAAAAGTACTTAGACAAATGACACATTCCAATTCTTGTTTAACCTTATGACCATCATTACCATCATCTTGTTCTTCTGCTTCTGCAGCAGCTTTATAAATAAACATTGGAATCACGGCAACGATTGAAGAATCGAGGCCTTTAGTGTTAGAACTCGAGAGGGGTGAGTCTTCTATGTTGAAGCTGTGGAAGTGGTGGAACCTTGCAGGGCCTAGGACATCGGAGACAGTCACGGTGGTTATCCTGGGACGGCGGCGGCGCTGAAATATGAACCACTTGGCATAGAGATGGAGGAGAAGCACAAAGAGTATGACTAGGAGCAAGGAAATGATAGCTGCAAGCATGATGTTGCTGTTGTCTGAGAATATGTTTCGAAACATTTGACTAAGTGAGTTCATGGTCTTGTTGGATGAATTAGATTGGTTTAGCATTGTGAAGAATGATTCAAGTTAAAGGATATATAATTTTTGCAAAAATATAAAAATGAACTTGAATATAGGGAGTGATTAAGATAGGGAATATAGTAGATTAGAATGTTGTTGAGATGTTGCTTTTAAGAGAAAATGGTCACTTTTACATCGACTTTAGTTTTAAATTGTACTATGGTTTTGATTTTAATTTGATGCAATTCGCTGCAATCTATATATGATCTGATATAGTCTAAATATGATCTAATACGATTGTGTTGCATCATGATATAGCCTCATCATTATTGATTTGATATCACATCACAATTACATAGTGATATGGTTGCAAAGGTCATTATTGGTGAAAAGTAAGTCTTATATCACTTACATTATTCTCTCGGGAATGGTTTAAATAGTTGTTGGACTACTCTTCTCATGATCAATTGGTTTTGAGATGTAACATTAACATGGTATGAGAGTCAGAGCTTAACTTCTTTCCAGTTGTTATGAATTAAAATATGTCATTTAGTTATAGGTCAAATGTAACCTTTTGTCTGGTCCGGCAGATTTATATGAAGGGGACATGTTTGGAAGTAAGTCTCACATCGCCTACCTCATTATATCAAAAAAGATTTAAATACATGTTGGTTGGACTACTCATCTTATAGTCAATTGTGTTTGAGATGAAACCTTAACAATTACCACCATAATATTGTATACGTTCACAATTTAACACGATGGAGTTATCCATATTATAATGTGGATATCGGGTTGAAAAGAATTGTCTAAAGATACATGTGAGTTAAGGAAAAATAATGTGAAAGTGTGTGTCGTATACGTGAAAGTCAAGTCAAGTGAGAGGGAGGGAGGGAATAAATTAAGGGAGTGTTGCCTCTAGCAAATGGTACATTTGCGTGTGATAGTTAGCAACAACTTTGTCTTTCTCATGCATTTATGTTGTAATAGAGTGAGAGGTGTATTTGAAGTCAAAGGAGAGTCCTTTATCCAAGGAGGTAAATTGGAAATTATGCATGGATGGTGAAGAGAAAAGAATAAACAAATCAACGACTCGTGAAGGCGACGGCAACAGATAGTAGAGGGTAGTTGAGTATTATTGGATTCATGTGATGGCTTTTATTTAAGAAAAAGGTTATGTTAACTGAGGATCACCTGTATTAAAATGGTGTTCTCAACTCTGTCACAACTAATAACATTGTGTCATGTTATTTAAAAATTCATATCACTATTCACTAAAAAATATTTATTTATGTAATTTTTTATTTTCATTATCTTATTGGCTGGGATAGAGTTGAGGATACCATTTTAGAACAGATAATCATTCTATGTTAACCATGTTTTGCTAAGGCAATAATATGAAAGGATTGTAGTAGTATTGGAATATTAAATTCAGTTTTTTACATGTTAAAATAAAGATTTTCAAAACATTTTTTTTAAATTGTTTTAAAGGCACTTTTTAAAGTTTTATCAAATTAAATCCGTCCTAATATTTACAACATTTGGATAATTGTATTATATAAATAAAGTTCACTTATGATTATATTTACTGATTGTTTTAATGAGTGCTCAAATGACACTTTTTAAGAAAAGGGAAAAATTTATCTTGGAAAAATAAGTGTTCTGAAAATTGGATCATATCGACCAATTCAACTGAAAAATTGGAGAACTGATTCATATAGGCATGGTACAACAATTAAATTAGTCATATAATCATATAGGTTAAAACTAGTCAAAATTGACCATTTTATTTAAACATTATTGCTCATACTAGTCGGGTTTCATTTAAAATAATTTTTTTATGTAAATGACTTTTTTTTTTGTCATAGGGGATCAAATACACAATACACAATTGTTACACTTGTTTATACTTCAAACACTTAGTCAATCACAAAGTCAATATTGTATTCTTTATGAGTTTTCAACATTAATGTTAGTGTCATATATATGTATGTCTAACTTGATATGTATATGGTTTAATTTGTAAATTATCAGTTGAACATCTATATCATAATACTATCCTGATGAGTTGTTTGATGATTGATACATTAGAGAATAAAATATATCTTTATATCAGAAGATAAGTTATCTTATTTGGGTATTAAAATCATGACATGTGTCTCATTTAATCTTTTTTACAAAAATAATTCAAAAAACCAAAAAAATAGTACATGTACCATAATTTTAATTGCTGGATGAGATGACTTATATTCTGAAATGATGAGATATTTTATTGATAAATAACACTTTCCGAAGAAAAAGTTGATATTTCAAGGAATCAATTTGGTGAAAATGAGAGGATCCCAAGGCAAGGGTCTGTGATTTTGACTCTTGGAATTTTCGTAAAGAAAAAATTCTTTACATCTCAAAACTTAATTTTGGGGAAGGCAAGCTAAATACCTAGGCGCCGACATATTTTTCTATGGAGATAATTCTCGTATCCAATACATATCAAAACTTTTTAGCTAATAGTTATATTTTAGCCATTTAAATATAATAATTTTTCTAACAGTAAATCAATTATATAAATCTTTCTTTTTATTTTTCTTTATCAATACAAACATATCCAAAAACCATTTAAAAAACAAATAACAAATTAAAGTTGTCAAGATAATATTATTGATTTTCGACATACTCCCAAGCTTAAATAATTGGATAACATTTAGGGCGTGCAATTTAAATGATAGAATATAAACATTGTTCTTTGCTAGCAATTCTGGTGGGTCGGGCAAAAAATATTCTTGAAGGTATCTAGGTTAAGCTTGAGGCTAAATCTTCTTGCTCGGGTTTGGCTTTGGGAGTTTGATCAAATGGATGGACATTACTTCTTGTAGGATTTTGGATCGGTTGGCATTAAGGGGTGTGTAAGTTACATATTTGGGTTGCTTGTGTGGTCGTGGCAGGTCATGCCTGAAATGATTGTGTTGTAGGTGCTCCTGGAAGTAGGATTTTTTGGTTTCCCATGAGGGGTTGTTTGTATAGTGGTGATTGGGGTTAGGAGTTAGACATTTGGTGTCTCCTCAAGGTTGATGAATTGTTGAGCTATGGAGCGAATATCCTCCACAGTGTGAATTGTGTCTTTGAAGAGCTCCATTTTCAAGAGACTGGGTAATAGGCCCATTACTAGCAAGTGCACTGCCACATTGGGAGTCAGGGTACGAACCTTCATTGCCTCACTATTGAATCAATCCAAGTATGCTTGAATGGATTTATGTTGGTCTTGTCGGGTGCCACTAAGGGTATAGGATGATCGAGGTTGCTCTTTTGTTGGCTGTTAACTAGATGTTGAACTTGTCCGTCAGTGTGGTCCATTGTTCAATGTTGTTAGGCGCCAAGTTGGTAAATTATTGCAGGGCAGTGCGCTCTAGTGTAATTGGGAATGCTCAGCACATGATGGGATTTGTGGCACCGTGGAAGAACATGTGCTCTTTAAAAGCGTCTAGGTGATCTTGGGGGTAAGTTGTCCCCTCATACTACTCGATGTTTGTGGGACACGTAAGTTGCTTTGTTAGAGGGTAGGACATGATGGCTGCTTGAAAGGATGTGTGGCTCCATATAAGCCTCCTCTGATGTGGGTGGTTCTTAATTGGGAGGTGGGTGGACTGTACGCTGGCTGGGATTCATCATCGGATTTGGTGTGTGGTCATGGTGGCTTATAGCTCAACTCTGCCTTGGGTTGGTAGAGTTCCTCTAGCCTTTGTGTCTATTGCTGGATTAGTTGCTCTTGTTTTTCTATGATTTGAATAAGCTGTTGGTTTGTTGGAGGCGGTGTTCCTCCAACAGTTTCATGAATTCTGCTAGCTTGGCTTGTATGTTATATGTGGGATTGATGATTGTTTGAATGAGTATTGTCATGATGAGGCATGTTGACTGGTGCAACTTCGATCTGGCTAAGGGGGTGTGCTTGATTTCTAGTGGTTACCATGGTGTAGGTAAGCCATAGACGGCACCAATTTTCTATGCTGGTAAGTCTGGTGGGCCAGACTGGTAGATCGGGAAAGAAGTCTTCTTGGAGGTATCTAGGTTGAGCTTCGACCCGCCGGTGGAGGTACCTGAAAAGGTGTTGTGACGATCAAGTCATTATGAGATCGAAGAGGAAGTAAAGAGCTACGGTTTGAAAATAAGAGTAATTAGAATGAATAATATTACTTCCTTATGGGGGATTCCCCTATTTATAGTGATAGGATGGATGAAATAGTCCTTGACAGGTACTATAGGTGTGGCTGACCATTTGGGTTTGTTGGGGCTACTTTTCCCATGACAATCAGATTTGACAAGGTCGTACTCTACGCGTAGTGGACATGTAGCCTGTATTTGACTTGGGTAGTCGTATCATAAGTTGTTGGTAGCGTGTAGTTGTCTTTGTCCTGTTTGCAGGAGATTAAGTTTGATTTGCAGGCGGTGTGATAGTATGTTGTTGGCAGCGTGTCATGCGGGATGTCATGGCAGTAGTCCTAGAGCTGACCCAGTACATCCGACCAATGATGAGGCATTTGACTAAGCCCATTGCTTGGACGTCCCCGATTCTTGGTCGGTCGGGAAGGAGGCCAACACGGTGCACAAGGTATGTTCGGTTGATCGGGATGGAACTATCTTTTATTTTTCGTATCCATAAGTGCAGTGCACCAGACCAACGTAATTAACTACCCAACCGAGTTCCATACTTTAAAAATATATAAAAAAGAGAAAAATGTATCACTATGAGTGTATGAGTTTTATACACTATCATTGTATTATCTATTATTCATGTTTAATCATCATTGACTCTTTAGAAAAGTAATTCAAATGAATAATGAATGGTTTATTGACTATGTATGAATCTTTACACTAGCATTATATAGATATTCTGTTCTAAAAAACCAATTGAATATTTAATTTTTTAGCACATTTTTTCAATCTTCATTGTTTAATCATTCCATCTGAATCACCACAAAAATTGTTGAAACAAATTGCTCTTCTTCACTAATCTACTACCTATATAAGAATAGAATGGGCGAGCATAATACTACCTAAATTTGTCATTACGTAATGTCTCTTTTATATCATAATATGTAAATTGTATATTACTTTTAGGAACATCTTTCTTTACATGTACCTTTAATGTAGTTGTGGTTACTTTATTCATTTCAATTTATGTATACTAATAAAATAAGAGAGTATTAATTACAGAAAATTTATATTACAAAAGTAGGTCTTGGGATAAACATGTTTTTTATCACTTGGGGAGTAAAGTTGTCTTAACCCTTCGTTTTCTTTAAATTAGTAAAAATGATATTTTAGATACCGAAAAAGTGTAAGATCTTTACACTACTTGCCCTTTTTGGATGGGTTCAAATAAGTAATTTAAGTGAGGCATGTGAAAGGAAATGGTTGAAATCTTTACATGTCAAACATGTGTATGTCCACTTTCACAATGTTACTACGGAAGACGAAGGGTTAGTTTGAAACTCACACTACCTTTCTCTCTCTTCAAATTAATTGTGATTTTTGTAATATCAGCCCTTTTGGGAAGATGAGAATGAAATAATACCTCAGAACCTTTTATTAATATGAATCTAGCTTATTACAAAAGAGAAAGCCAAAACCTATTATATAAAGAAACTAAACTGAAAGAAGGAGTTCCAACTAACTAACAGAAAACAAACTAAACCTAACTAAAAAAGAGAAACGGAAAAATAAAAAGAATGGGCCTAAGTAAAGAAAGCCCAAAAGGAAAGAAATAAAGCTTCATCTTCTTCAAAGAAGAAGGTACAAAAACAGAAGGCAAATAAATAAATCTAACACCCCCCTCAAGTTGGACTATGTATGTCACAAAGTCCCAACTTGTTGATGAATTGTTGGAAAAGCTTGGGATGCAAGGGTTTAGTGAAGGCGTCTACAAGTTGTTCTGATGAAGAAATTGGTAATATATGAACAAGGCGTTGCTGGATCTTCTCCCTCACTATATGACAGTGAATCTCTATGTGCTTGGTGCGTTCATGGAAGACTGGATTGTGTGCTAAATGAATTGTAGATTGATTATCGCAAAAAACTGTGATTGGTTGTTGCAGAGGTATAAGCAAGTCATTAAGCAAATATTTTAACCATTGAAGCTCACATACAAGAGTTCCTAGAGCTCTGTATTCAGCTTCAGAAGATGGTCTACTAACTATATTTTGTTTCTTGGTTTTCCAAGAAATTATAGAAGAGCCAAAAAATATACAAAAACCACTAATGGATTTTCTAGTATCTAAGCAAGAAGTCCAATCATAATTATGTGAAAGCAATTATTTTGGTTGAGGAATTAGATGAAAAAATAAACCCTTTGCAGGGGATGCTTTTAAATAGTGAATCACACGTAGAGCATCATTATAGTGAGTGTCCATAGGGTGAGCCATATAAAGGCTAAGCTGTTGAACAGCATAGGAGATGTCTGGTCTAGAGATTGTGAGATATATAATCCTTCCTACAAGTCTTCTGTAGGATGAAGGATCAGGATAAGGTGATCCCTGATTGAGTTGTAATTTTAAGGAAGGATCAAAGGGAGTAGTGACTGGTTTAGCAGCTAAACAACCTGTGTCCTCAAGTAAAGAAAGAATATATTTTCTTTGGTTAATATGAATTCCAGATTTTGATCTAGCAATCTCAAGGCCTAAAAAATATCTGAGATGGCCTAGATCCTTGATTTTGTAGCACACATCAAGAACATGTTTAACATGATTGATTTATGTGTTGTTATTTCCAGTTAACACTAAGTCATCTACATAAAGAAGGATAATGGTGAAGGATTTATTAGAAGATTTAGTGAAGAGGGCCTGGTATGCTTGAGAGTGAATGTAACCTAAAGACAGAAGTTTGGATGATAGAGTGGTATGTCATTCCCTACTAGCTTGTTTTAGACCATATAAGGATTTATGTAATTTGCATACAAGGTTGGAATTAGGTGGGAGCAGGCCAGGGGGTGGTTGCATATATACTTTTTCATGCAAATCATCATGAAAGAATGCATTATTTATGTCTAATTGTTCTTTAGGCCAAGATTTAGCAGCAGCAATGGCTAAGATTAATCTAACAGTAGTGACTTTAACAACAGGGGAGAAGGTTTCAAAGAAATCTACTCCCTCTGTTTGGTTGTAGCCTTTGGCTACAAGCCTGACCTTATGTCTTTCAACGTTGCCATCTGTATGAAACTTGGTTTTAAAAACCCATTTGCATCCTATGAGGGGCTTATGAGGAGGTAGAGGTACTAGAGACCAGGTATTGTTCAGTTTGAGAGCATGAAGCTCCTGCTGCATAGTAGTATTCCAGGAGGAATGCTTAGAGGCTTGGGTATATGATGTAGGATCTTTGGTGATGGAAACATTAAAGCAGAAGTTCTTGTAAGGATTGGAACATTTGTTGTAGGAGAGAAGAGAGGATAAGGGATATTTGGGTTGAGCTGAACTAGGAGATGAATTGGATGAAGCAAGATTACAATGGTAGTCCCTTAAGTGAGATGGGGTTCTCCTGGTTCTTGTAGAATGTCTTGAGGGAAGAGGTATAGAGACTGCAGGTGTAGGTGTGGTAGGGAAAGGTAAAGGGTCAGGGCAAGGATCAAGATTATTAGTGAAAGATTGGATTTTTGGAATAGGAGAGTTGCGGTCAATGGAAGAAGTGGAGAAAGGGAAAGAATGTTCATAAAAGTGAACATTTCTAGAGATTACCAGAAAATGGGAGGTAAGATCATATAGAATAAAGCCTTTGGTGTGAGGTTTGAAGCCGAAGAAAACAGATTTTCTGGCTCGAGGTTGAAATTTTGTCCTATGAGATTGCAAGGTTGAGTAGTAAGCAAGGCAGCCAAAAACTTTGAGATTCTCAAGAGTAGGCAGCTTGTTGTGAAGCAGTTGAAAAGGGCTTTTGTTGTGCAGAAGGGGAGAAGGCAGTATGTTGATTAAGTGGAAAGCATGTTGTATGCTAAAATTCCAGAATTTAGAGGGGAGATAGGATTGAAAAAAGAGAGCCCTAGCCACATTTAAAATGTGTTGGTGTTTTCTCTCTACAATCCCATTTTGTTGGGGAGTTTCCACACATGTTCTTTGGTGGATTATGCCTTTGGAAGCAATAAAATCAGTGAGTAAAAACTCAACTCCATTATCACTTCTTAGAGTTTGAAGCTTAGATTTAAATTGTGTTTCTATGCAGGATACAAAATGGATTAGATGCTTTCTGGTTTCAACTTTGGTAGTCATCATAATAGTCCAAGTGAACCAAGTGTAATCATCTACAAGAGTGAGGAAATATTTGTGGCCAAAAAAGGTTGGTGTGGCATAAGGCCCCCAAATATCAGTATGTAAAATCTGAAAGGGGGTGGAACTTTTACTTATGCTATAAGAGAAGGGAATTTTCTTTTGTTTTGCAAGATGGCAAACATCACAAGGTAAAGAGAGATCATTATGTATGCTATTTATTAAGGGAAATTGTTTCATAAGCAAAAGCAATACATGTTCAGAAGTGCGGTCAAGTCTAAGATGCCACAAGGATTTATTATTTAAAGTGCCAACAGAATTATAAAGACTAAAAGAAAAAGGAGCATGATGCTTAGGTTGCAGGCTTCTGAAGACAAATAAGCCATCTTGAAGTCTAGCTGAACCAATCATCCTCTTGGTATTGTTCTATAAAATAAGACAATCTTTGTGAGTAAAGAGTAATGTACAATGAATAGTGTTAATGAGTTTATGGACATAAATGAGATTAACATGGAACTGTGGAACAAATAAAACATTAGTAAGTGTGATAGTAGGACTTAGTTTGATGGTGCCAGAAACAGAGGTGGAGACTTTAGCACCATTTGGTAATGTGATGAACATAGGAGTTATGGACCTGGTGGAGTCAAAATTACTCAGGCTAAAGCATATGTGATCTGTGGCTCTAGTATCAAGGAGCCACTGAGAATAAAAATTACCTAGCATAGGATGTGGAGATGTGGTGTGAGCAGCTGTATTTGCCATAGGATGATGCTCATCTTTGGATTGACTAATGAGATTAAGCAGATCTTGAATATGTTCTTGGGTGAAGTTTGAGTCATGACTTGATTGATGAGATGAGTGTTGAGAATTTATTGCATCATATTCTGGTTTGTTAAGGAAGCATGACTCAATGGTATGGTTTGTCCTTTCACAGAAGGTACAAAACTTGTTGTCGAAGCCTCTTGAAGGGAATCTGCCACCTCTCCCTCTGTTTGTGTAGCCACCCTTTCCTTTGATGTTGTAATTGTTGTTCCTTGGAGGGTGAGAGTCTTGAGTAGAGTTTATAGAGAGAACCTTGGAATCTTGATCAGGATTGGAAAGTATGGCACTATCTAGTTGTCTTTCTTGTTGTATGACCAAGGAGAAGGCTTTAGTGATATTAGGCAGAGGGTCACTTAGCATTATTTGGGAACGAACATGAGCATATTGCTCATTTAAACCCTTAAGGAATCTGGTAACATAATCTTGGTCTCTGTATCCTCTGAAGTAGTCATACCACAAGAACAAGGAGTGGCGCTTTTGCGACATTTGCAATTTTGAATGGGTCGAAATTTTTCAATTTCTTCCCATAGAATTCTTCAAAGGAGTTCCGAAACATGGAAGATATCACCTTGAGAGTACCTATCGTGTAAGTCTTTCCATACGGTAGCTGCTGAGTCCATCCATAAAATTGATTTCGAGATTGACTCATCAATGGAGTGTTGGAGCCAAGAGAGGATCATGGTGTTGCATCGTGTCCAAGGATCAAAGCTGGGGTCATCTGGTGATGGTGAGGGTAGAGAGCCATCGATGAACTTGATCTTGTTCTTGCATTGAAGGGCGAGACGAAAAGCACGAGACCAAGAGATGTAATTTTTGCCATTCAAGAGAGGATTTACAAGAACAAGAGCTGAATTCTCGTTAGATGAGAGAAAGAATAGATTGGATGGGTTAGTGGTGTAATCGGCACTGAATAAGGTTGCCATTATTGGAGGAGGAGAAAAAAGAGTGATGGGAGAAGAACGAAGAAACAGAGAGAAGGGAAGAGGGCGGTGTTTAGAAAATTACTCCTGATACCATGTGAGTTTTGTAATATCAGCCCTTTTGGGAAGATGAGAATGAAAAAATACCTCAGAACCTTTTATTAATATGAATCTAGCTTATTACAAAAGAGAAAGCCAAAACCTACTATATAAAGAAACTAAACTAAAAGAAGGAGTTCTAACTAACTAACAGAAAACAAACTAAACCTAACTGAAAGAGAAAAATAGAAAAAGAAAAAGAATGGACCTAAGTAAAGAAAGCCCAAAAGGAAAGAAAGAAAGCTTCATCTTCTTCAAAGAAGAAGGTACAAAAACAGAAGGCAAATAGGAATGGCAACGGGGCGGGTCGGGGTCGGGTTTGTACTTACCCAACCCCGAACCCGAAATTCAAAACTCGAACCCGAACCCGAACCCGAATTAAGCGGGGTTAGAAATAACAATACCGTCTCCGAACCTGTCGGGTTTCGGGTAACCCGAACCCGAAAAAACCCCGAACCAAAACATATATTTATATATATATATATATATATATGTGAAATTTATATATATATATAGCTTTTATATATTAATATATGTATATGTATATGTGTGAAATTTATATATATATATATATATATATATATATATATATGAGAAATTTATATATGTATTTATGTGTAATTTTATAATTTTATATATATTAATTGGGTTCGGGGTAGGGTATTAACAATACCAAACCCGAACCCAAACCCGAAATTTGAACCCGGGTAAAACCCGAACCCAATCATATCGGGTTTTCCCCGTTAAATTCGGGTTGAGTTCGGGCGGGTACCCGCGGGTTCGGTTTTCATTGCCATCCCTAAAGGCAAATAAATAAATCTAACATTAATTCTCTCAAAATCTCAATCACACTCTCATTTTCACTCTCACTCTTACGAAACTCATCCTTAAGGTAATCCATGAGATTGCTTGGAAGGTTGACAAACAATGGTCATCGTTTTGTTGTATCCATGAAAGTCTTCATTTGTTCTATCTTTTTCGTCCATTTTTTCTATTTATTTTTAAAGAAAACATTTTTACTAGATTATGATATTCGAAAAAAATGGTTACCATTTTGTTGTAACCATGGAACCCTTCTTTACCGAGTTTCATTTTTGTTTCCATTTAAAAAAAAAACATTACAATGATGACTGTTTTGTTTCATAGATTTACTTTCATATCTATTTGTAAAGAAGTCATTTTTATTGGGTTACGAGATTTGAAAAAAAATGGTAACCATTTTGTTGTAACTATGAAACCCTTGATTTGTTAACTATGCTACGAGATTTGGAAAAAAATGGTAATCATTTTGTGGTAACCATGAAACCCTTCATATGTTAAGTGAGTTTCTTCTACTTCGCTTGCCATTTTTGTTTTAAAAAATGACTCCTTTACTGGGTTTTTTTGTTCCCGTTTATTTGTAAAAATTACTTCAAAGCATTGACCATATTCATCTTTCATTTTTACTTGAATTTGAAGTTTGAAAAATAAATGGTTATCATTTTATTGGAATATTCATCTTTCATTGTTTACTATTTTTATTTTTATAAATTATTTTTTAGTGGGATAACCTTTTGTTTCCTTTCATTTGTAAAAATGAGTTCAAATCATATAAATGTCACCTTTTGTTTCCTTTCTAGAAATTAATTATCGTTTTACATAGAAATTAATTATCACTTTTAGGTTAAATTAATTACCAACAGTGCATTGATAACTTTTTATTAATACTAATAATGTTCTATTAATACTAATGTTCCAAACTTTTTCGTATAATCATAGCAACAATTGATATGCTTTTGAAAATCTTCTTACTAATGTTTCACATGCTTTTGAACATTGTATATCAATACTCTTTATCAATCGATCATTATTATAGGTTTATGTTTTATAAAATCATCATGGGTTAATAGCGAACATGAATAAACAACTGAGATTATCAATAGTAAACTTATTCATGACCAAAATAAATAGTATTTTGTGTGTATATATAATATAAATAATCAAGATTATGTCATTATTTTATTTTAAGAGGGTGAAATTATTGTTGGTCCTCATACCACTTAGTCAATTACATTTGCTCATGGTTTTGGTGGGAGAAAGAAATGTAAAAAAGTTTGTATTGCACTTCCAAAAAATTAAATATAGTAATTATATTTCATGAGTCATCTATCATCATTTTGATATGCATCCAAATGAGGAAATGACTTTTCTAAATGCCTAAAAATTTGACAATTCTTAAAAAATATATTATTATAATTATAAAAAATAATTTACAACTTTAATCCTATAAACTGCATCTTATGATTGGGACATATAACAAAAATGAATTTAGAATTTATGGAGAGACTCTTGGCAAAACTAGCCGTAATAAGAAAAATGTCATTGGTAAAAAAGATAAAGTACCAAACACATTCACTTCTAAGTAAGGATGGTGTTTTCGTTCCAATTGTTTGGTGTATTTGAATTATAGAAAAAAATGTTTTGTTTATAAAAAAACTTATCATAAGAATAACATATTTTTATATGAGATTATGACATTTCATAATGTATATAGCAGTAAATAAAATCCTGTTACTTTAAAGTGCCTACACGTGTCACTTTAAAGTTTAAATTTAGTTGATATGTTTGATGCTAATGAAAGTGATGCATACAACATATTAAAAGGATTAAATATATTGATACATGATAAAGATGATCAACTATTAAAAACAAAAACAAATATGATTTATAAAGAATTTTTTCAAAATCTATAATTCGTATTATACAACTTATTTTACATTTTCTTCCATTTTTTTAATGGACAAAATTTAGGTAAAGTACCATAGATGCTAGTGGTACAAGTGACCTATTAGAGGATGATACATGTACCTTTTTGTTTATGTTCAAGGTAAAAAATGCTTGATTGTAAATCTAATAAATGTTCATTTCTTGAAAGTAAACAAAAAGGTCTACGTGTCATCCTCTAATAGGTCACTCGTACCTATGTTACTTTACCTAAGTTTTGTCCATTTTTAATTCATAACCATTCTTTATTTATTTAATATAACAAGTTCAATATCATCTCATTCGTCAACAATTCTACATCAACATTAAATATATAAACGTCATTTTTCATGAGGTAATCTTCAATAACATTTTCATTAAAAAATTATATTTTCATTCTTTAAGTAAATTCATGCAAAATACATCACCACTCATGCGAATACACAAATATCCTACTAGTTAATGGGGAATCATGGATTACCGTCAATACTGTGAATTTCAGACGATGCAAACTCGTGTAGAGGGTATGGATGTGATAGGAGAATAGACTGAAGTACAACAAACAATAATATTGGCACCACTCAACGGAGAGAAAAACACACTCCAATCTAGTTGAAGGATTTCATTGTGGATTAAATAATTTGTACTATTTTACAAGTATATGGTCAACCATACTATTAGGGTTTCCATTTTATACTTAAAGAATGAAATACTACCAGTAGAGAGCTTTGAAAAATCTAGAGTATTACTCAATCTTCTATTTTATAATTTTCATTTTCTACTATACCCTACCATATTGGTGCTTTCATCTTCTCTCACCATGCCTCCCAAGACCACTTCACACCATGCAAAGGATCCCTAAAGCAGTATTTTGGAGAAACTTGAACCGATGGAGTTCCATTTTTCTACACAAGAGTTATTGCAACAAACTAAGAAAAATCTAGACATGAGGAACATCAATTTGTGATTCAGAGCTAAAATCTCATATCCAGCCAAAACCACCACCCAATGTTACCCACCTTGGTTCCCTACTTGGATTTTCCCAAACATCTCACCCACCCTCCCTCTCCTCACTCCACTCATTCTATTTCCATAACTATAGCTTACCCTAATATTAAACCCCCAAAACTCAACCTTCAACCATTTGATGTTTCTGAACCATTAGATTGGAATTTCCAAGTGGATCAAAATTTTCACTTAGTGCCAAATTACCCCTCGACAGTGGATGGACCTTATGCCCTTTTCTATGCAAGGTGATGCTTTTATCTATTATAAGTGGATGTTTCAAAATCACCAATTTTCTACTTGAGATGCCTTTACTAGAGATTTACAACAACGCTTTGGTTCATCCTTATATGCTAACCATCAAGCTGAATATTTCAAGTTCAAGAACATGGATAAATTGTTAAGGATTAGGGTCGCTTTGAATGTATATGTAACAAAGTGGTAGGGTGAAATAATTTTAATTTGTTTCTTATCTAGATTAAAGCCCAAAATTAGTAGAAAACTAGCTATTTTATAACCTATTTTAGTTAGTGATGATATTGGTCTTGCAAAATTGATTGAAAGTAAATTGAATGACATATGTTCTACTATACGCTTTAACCATCCTACACCCTCTCTAGTGAGTCAAACAGTTAGTGTACCTAAGCCGGCTCCACAAGGCCTCCCTGTAAAACGTTTAACTACATATCAAATAAAAGAAAACTATGTCTTTGGTCACTATTGTGAGCCTTTTTTTTATTGTTGCTCCTTGATGAGAAACTGACAAAACGTTTTAGTTTGGAACATGCAAATAACATTGTGGGTGAAACAGTTGTAAGTGACCAAGTTGTGGATGATTAACAATATTTTGTGCATTTTCAATTATCAGCACAAGCATTGTAGGGCAATCTCTCTCCTCAAACTCTAAAAGTTCAAGGGCTCATCTTTGGTCACCACGTTAATGTCTTAGTTGACACAGCCAGTTCTCACAATGTGATGCAACCAAGATTGCACAATTACAAAGATTTCTAATCAGCACTACTCTACATTTTCTCATCATAGTGGGCAATATGGGCACATTTTCTGTATTGGGCTTTTTAAAGACACTCCTTTGTTGGTTCAAAACCAACTGTTTACAATACCCCTTTATTTGCTGCCAATAGAGGGAGCAGATTTGCTGTCGGGCATGAAATGGCTTCGGACACGTGGACCGATTACTTCAGACTTCTCTTTTCTTTCCATGACCTTTCAACATGAAGGTTCTACAATTACTCTCACTATCCTTAACTTCACCTCACCACAAATGACATCATTCTCCCAAATTTGCAGACTAAACCATATTGACCTCATAGCAAAAATATTCTACATTTCTTTCCCACACTCCTCACACTCCCAAATGACCCCCATTACAACAACTCCTAGACATATTTCCCAAGTTTTCGCAAAACCTCAAAGCTTTCCTCTTACTGAACAACATGATCTGTAAGACTGAGATTGCAACTAAGAGGAGAGGGTGAATTAGTTGTTACAATAAGTATGGCCAATTTTTCTGCAATATCAAAGTTAATGTGCAGCGAAAATATTATGCAGAAAAATTATTGACTTAGGAAGGAAAAATAAATAACAAAGAGAAGGGAAAGAGAGTACATAAGTGTTTTATACTAGTTCACCTTCTTGTCCAACGAAGGCTATGTCCAGTACTCTTGATGCGCAAGAGATTCCTTTATTAAATATAATGAGTTGCAATTACAATTATCTCACCCCGAGATCTCCTTGTACCTTACACACTCACTTATATCTAATCCCCTTGGAAAACTCTATTCCAAGTCACACCCTTAGTAAACACTATACCAAGTTACACCCTTGGTAAACACTATACCAAGTCACTCAACCTTTCTCTCCACACCCTTGCGGAAGAAAGTAAACTTTGAAAAAGTGAAGAATGTACAATTTGGCTTGGATTGCCTTACAAGTGTATATGACAATTTCTAGAACTTGCAATCCAATAATAACTTTTATACTTGAGATAATAATGCTCTTTAACAATATGAAACACACTTAGAAGCAACTTCAAAATAACTTTGAAAGTTTAAGAGTAGGTTGCTTGAAAAGTGTAAGTAAAATCAGAAAGTGTGAGAGCTTTTAAAGAGAGTTTAAAATTTGAGTTGTGAGTTGTATGTATGTTGTTCTATATTATGAGAGTGTTTCAATGCCTTTATATAGGCTTCCAATCAACCATAATACCCCTAGGTATGAGTAAGTTTCGTTTGGAATGAAAAGCAATCAGTTTGGAGTGAAAACTCTTCACTTGAAATCTGAAAACTGATTCAACAGCTCTCAGTAATCGATTACTGCAAGTGGGTAATTGATTACCCAACAATCTTGTTAACAACTTTTTGAAAATTCACACAATGTAATCGATTACTGGATTTGAGTAATAGTTTAATCAACAACATTGTTTGACAGCTTTGTGAATTTGCCTTAGTGTAATCGATTACACTACTTTGAGTAATCGATTACCCTGTTTTCTAAAAATGGTAATCTGTTACTCCAAAGTCTGTAATGGATTACTCATAGCTGTTAGAGGTTTGAAATTTCTTTTCTCACTCATGTAACTTGTTACTCAAGTATGGTAACCCGTTACATGTTGTTTTTGAAAATTATTTTTATTCACACTTAGTTTTTCCTAATTTTCTTGAAAACAATTTTGAGCATTATTAACTAAGTAAATAGATGAGTTGTAAGGATAGAAGTACCTAAGACTAAGACTCTATTTCTTTGAAGCTTTGTCTTCGATAGTCTTTGTCGGTCTTCTTCCTTTCTTCCTTTTGTAATATTGGTGTCTTCATCAAAACCGTGTCAAGGTCAGGAGCAAGATTTTCTTCACATGATCACCATATTATTGTCATGCATAATTCACAACCAAGTCAAACCTTATCACTACCCTCATGCCCAAAAATAGGGCATGACAAAACTACTAACAAAGATGTTACATGAAAGAATTGTAGTTACAAGCACCAATCCCTTATCCTCTCCTGTGCTACTAGTTCGTAAGAGGGATGATTCTTAGCACTTTTGTGTCAACTATAGAAGCCTAAATGCCATGCCATAATGGTGAAAGACCATTATCCAATTCCTACCATTGATGAACTATTGGATGAGTTGGATCAGACTATCATTTTCTCTAATCTGGATCTCTGATTGGAATACCATTAGATTATAATACACCCTGAGGATACTCACAAAACTGTCTTTTACACTTTTGATGGACACTATGAATTTCTAGTGATGCCGTTTGGGATCACGAATGCATCATCCACATTTTAAGCGGCAATGAACGTTTTTTGTGGCCATACCTAAGGAAATTTGTGTCGGTATTTTTTTATGATATTCTGGTTTATAGTGCTAATCTTAAAGAGCGCATAATTCATCTTAGATTGATTTTAGACCTATTAGATATGCACTATTTTTATTTTATGTTGTCTAAATGTGTTTTTGGGATTGAAAAAGTATCCTATTTCAGACATATTTTGTTCACCAAAGGAGTGAAACTAGATCCACAAAAGATTCATGCTATTGAGGAGTGGCCAATTCATGGCTCACTCTCAGCTTTACGTGGATTTTTAGGCCTGATAGGATTCTATCGTTGACTTATTCATTGGTATGCTTCCCAAACTACTCCTCTCACTAATTTATTAAAATAAAAATTTCTAGTTTTGACTGTGAATACTCAATTTTTTCCAGTCCATTTCTATAAAATAAAAATACACAACTTTCAAAATAATATAATAAAATCGAAAAAAAATCAATTTTGAATGTCTCAAAACTACCTTTATCTCTTTTGACTATTGGATTGTTTAGAAACTTTAATTTTATATCATTAATTTAGAAATCATTACCTTTAGTTTTTTAACGTTAAGGTTTAATTAAAATATTTTAGTGAAAATGTGTCACAACCCAAAAAGAAGTAAATAAAACAAAAAGAAAACTAAGCCTTGGTTGGACTCAACCACTTCTCCTCAAAATCCCGCTAAAACTATCATTCCAAACATGCTGGCCTGTCCGGTCAAGCTTATATTGATATCTCTAGTTGCAATGCTAGAAGAAATGAATTATAGTAAAAAGAATTAATTATACTGACACCTCATGAGTTTTAGTAAAATTACACAAATCACTTCTCCATTTTTTGTCCATACACGAACCACTCATCTCTCTTACACGAATCACCCCTAATTTTGTACATATATTACATTGACCACCCTGTATAAGATATAAATGTAATTTAAAAAAAAAACGTATGACGTGTGTAATTAAGATAAACGAAATATAATATATTATGTAGACAAATCCAAATAATATACGAGTTATTGCGTCTTCATTATTTGGTCCGTTATAAAATAATATAAGAGTTATATAGACTAAGGGTGAGCAGGACCCGACCCGACCCTACCCGCTCATCTGGCATGGTCTGATCATGATGAAGTCTGAATAGGGTCGAGTCTCATCGGGTCTAGGGCCGAGTTCGGGTTCAAAAATTAGTTTCAGTCAATATTTAGGGTTAGGTAGGGACCAAACATGGCCCGTCCCGACCCGTCTCATGCTCATTCACTCATGATGTTTGTATGTGTCTCTGTTCAAATGTATACACCTTTTTGGTCGAAAATACCATAGATTATCTAAAAAATTTCATCATATATACATGTTTGATAATATATATACATATATTATTTTATATGTCAAATTACATATTTATAATAATAAATAATATTTAGAAGACTTTATGTAAAATGAATATACATTGTATTTAATCGGGTCTAGGGTCGGGCTCAAGTTTAAAGGTTGGCCTTGTGAATATTTAGGGTCAGATTAACTACGAGTCTAGAGCTAACCCTTCCCAATCCGGCCCAAGCTCACCCATAATATAAATATCTCCTTAAAATTATTAATGTATTTTGTAATGAAAAATAAATAATATAGAGACACTCAATCTTGTACTATTTGGAATTGTCTACACAATATATAATATTCTGTTTAACTTAATTATACTCACCACACGTTTTTTGTTTAAAAGATTACATTTATATCTTATGTAGGGGTAGTAAATGTAATATATGTACAAAATCACGTAAGAGAGAAGAGAGTCGTGTAAAGACAAAAAAGAGATATAGTTTATATAATTTCACTAAAACTCAATCTAATTAATTTAATAGTGTCTTTCCACTTCCCTTGTTCAGGAACAAACCCTTCGCCTAATTCTTTTGAATCCGAATCTCGGTCCACCACTAAACAAACTTGGTAAATGAAACTAATTAGAAGAAGAGAAAATGGAATGGAATGGAGAAAACAAAAGCCATTATACAAGAATATAAAAGAGGTAGAGGTAATGAGAAAGGCAAGGGGATCCAGAATGAAATAGGAAAAAATCTTAAAACCCTTTCCTCTTCACTGGGTGAGCGTGGGCCGGGTTGGGACGGGTTAAGGTCTGTCCTTACCCGGCCCTAAATGTTGTCTGGACCATTTTTTTGAACCTGGACCCAGCCCTAGACCGGAAGTTAACCCGACCCTAAAAATTCACAGGGTCAGCCTTTAAACCCGGACCCGACCCTAGACCCGATTAAATATAACGTATATTCATTTTACATAAAGTCTTCTAAATATTATTTATTATTTTGAATATGTAATTGGACATATAAAATAATATATGTGTATATATGATGAAAAATTAGAGAATCAATGAAATTTTCAACCAAAAAACTATAATTACTCTGTATATATTTGAACAGAGACACATACAAACATCATGAGAAAGTGAAAATGGGACGGGTCGGGACGAATCCTGTTTGGTCCCTACCCGACCTTAAATATTGACTAAGTCTAATTTTTAAACCTGAACCCGACCCTAGACCCGATGAAACCCGACCCTTTTCAGGTCCGACCACGATCGGGCCATACCGGATGAGCGGGTAGGGTCGGATCCTGCTCACCCCTAACTCATACTATTTTTTTTTTCTCTCCACCCTTAACATTTCATTTATGAGTAGGATTCATCTTCATTAATGAAAAGACAAGTGAATTTTTTATGTGTATTATAAGGGTAAATGTGTAATCTTCTTTTAAATAAGAAGGGCAAAAGTGACATTGGATCTTCCACTTTCTTTGATTTTTTTTTTTGCACTTCTCTCTCCATTAATGGAGATGAGTCTTACTCTTCATTTATCTCACTCTCATACACCCCTCTCCACCATGAGCTCCATTGTCTTCAAATCCTTGGTTGGACTCTGCCACTCCTCCTCGGAGTCACCCTTCAACTCCACCCAAAGTTCTTCATTGAGAAGGCCAAGGACATGCTGGTTGAATTTTATGCACCGTATGGATTAAAAGATTGAGGAGAAGTTGCAGCACTTACATAGTTTGCAGCAACCTGGTGACACTTCCGTTGGGTGCTCTAGTTCTCGGGAAACCAACAACTTCCACCATTACTATTTATTATGAAATCACATTTTTATCATTAAAAACATAAAGAAAAACAAACATTTGTTTCTCCATTAATAGAGATTATCTTTGTTATATGAATATGGGAACATAACCATAGGCATGGTTAAAGCCCTCAAGTTAATATACTCCTTAGAACCCAAGCCTAGGGATCAATAAGAACATAGTGGAAGGAAAGCCATCAATACAACTCAACAACAACTCTTCTTTGTCCTCTCTCTCACACTCTTATTTTATAAATCACTATTCCTATTACATGCAAAACCGTTTTCTAAGGTTTTCAGTTTTTTCTCCCTTCATTCTTTCAATTTCCTTAACCTTCCACAACACTATATATTGTTTCATGTAACCAGTAATACGCCGCATCATACCCATGATAATACTCAGAGTAGGATAAGGAGGGCCATTACATATGCAGAAGCAACATGATAGAAGGGGATGTTCCTTCAAAGCCTACCCTATATTCTTCAAGCAAAGAAATCAACTGCAGAGCATGACAAGTAGAGATATACTCAGCCTCGCGAGTGGACAAGGCTACTATTTCTTGTTTCTTGGAGCACCATGAGATAGGAAATCCACACAGTAGGAACACATAGTCCATCGTGCTTTTCCTTCCCAACAAGTCTTCACACCAATCAGAATCAGAATAAGGTACAAGTTGCAATTTGCCTTTATCCGATTAGAGAACAATACTCCAAAGTAACTTGTGCCTCTCACCACTTGTCAATGATCAATACAGAAGAGGAAAAGAAAAGAAGGAAGAAAAGAAAGATAACAACGCCCATGCCCCTTGGATCTAACTTGTGCTCTGATACCAATTTGTTGTAGAAAAAAGGCACCTCACCACACTCAAAGAGAGAAGCAATGAATACGAATGAATGATAATCTTCCCTTTTTGTTATATCACTCTAACTAATACATGTGATGTATAATATTTATAGCAACTAGTTAAACTACCACAACTACCTATTTACAAATAGACTTCGAATTAGTTTCCTCTATTACTAAAGCCCCTTAACCCCATAAAAATGTTAATGTGGTCAATTGAGATTATGATACAAAAAATTCTGAAACCCAATTACATTCTCTTTATCAATATGAGTATGGACAGATAGAATTTGGCTTAGATGGCTAGGAGAGATGGTATTGTAGGGTAGAACTGTGGATAGAGGATAGCACACCTTATTAGATTTTCCATGCTCAGCATGAGTAGGTGAAAGTACAGTGAAAGTCCTGCAGATAGGTTGGTGGCTGCCTAGACCTTTGTGATCTCCTAAGAGTGTGGCTGCTACTCTGTGGATTAGTGAAACTATTAGTAGGTTGTTCATTTCTAATATTTTCTTGAGTGATGTTCCTCTCTTGTTGGTTAGTATTATTTTCCGTTAGGGGTTTGGCTAAGGAAGTTGAAGGTATTATCCTCTATAGGTTTAGTGGTACTGTCTTCCTTGGGTTGGTGTTTGTATGGGAAGATATGTTCATAAAAGGTGACATGTCTAGAAAGAAATATCTCTCTATTTTTAAGGTAAAAAAGGATATAATCGTTTGTGGTTTCTCTGTATCCAAGGAATAGGCATTTCTTTGCTCTAGGATATAATTTTGCACTCTGCTAAACTAAGGTAGTGGCAAAGCATAGAGACCCAAAGACTCTTAAGTCTTGAAGGTTGGGCAATCTGTTATATAGCAGCTCATATGGTGACTTGTGTTAGAGATTTGGGTTAGGCAACCTATTTATATGGTAAGCATCATGTTGTGTTGCATATGACCATAAAGTCTTTGGAAGCTTGAATTGGAAGAGTAAAGTTCTAGCACATTTAGAAGGTGCCTATGCTTCATTTCAACTACTAAGTTTTGTTGAGGTATTTCTACACAAGATGTTTGGTGTAATATTCATTTTTTGTGTGTGAAGAAACTAGGTTTGTTAAACTCAACACCATTGTTTGTCCTATTTATTTTGATCAATCTTTCAAATTATTGAGTATGGATCATTTTAACAAAATCATGTATTATTAAAGCTCTAACTTTAGCCTTAGATTTCATGAGGAACAACTAGGTATGCCTAGTATGAACATAAACAACAGTGAGAAAATATCTACGCCCACAGATAGAAGTGTTAGTTATAGGTAAATGTCTATATGGACTATGTCCAAAAGCATACAAACTCCTATTCATGTTGTTAGGAAAAGAAGGGTTGGTTTGTTTACCGAAGTGACAGTAATCACAAACATACTTTGAACCAGAATTAACATATTAAAAAGTCTTGCATATAGAATTTAGTATGCTTATAGAAGGATGCCCTAGCCTAAGGTGCCACAAGTCAAAGAATAATACGACATTCAAAGCATTTACATTGTGAGAAATATCTAGATTATTTCTAAAATCTCATATATAACTCATTTATGACTTCATCATGTCCAATCATCCTCAAGGTAATCATATCCTGGATAGAACAATTAAACTATCAAACATTAGCTTGCAGGGCAATGTATTTGTGAGTTTGAGTATTGGGATAAGATTAAACTTAAAATCAGGCACATACACTACATTATGCAAAGCTAGTAAATCAGAAAACATTACGGTGCCTAAGAGTATGGGTAATATGGTAGTTCCATTTGGCATGTTGATGGTGATTGGCCTTATATGTTTAAAGGTTAGCTTGACATATATGGGCACACAATATCTTGACCTCTATGTCTAATATCCACTAAGTGCTCACACATGAGATATCTTGGTGTTCTTGGCTTGGATTAGTTTGTTCTTGTCCAAAATTGAAGCTTGTGCTTCTTGTGTCACTAGTTGATGCTTGATCCTTTTCATTACTCTCTTAGATTTTCTCATGTGTTGTTGTCATATTTACTGTTGTAGTCTCTTGACTTGTTCTTCCTTGTGATGTATTGGGTGTAAATTCATGCTTGAAGTAACAAGTATCTATTGTGTGTCTGTCCCTTCTATAGTAGGTGCATATCTTTACTCCATTGCTCTTTTGATTACAAAAACCTCTACCTCTTCCTTGTGCAAAGTTTCATCTCTGTCCAGGGAACCTTGGCTTCCATTGTTGTGTAGTATCATTCTTGTTTGGTGCAGATCTGCCATTTGAGAAGTTGAATAGTACCTTGGACATTGTCAAGTTTTCTATATTGATATGCCTTTCATGTTGTAGTAGGAGTGAGAAGACCCAATTTATTGGTGGAAGAGGTTCCATTAGGAGTATTTGGGCCCTTGTGGTTCTGAAGTCATCATTTAACCCCTTAAGAAAGAAAATTACATACTTTGCATCTCTTTGATCCTTGATTGTCTTGATTGATCCACAACTGCACTTAGTCTCACAAACACACAGAGGCCACTCAAGTTCTTCCAAAGTGTTGTGTGAAAGCTTGATATGCTCCCATCTCCTTGTCTTATTGAGTGTAGTTTTCGTAAAAAGTCTGAAATCTTGAATTAATCTCCCTTGAATAACGTATCCTTTAGATCTGCCCATAATTCTTGTACACTTTCGATATAAATGGTACATTGTGCAATTTGTGGTGAAAGACACCTTGTGATCCATGATATTACCCATTATGTTGCATCTTTCTCACATATCATATTCCAAGTCTGAATGAGAAGGAGTTGTGATGGAGTCATCAACAAATTTGAATTTGTTCTTGGATAGTAATGTTGTTTTTTATGGATCTCATCCATGGATGATAATTGTTACTTCCAATGAGGGTGTGACTAGTATGGCCCTTGGATTTTCTCCTAGGTTGAGGAAATATGGGTTTTGGATGTCATTGTTGTTCAGGGTGGCAGCAGGCTCTTCTCTCGTTCCATTGTTGGTTGATCTGCCATGATTCTTGGTTGAAATTTTCATCTTTATCAACTACATTGATTCGATTTCCTTACTTCTTAGCCATGATTCTTGGCCAGATGTTTTTCTTTATTGTTGTCTGAGTCAGATTCTTGACTAGGAATCGAAGGGATGAGAATTTTGGAACTTAGGTAAACAAAACCTTTTAGAGAAAGGCTCTGATACTATATTGGGATTTTGTTGCTGATTATACCTCATTTTTGTCTATTACTCATGAGCAAAGTGCTCTTTATATACAAAAGATATCCCAAGAGTTATAAGAAGTGCTTACTTAAAGAATAAGCAATCTTCTAAAATAATAGCAAATCTTAACTAACAATCTATCTAACTAGCCCAACTAACTCTATACAGTTCACTTTTTAGAATATACAAAAAGTGTCTGTCGCGCACGGATTTTCGGCCGCACGACCTCTTTCGGAGTCGCCACCACGTCTTTTGCGGTTAAAACGTGGAAAACTCAAATTGTGCCCAAATTGGATTAAATTGGTCTTTTAAACTATAGTTGTGAGTTCCAGAGTCGATTACGGGTCGGGGAAGGTATTAGCATCTCATCCGCCCGTTATTAAACGGTACCCTAACTAATTGCATGCTTTTAATTTACCATTAACTTATTATATTGTTTAAACAAAATATTTATTTTTATTTTTGTGTATGACAATAGTTTATCTTGCTCCTACGTATCCCTAAGTGCAATAGGGAAATCAAGACTACGTAGTTCTTTAAAAAATCGTTTGTTTTGTTGGTTGGATTAAAAGTTATTTAGAGTTTTGTTTGATTTAAAAGTTGTCAAAAAATTTGTTTGAAATTAATCGAAGGGGGCTAATAGACGACGAGTCAACATTGACTACTTACCCTCTTCTCACTTCGATAAATAGTAGAAACAGTACAAGTGACCACGACCGGTTCTCGGCTCGAAGTGACCCACACATGATGAAGTTATGGCTTGAATTTCGGTTTTTCATAATATGGTTTATGATAGAAACTACTACCTTTTATTTTAAGATATCCTCACATTTAGACTCGTATTTTCTGTCTTTGCAGGTGTTTAGAGGCATGTGGATTGGTAGTAGTATGGTCCTTTCTTGTCTTGGAATTATGGTTAAGAAACTATGTTAGTGAGTAAGAATTTATGTACGCTCGCTATTTACTTAAGTTGATGTTCAATTGTGTTTTACATTTTGCATGTGATACAACATCTATGTTTTGGGAACATTTAAAATCAAGTATTTTCTAGAGTTTTGTAATCCTAGCTTCTTTGGTTTTGGTTTCGGATTTTTGGGTATAAAAAATGGCTTACAAAGTTGCAATGCAACAGTGGATCTCCTGGGCTTAAGATGAGTGTGCCTGTGAGCCTTTTTATATGATGAAACCTCAAAAATATATGGACATATTTTGATATTCAAACAAGTAATAGACCGAAACTTTTCTGGCCTACTAGAAAGGTAACTTGATGATAAAGAAATAATGATATATAATTTTGTTAATGACAGTGAATATCGTGAAAGGGGTGCATCGACAAGGTTATTATTTAATACTTTAATGGCTATGAAGTCATATATTCGATTTCTCTCCATTAATGGAGATGCAGTAGACTTTTTTATATGTATTCTTAGGGCAAAAGTGTTATATTCTTTTAAATAAAAAATATATAAATGTCCATGTATATTGTATTTTCTTTGTTTTTTCACATCACTTGTCTCTCCATTAATAGAAAGGAATCTCACTCATATTCAAATTCATATACATTGTACCATTTCTTACAGTAAACATAGTTATAGAATTAGTGATGAGTTGTGGTTATTATTTGTCAGCTTAAGGGTTTGAACCTTTACCCACTCATTCAACCAAAATGTAGAAGGGGTTTTTATGTATAGGGTTATTTTTAGTTTTATTATGAAACTACAAAATATAGAAATTGCTTCATAGAAGATGTTATAACAAGAGTTAAATAATGAATTATATTTGCACTTTATCATTTTAATTCGCACACAGTATCAGAGGTCTCTTATGCTTGTGAAATTAGTGAAATCTCACTCAACTCGCCGACAACATATAAAGAAAAATAGCATCACTTAAACCCGAGAAGCAAGTTCTTGAAAAAACAAATGAAAACTAATATGTAATAACACATTTATTCATTTGAGTATAACAAAATAACATTTATGACATTAAAACCAATATAAATTGAAGTATTTGTTTCTCCATCGATAGAGAGAATCTCATTCCTTAAACCCATCTACTAACTTTATTCCCCCCTCTTGAGCTTCGGAGATCGAAGGATTAAGAGTAAATTACACTCAATCCCCTGAGTTTTAGTGAAATTACACAAATCACCCTTCACTTTTTTGTTATTACACGAATCACCCCTAATTTTGTACATATGGTACACTGACTACCTCTGCATGATATAAAAGTGTAATATTTTAAACAAAAAACGTATGATGTGTGTAATTAAGTAAACAAAATATTGTATATTGTGTAGACAAGTTCAAATGATATAAGAGTCAATGCGTCTTCATTATTTAACTCGTTATAAAATAGTATAAGAGTTATTTAAACATTTCTTTGAAATTTATAATGTATTTTTTAATGACACAAAAATAATAAAGAAACACTCGTTTTTTTACTATTTGAAGTGTTATACAATATACAATATTTTGTTTAACTTAATTACATTCATCACACGTTTTTTCTTTAAAATATTACACTTTTATAACATGCAGGGGTAGTCAGTGTAATGTATGTATAAATTTAGGGGTGGTTTGTGTAGGAGGGAGGAGTGGTTGGTGTAAGGATAAAAAGGGGAGGGGTGATTTGTGTAATTTCATTAAAACTCAGGGGATATGAGTGTAATTTACTCAAGGATTAATATGTAATGTCAGATCTGGTTAAGAGTCATGGTGAATCATATTTTATATTAACCAGCCTAACTCAAACCTATCATGGAAAAATAATTATGTATCTCAAACCAATCATATTTTATTAAGTAAAATAAATATGTTATTTTTTTAATTTCTATTTATTTATAGGACATTTTCTAATTGGTTGGAACAATTGAGACACGCTAGGGGACATGAGATACTCAAGCTTAACGTTATACAACAACTTACTCATGAATAAAGTTACTTTGTGACACTATTTTTTGTATTTTTGGGCAATTGTACCTTCTAAAAAAATGTTATTAGAGTATAACACACAATCACCCATTTTTTAAAAATGATATTAGACTATATAACACACAATCACTCATAAAAATGGAGGATTTTACATCCGGATCTTATTATGAACATATATGGTTGAATTTGATTAAAAATTAATTATTGGTCTTAAAAAAAGTCATTTTCTTTAACTTTTAATCTTAATTATTCAAATAAGATTCAATAATCTATATTACTTATTTTCATTTCCCACAAAATAATTATTCTTATTTTTATATTAACAATTGTTCTTACCTTAGTCAGTCTTATTCACACATATATAATATAATATAGTGATATATTCTCATATAAATTATTTTATACTATAACAAATTAACATATATCACTTGTAAACTAATCATTAATAAATAAAATATTATTTTGTGTATCTAGTTTTATTCATATATATATATATATATATATATATATATATATATATATATATATATATATATATATATATATATAAAATAGTGATATATTCTCATATAAATCATTTTATATTATAACAAATTAACAACTAATCATTTTATATTATAACAAATTAACAACTAATCATTAATAAATAAAATATTATTTTGTGATACATATTATTTTTATTTTTATGTTTGAAACAATATGAAATCAGGAAAAAAGCCACATCAATTAAGCTGATGATGTGAAGACAAAGGTGGCCAATAATATTTGGAAATGGCATGGTTCTCAAAGGGTTAAAAATTTCCTTTGGTAGTCTGTTAACTGTTGATCTAAATCGCGGTCAATTTTACATTTTTTTTATTGCAATTATGGAAAATTGCAGTTGATGTAGTTGTGGGGATGCCATTAGTGAGGGTCCTAAAACTGTTAAATTTGAGAGATTTATATTGAAGAGGACAAAGAAGATAGAAGAGTGATAGTTTTTTTTATTTCATCTTGTTCTTATTGCCGTGATTATCAACAATTTCAATCAATAAGATTATCATGTCATTACAACTTCCGCATGCATCATTGATAAATGTGAGTAAACACAAGTTTCAACCACTCGTTAATAAGGAATATGAGTCTCTTAATCAGGTACTATGTGATAAAAACAAGAATATAAAATAAGTTGAATGAAGATGAATCATAATAAATTATAGAGTAAATTACACTCACACCCCATGAGTTTTAGTGAAATTACACAAACCACCCCTCATTTTTTTGTCCTTACACGAACCACCCCTAATTTTGTACATATGTTACACTGACTACCCCTGCATGATATAAACGTGTAATATTTTAAACAAAAAATGTATGATGTGTGCAATTAATTAAACAAAATATTGTATATTGTGTAGAAAAATTCAAATAATATAAGAGTCAATGCATCTTCATTATTTGACTCGTTATAAAATAATATAAGAGTTATTTAAACATTTATTTGAGATTATTAATGTATTTTTTAATGACACAAAAATAATAAAGAAACACTCGCTTTTGTACTATTTGAAGTGTTACACAATACACAATATGTTGTTTAACTTAATTACATTCATCACACGTTTTTTCTTTAAAATATTACACTTTTATAACATGCAGGGGTAGTCAGTGTAATGTATGTATAAATTTAGGGGTGATTTGTGTAGGAGGGAATGGTGGTTGGTGTAAGGACAAAAAAGAGGGTGGTTTATGTAATTTCATTAAAACTCAGGGATGTGAGTGTAATTTACTCAAAATTATAAAATGTGGGTGACATAAGGACCAAGGAGCATAAGAAGAAGATATATTCAATTTACTGTTAAAGTTTTATCTAAAAACCAATTGACAATAAGATGATTAACTCAACATGTATTTAAATTATTCCTCAAACAATGAGGTAGACGATGTGAAACTTACTTCTCAACATGCTCCCTCCACAAGTATGTCAGATCAAACGAAATGTTACATTTGACTCATAACTAAAGTACATCTTTTGTCACATGACAACCGAAAATAAGTTGGACTCTAGCTTTGTAACCATGTTAATGTTACATTTCAAAACCAATTAGCAATGAGAGGAGTTGTCCAACATGTATTTAAAATATTCCAGAAACAATGAGATAGACGATGTGAGACTTACTTCCCGACATTTACAATTTAGAGAACCAAGTGAGAGTTCTAAACAACCTAAGATTTGCACAGTTAATATATCATCCACCATTCATTTGAATTATCATTTTCAAGAGTCAATAATAATTAAATATAAATGATGTATAATACAATAATAATATATAAAATTCATATACTATCAATGCATATATTTTTCTGATTATTATTTGGTTTTTAAAATTCATATACTACCTATGCATATATTTTTCTCTCATTAGTTTATTAATTATTTAATACCTTATTAACATTTATTATGTATAAGTTGATTGTAAATCAATTGGTACCTCGAAAAAATTAATTAGCCAAATGAATGTATGAAATGCATGCGTGTATAGATACTTTAACTATAGTACAATTATAATGGTATTTATTATAGATAATTCAATTATATATATAAAATTTGAATACAACGTACTTCAACTTTATATCTACACTGGAATGTGTAAGAAAGACCCCAACTTTAACTTAACTCTTCTACCAACATGGTCAAGCTTCCTGTCACACATTACAACGACACAGCAAGAAGACAAATATTGGCCATACTTGTGCAGTGTAGTTAAAGCAGACAATTTAGCCTTAAATACATTGGAAAAAGAATAGAAAGATAATGTTAGGCTCTTCCAAGAGAAGAAAGTTAAATGAGTGGAGTTCATTAAGTGTTTTACTCTTCAGGAGAAAATGGAATGGGAAGATGAACCAATATCTATTATCTCAAACCGTGTCATAAACTATATTCCAAAGTCATGATATTGAAGAAAATATAATAAATAATTAATATTATAATTTTTTAAATGAAATGAATGTTTTAATTGATCCAAAATATAATTGGAAACATAATTTTCGATGATAAATCATTCTCTAAGAAATAGTGAGAGAGAAACATTCATTTATTTATATATTTTTCTATATAACCAAACATTAGAATTCATTATATTTTTTACTTCATTCTCTCCTTTTACTGTATCTCTCATACTTTTCTTTTTCTTATTTTATTCCCCTAACTAAAGGAAGATTGAACATTGCAATCTGATTAACAAATTTTGAGCATGCTTCTGCATTCTAATTAAACAGTACACTGCAAAACATGTACACTACTTTTGAAGCATTGATTGACTATGCATAAAATTGATAGGCCATGCATTAGGCTACAGCTTTATTACCACCTTTTTAACCTCAGTTTTCAAATAATGTGGTCCAATAATGTTGTGTGTCAGTGGCAGGAGTGTTTGGTGTTGAATAGTCACGGGTACTTTTTAATGTCCCTGTTATCGTGTTTGAAGGGCACGATTTTCCTCATTCCCCACTCTTCTCGGTTATTGGGGCCACGAGTTCCATATAGGCCTATTAATAATACCACACATCACCTCAATCTTATTATCTACCCATTCCCTCCGAGTTCTTTCTGTTTCACTACCTATCTACAAACTCATAGTAAAATGGAGTATATTGGCCCAGGTCCTATTAATACTTCTTTATTAAGACTTCAATCCAACCATATATCAAATAATGTATGGAATGGTGAAGAAAGTACTTTTCGAGTTAGATATAACTTCTGGCAACATTTGCCATCTGAACCTGTTTTAGAAGTTATTCGCAATACTGCTTTTTCTAACATTTTGGAAATCGAAAGAGTAAATATCAACAACCATCTCATAACGGCAATGATTGAAAGATGGAGGCCAGAGACACACACTTTTCATTTTCCTAATGGAGAGTGCACCATTACTCTTGAAGATGTTGCTATTCAGCTTGGAATTCCTATAGATGGACTAGCTGTGACCGGAGTAACAAGCATGGTGTGGGATGAGGTCTGTCTCGAGTTGTTGGGTGCTATTCCAACAAATAGAGAAATAACAGGACAAATGGTTCAGCTAACTTGGCTTGAGAATACATTTCGTGAACTCCCAGAAAATGCTACTCAAGTTGTAATTGAACAACATGCAAGAGCATTTGTTCTAAGAATGATCGGAGGATTTCTCATGCCAAATACATCAGGATCTCGAGTTCACCTGATGTATCTTCCTTTGCTCGAAGACTTATCAAAGACATTTCAATACAGTTGGGGTTCAGCTGTCTTGGCATGTCTTTACCAAGGACTTTGTCGTGCAGCAACTATTAGCGAACAAAAAGATATTGGAGGATGTCAATTACTACTTCAGTCATGGGCATATGACCATATCCCAATTCTTTCACCAAGATTGTACGACAACACATTACAATTTTTTCCTTTGGTGAAAAGGTATAAATTTATTTACTAACAAATTATGCAATTGTTTAATCATGTTTACTGACTTATATGTAATTGTTTATAATAGATGGTCACAACGTTTGATCATGACCAATATTCCAGGGCATGCAGTTAATATCATACGCACAATGTTAGATTCTTTGCGCATTGATCAAGTAAGTCTTATAAATTTTGTGTTCTAAATTTCATATAAAATATACTGACTTCTTTTATCAGTTTGTATGGACTCCATATAGGAATATGAATATTTCCAGAGAAATTTCAAATATTTCTCGAGCACGTGTACCACTTATATGCTTTGCAATTGTTGAATGGCATCCAGTAGATCGAGTAATGAGACAATTTGGGATGCAACAATCAATCCCAAAAGATCCACCGAACTTCGATAAACTACACATGACGGACTTGCGTGGCAAGAACGACTATAATTGGTCACAAAAGCATAATCGGTGGATTGAAAAGTGGAGTAATTGGGAAAACTATGTGATCGATGGTATTCCTGATATTGAGCCTTTGTATCACTATTCGGAGTATATCCAGTGGTACTTACAACGGACAAGAAAATATATTTCTCCACAAGGAGCATATTCTGTTGGAATGGTAAGATATTATTTTACTAATTAAACGTTTCTATTACATTATATTAACTACACTTAATATTGTCATTCATTTTTTCAGTATAATTTTATAAGAAGAATTCGTGATCTAACTGCTCCTCCTCGATCTCATATAAATCCCATACAAACATTAAATGATGTCAACTATGCTTGTAGAGAAATGTTGAATGCATTGGCTGAGTTAAACCCTTCAGCATTCTCTGATAATTATTATCAAGCTCCTCCTACTCAACATTTTGATATAGATGAATATGAGTCTCCACAATGATATGGAAATCAAACTCAAGAAGATACCTATCATCAGATTCAAATTCCATCATCTGATCCTCTATGAGAATATGAGTTAGGAAGCTTCACAAATGATAAAAGTGTTCACACTTTATCATATATAAATTAATAATATTTAGGGATTGTAATAAATTAATAGAACATTGTCTTTGGTTTTTGAATAATTATATTTCTTTTTAAGTAGGTGTGGAATGTTTAAAAGGGAAAATAAATTGTAAACATTAAATAATTGGACGCCACACAAGATCTCAAACTAAAATAACAAGGTGGTATGTGACTATGTGTGTACCAATCACGATTTAGCCACCAACATGAATAAAAATCAAAGACGTGCCTTCACTGCACGATTCAAGCACGATTCAAGCACGATTCCACTGAAGTCATTTTAGCAACACGAGTTTTTATGTTCAATGGTCAACATTTTGGCATAACAAAGTCTAAGGTAGTCACAAGATTATGCTGGTTGGTTCCAATCCAACATACAAGAGTTTAGTCAACATGACCTGCATAAGTTTCCTATTCGGTAGCCAGGAAAAAAATCAGATGAATTAAACATGTTTTATATGGTTACGAAGAGTATAAAAGGGTTAAAACCTTTGTGTTTAAGGACTTTTAAGTTTTAAAAATTTAAAAATATCGGATTTCATCATCACAAGCCAAGCACTCTTGGTGGAAGTTAGTTATCTATAAGAAGACACACAACATTTGTGAAATACCATTTCTCAAAATTCGGACTAGAAGTGAATCGATTTCCTTGTTAATTATAGGTATTTTTGGACTATGAATCTGGACAACAACTACATCAATTAGAGAAATTCATCAAGGACTTAACATGGGCTTTACCTAAAGGCTACATATATGAATGGGGAAGATTCGAAATTCAACCCTCAGTTGGGGAGAAACCACAATAAAAAAGTGAAATTGCAATTACTCCATTCCTTTTTGAAATTCATTGCATGACTAGACAAGGATTCACTGTCGTTAAGCACGTCCACAAGCCCGACTCGTACAAGTGACACTTCTCTCTATTAATGGAGAGGTAAGTGATGTGAAAAAACAAATGAAATACAACATGTATTGACATTTATATATTTTCTATTTAAAAGAATATTACATTTTTATCCTTAAAATACACATAAAAAAGTCATTTGTCTTTCCATTAATGGAGATGAGTCATACTCGACCCATACTAATCAAAATGAAACAAAAATAGAAAAAATCATGAATGTTTAATTTTTTAATTGATATAACATATTTTGATTGGTTCGGGATAAGTTTGAGGATGTGTTTAGAAACAACGTATCCTTGTCTGCATGGACTACCCTATCATTGTCCAGGATCAAATAATATGTTGAATTTATCCATAAGCTAATTGAAGACTCGTTACCCATTGACTTCCTAATATTTTTTAAGAACTTGTCACCAGAGATGTTTCTATCATTATCTAGGTTTACAATATGAGAACACGATTTAGATTTCGAACTATAGATGTTTCAATCATTATCAAGATTTAAAATATCATACCACGATTTAAAATTCGAACCCATCCTTATGGTGTTCCTATTTATGGTTCTAAAGAATTAAAAAAGTCATACTTAGATATAATTTCATTACCCCATAGTACCTCTCCATCCATAAGAAATCTCAATTTCCACTTACCTAAGAGCCTTATTAAACAAACCTAGGTCTCTCACACCTATAACCCGTGGTTTTTAGGCAAATAAATTCTGCTCAATTTAATCCACAAATTTCATTTTTATTATCACCATTACCCCATAAAAAGCGTATTTGAATATGAATGGTTATCCTTTACTTTGGTCGGATTCTTCTGCATGGAAAGTATGTAAATTGGCATATTAGAGAGAATCAAATTAAGCAACACAATCTTACCTCTCACCCAACATGAAAATATACACTATGTAATGTGCAGATTAAACTCCTATTAACTATGTAATTGAAATATAACTCAAACAAACTTTATTGACAATCCTAAATACTAGGATAATCCAAATGTATATATTATTAAACTTTCGGACACTAATTTCCTTTGTGATGTTCTTAATTCTTGTGTCAATGCTACCTAATACCTATGCAGATCACATGTTTCATAAATGATGTTTCAATGTGTTTCAATCTACTAAAAAACTGTCACCTAATTAATATGAAAATTAAAAAAAAAAATAGGAAAATAGTTTTTTTTTTACATTATTTGGTGCAACATGATTGGTTTGAGACATGAGAACATGAATTTTTTGGGACAGATGATCCTTATTCATTTTTTCAATATTTTATGTCAATTTTAAGTAATCTTACCTTTTCTTTCACGATGAAAAGAATTAATTTTAACATATGTTGGAACCAAAAATTGTTCATTCTAAATGGTTTTGGATCTAAAGTTGTACGAGTTAGAGAATAAATCAATCCCTTGATTTAAGGACTCTATAATGAAGGATTATCATGAGCATCATGATATGAATTAGTCAATCCTATAGTTAAGCTATTCCATATTATGCTCTTTAATGTAATCAATAAGCATTAGTGTACTGTGATCATTATAGAATCATTGCTATTATGTCTAGCTTGATTGTAGGATCAACACTTTACTATTTCTCTGTATATATTCATGTACTCTCCTATGTAACGATCAAGTTGAAGAATATACAATATTCACTTTTCTTAATGTATGTTTATATCTAATAACCAATGTACAAAGATTTGAAATATCTGCTATGTCTATAGAGACACGAATGGCCAATGTGAAGTCTAATAATTTGATATCATCACTCGGCCAATTCTACTCATTTTGGTCTATTTTGTACCATGATCCACTCGTTAAATAAGGATTAGGGTCATATGAGAAATTATTATTCTTGAACTTTCGTGTCCACTTATTTAAGCAAATTGTGTTTCCTAATTTTATGACAATGGATTGTCTGTTCACAAATTATTATTATGATAATCATTGTGTATTTTCATTTGTGGATATCATTCATTAACTCTTCAATCATTCATTTCATTATTTTAACTTTTGGAAGAGTATTTGAGGAAAGATAACTTGATTAATCTTAAATAATGTTCTTTTTGATGTGAACATGAATCTTCTTTTAATTTAATTGCAAGCATATTTTTAGAACTCTAGCCTGTAATTTTTAAGAAAAAGAAATATACAAAAATATATTGTATCAATTGTTGGTATACAATGGCTCTAAACTATACTTAGAGGGGGAGAAAAAGTGGTTCGTTACTCGATTACCGTTTTTTGATTAAAAATATATTTTATGATTTCCTCACTATTTAATCGATTAACAAATGCTTTAATCTATTAAGTGTTTCTGCATATAATCGATTAACCCACGAACTTAATTGATTATCGAGTTCTTGTATCTTGAAAACTTGTTTTCTTTAAACAACAAGATGCAAAATTTTGACTAAAATTGTTTACAATCTACCAGATGATATTATACAGGTAATGAAACATAACAAAATATGGAATTAACACAGAAAGATTAGAATCCCAAGTAAAGTAAATCAAACAATACGCTAAAGTAAAGAGTTAAGGGATAAGAACAATAAGACGATGGCTTTTATCCTGGTTCATTTGTTTGTTCACGTGCAAACTACATTCAAGTCTTTCTTTCTGATCTTGGGATATTTTCTTCACTATGGAATAAATGTTTTACAAACACACTTCCACCAAGACAATCTTGGACTTAAGATTCCAATGGCTTGCCTTCACCCACTTCTAATGGATCCACCACCACTTCTAATGGACGGCTCAACCACTTCTAACTTATATACCAAGATTCTTGTATAGTGAACCTAGATTATAATGGCTCATCGCCACTTCCAACCAGGGTTTCTCAAACATTTTCTCTTCTTCTTGGTGATACCAAACACCAAAGAGAAATGTTAATAATAACGTCTACAATGTGTACAAAATGAGTAATGCACCTTAATTGTGCTAAATATACACACACTTCCATAATCTAAAACCTCTCTAAAAGTCTCACACAACCCATATTTAAGATGTGACATGCAAGATTTTGTAAACTTGATTTGACAATGAAAATGCTGAAAAACTTTTCTGAAGATTCATGAAGCTCTTATGTCTCTTTGTGTATCAAAACACTTTTCTCTCTTAATCAGAAACATTTTGAAAAATATATCTTTTTTGATATGAAAGTTAAAATCGATCTGAATTTCGTGTTATGAAAAACTAACTTCATGCAAATGGGAAAAATTAGTTTATAATACAATTATGTTTTGTTGTATAGTTAATTGATTATCAGTCTATTTAATCGATTAACGATTCTTTAAAATCAAACTTTCAAAAACTGTAAGTTCCATTAATCGATTAACCCTTAACTCAATCGATTACTGGGTTCCCATTTTGCACAGCTTAATCGATTAACTAAACCTTAAATGAGTAAGTGTTTTCTAAAAAAAGTTACTTTGATGTGATATGAACCTCCTACATGATTTGCAAAAATATGATTCATGATTTTGAATGATGTATGATTTAAACTTTATTTGATACACCAAAATCACGTGATCATGTATTTATTTATGTGCATTTAAATCATGTATGTATGCATGTAAGTCTCATTTTAGTTATGATCGTATTTTAGGTTGTAAGACTTCCATTAAAGTTCACCTAACCTAGACTCTATCAATCAAACATCTTTAAGACCTAAGATAATAGAAAATCACTTGGCCTTCTAGATCTTCTTGAATGCTTGAACTTTGAGTGAACTTGAACCTTGACTTCGTTGTTTGTTGAATTGTCCATGTCTTCAAGTTTGTCTTTAAACTTTATCTTCATCAAAATCCCTATGATACATGTCTGCTTTACAATCTCCTCATGTGATGCATGCTTGCATTTATATTAATAATAACTTGATTGATATTAAAGTAATTGACAAACTCAATTACATTCTCTAACAAGTTTCTTTGAAAAGTTATTTAATGATAATTAAATAAAAGTAAGAGTGAATATACACTTTAGTCCTTATAAATTTTCGCATGTATCAGTTGATCATTGAAAAAATAAAATTCCAAGCTAGTAATCAAAGAGGACGAATGTAGGTAAAAAACAATTCATATCAATGGTCATAAAACATTCTAAAAAGGGGAGGGATCCACTTACTCCAAGAGTAAGTGGAAAAACACTTACTCCACGTCATGACCATTCATTCTTGGGAATCCAATGGTTTGAATTGGTGAGTACATCTAAACCATTGATTTTTTCAAGATTGGATGGCTAAGATGAAGAGTAATTGTTTTTTTGGAGTAAGTGGATCCCTCCTCTTCTAAAAATGTTAATTTGACCCACATTTAATATTTTTTTGGGAACCACTTTGTGTATTTCATTTTTTAAGGGACCAAATTGATACTCATAAAAATAACTAACCCTATGAATTTTTCTGAACATCAATTCTTATACATATATCAATTCTTCAAGAATCAAATTAACAATTAAAATAATCAATTCTCATCTTATAAACAATCAATCAACCAATTAATGGTAACACATTTGAGTATTAAATGAATTGTTCAATTAATTTCATTCATAGAATTAATAGAATTAATATCTAATTAGATGGCTTACTTAAGGTCCAGGTCAAACATGAAATTCCAATTACCCACTCAAATTTTAAATCATAATTCGGGTAATCAAGTCAAACAAATATTATATAAAAAAAGTACACATAGAAAACATTGAAATAATAAAATATACTTGTAACATGTAATAAGCCATCTGACACTCATCACATTTTCATGAAAAGAAACCTAGTCTTTGTTGATGTTTATTATTGGCCGAAAGAAATATATTTTTGCTATGAAAAAAATCCACCCATTTGTTATAAAAGAGTGTAATGGAAATCAGTAATTGAGTCACATTAACTGAAAAACTGGGCAACATAGTGATGACAGTTATACAGTTTGAAGTAAATATCAAACGTATTAATTTCCCATTATTCCCAACAAGAAAGGGAAGTCACAACTTTTTCAGTTTTACTTGGAATTTTATAATTTTTTTTACTATTTACATTAACAGAATAAAGAACACTAATAGAATAAAGAAATGCCCTTTTCTCATTTGATTAGCATATCTTTACATATGAAACAGTTGCTATAAGGCAACCCTCTCAAATAAATGCATTACCTACTAAGAGTAATAATATAAATAAGAAAAAACAATTAGTTAATGAACTGTGTTAATTAATAACTACAGCAAGTAATAAAACACAAAATTAGTAGAATAAAGCAGTATAAAATAGTTGATTCCAAGTATCTGGCAATCCAGGAAGACACCAATGGCTGCAATCAGCAGAGTAGTCAGGTTTAGCTCTCTGTTCTGGACTCAAATCACCATCATATATAGATGGATGTGCATCCTTCCTAAATGCTGATAACATTGTAATATCTAGAAGATAAGCATGGTTATTCATTTCTCTAATCACTGTCTCCACAACCCTCATTTGATCTGGATATGCACCGGAGTATCCCGAACCGGTGATTGGTTCGGTTTCGCCGTAGCAATTCTTTGTGGTCACTGTTGTCACTCCGGTGCTCCATTCACTTGGGCTGCATATTAGTGACAATGAGATGCAGTACAATATGCAGTAGGGAAGGGAGTTATACTCCATATATGAAAATATAGGCCCTTCAATGTCCACCGTAGTTATTCCTCTAGCTATTATTTTCATTTATGATCTATCTCCTACCACGTTCAACCATTATTTCTAGCATCTATTAAAACCAACAAATGGTATCAGATCTACATTCAGTTATATACTAAGTGTAGTCATTCAACTATATATTGTTTCAATGTGATCTAATAAAAACAGCTCACTACTCCAAACAAATCCTTTACCAATACTACAATTTTCTTGAGTCACAAGACACTCAACCCAAATATCATCTGTTTGTCCGAGTTCTTCACATATGTGGTCACGAAGAATCAAGCTTAGATAAAGAGCACAAGCCCATACAATGACTAAAAATGAAAGACATGTGGTCTCTAAGGCTCCACTTGAGTACAAGCCTCCGAAGAAGATTGGAGCTGCAATATAGAGTTCCTCTCAGAAGTCTCTAACAAGACAACAATGAGACAAACACACAACTCAAGAGCTAGCAAGGGTGCTGATCAAAAGTATTGGAAATTCAAAACCAATTTCAATCATGTGTATAATGCAAAACAAACACTTATAGAAGCGGCAAACAAACAGATAAAAAAGAGTAAGAGTAGAATGACACCAATAATTTTTACATCGAAAAACATCCTCAAATTGAGAAGTAAACTACTGGACCTAGTCCATAAATGTCTTCATTATATAAAGTGTGATTACAATATTTGTCTCTCACTCTAAGAGGAAACCACTTGCTCAATTTTTGGTTTACCAAAGAAAATTTGAGGAAAGAAACTTAATCTTATCCAATAAGGATGAAATGCAAAGTCTTTATAGTCTTTCACTAGGAATAGTCTATTCTCACACTATGGTGGATATCAACTCTCTTACTTCTCACTTGCGTATTACCTCTTCCTCACAAGTTTCCTTTATATAGTGAAGGGAGGAAGGGTTCTCCATAAAGAGATAGTGGAAGATTAATCCTTTTCACATTTGAAGACATCTTGGTAATGCTTTCTTCAAATTTCAAGGTTAGAATTTGTCCAGAGTCAATGAATAATTCTAAGACTTTAAAAAAACCATAATTGAATGTATGCAATTGATCATCTACCAAAGTTCAATGTTATGTTCTCCGGACAATTAGGAATGATTCCCAACAAAAAAATCGTCTAACAAGGTTTCCTAGGAGACTCATAAGTACTTCGAGTGTAGAAGAATATAAAAGTTTTTGGAATTCACAAAAATCATTTGTGCATCAATGCAAGAGGAAATGACAAGAACATCTAGCAAAATGTTCTAAGAGGGTTTTAGAAAATTGTATTAATGAGAAGTGTTGGAATGTCCCACAATTTTAGAGATAATTATAAAAATATGTAGCAAACAAAAATATCTATCTAGTTATTATGCTTGTATTTTACAGAAGTTCCATGAAACATTTAGAAAATTACTATCACATCAAGAAGCCTATAAATAAGCAATATATATATATCCACATCCTAGCCATCAATTTTAGGGAAATCCAATGGTTTAGACCTACCCACTAATTCAAACCATTGGATTTCCCTAGAATTGATGACTAAGATGTGGAATAAGTTTAAAAAACTTACTCTTGGAGTCAATGGATCCCTCCCCATATATATGGGGAGAGATCCACTTACTCCAAGAATAAGTGAAAAAAACCTACTCCACATCTTAGCCATCCAATTTTGGAAAATCCAATGGTTTAGATGTATTCACCAATTCAAACCATTGAATTTTCGAAGAATGAATGATCATAATGTGGAGTAGGATTTTTCCACTTACTTATAGGGAATGTATCTAGTGAGCAAGACAAAGTTATATGAGAGTGAGAGGATTGATTCTTAGCATTTGGATTAAAATGAAAGGCTTGGATTCAATACCACTTTGTGTCTTCCACTTTATTTCTACAATATACACAGTCCAGCATAATGGAAGCAAAACCATATCCTCTTCAGCAATCACTGTTAAATGTAATTACAAACTAAGATAGATTAAGCAATGTGCTTTGGATTAAGAACCATATCCTCTTTAGTTACTTTGAGAACCTTCTATAAATAGAAGGCTGTTAATATTTTTGAAAGTTAGTTTTTTCCATTAATAGTAAGATTACTATTCATCTTCTTCTACCTCTAGATTTTCTCTGCAACCTCACTTTTCTCTGTTTGCTTTTCTTGTTGCCGTGTGACATTTGTTTTCCATCAGTGGTATCAAGAGCTGCGTCGATAATAGGGACCAGTTGAAGTCAAGATTTGGCAAGTGGGTGAATCGAAGAGAAGAGAAGCAAGAAAGGTTCAAGAATGGCAAACTCGAATGGAATTGCTATGAATCTTCCCATCTTGGATGGCAAGAACTTTGATCACTGGTGCATCCAGATGAAAGCAATCTTTGGTTTTCAAGATTGCTATGATGTTGTGCTAGATGGAGTTCCTTCATTGAGTGAGAATCCATCAGAAGCCGAGAAGCTGGAGGTCAAAGAAGCTAAGAAGAGGGACTGCAAAGCTACATTTCTTATCCATCAGTGTGTGGATAAATCGAATTTTGAGAAAATCTCAGCAACTACAAGTGCCAAAGATGCTTGGGAGGTGTTTGATAAATGTTACTCAGGTGGAGTAAAAGTGAAGAAGGTGAAACTGCAGCTGATGCGTAGGCAGTATGAGTTGCTTCAGATGGAAGAAGATGAAACAATATCTGATTACATCTCAAGAATTCGTGGATTGGTGAACCTGATGAAATCTTGTGGTGATCAAGTTGTAGAACAAGGTGTGGTGGAGAAGGTACTCAGAACCTTGACACCCAAGTTTGATCATATCATTGTGGCAATTGAAGAATCCAAAGATCTAGACTTGATGAAGCTTGAGGAGTTGCAAGGTTCATTGCAAATTCATGAACAAAGGATGCTGGAAAGATCAGTGGATAGGAAATCCCTACATGCCTTGAGTGCTCAAATCAAGAAGAAGTTGAGTCTCTTGGATAAAGATAGAGACAACAAAATAAAAGAGAAGTGGGTTGAAGGCAAGAAGCATATTTCAGATCACAGTCACAAGAACCTTGACTCTGTATCAAGATTTTCCAAGAACACAAGCAATCCTAGTGAAAGGAAGAAGAAGGATAAAAGCAAGATTCAATGCTATAGCTGCAAGGAGTGGGGACATTATGCATCTGAGTGCAAGCTTAAAAGAAAGCACAAAGATGCAGAAGCTAGGCTTGCCAAGGATGAAGAATCAGAAGATGATGTCCTATTGTTGGCAGAGGGTGAGATTCTAAGTGAAAATGTAGCTCACACTCACTGTTTGGTGCAAGAAGATCAACATCCTAGTGAAGCTGGATTGTTGATGTCAACAAAGCTGAGTGCAGCAGCCTCTGAAAGTTGGTACTTGGATACAGGGTGTTCCAATCATATGATTGGACACAAGGAATGGTTTACCTCACTTGATGATTCAGTGAAGACAAAGGTAAAGTTTGCAGATGATAGCTTCATCAATGCAGAAGGAATTGGCAGAACTCAGATTCAAAAGAAGGATGGCACATCATCAGCAATCTCTAATGTGTTGTATGTGCCAAGGATGAAGAGCAATCTGATTCGTTTGGGTCAGTTGCTTGAATTGGGCTATAAGATCAACATGGAAGACAAAATGCTAAGGATTTTCAACAACAAAAGAAAACTGATCTTGAAGGCTCCACTCTCAAGCAATAGGACCTTCAAGATTGGTATTCAACTTGAAAATCAACAATGTCTCAAATCCTTAATTGATGAGATAAAGATTTGGCACCAGAGATTCTGTCATCTAAACTTGAGAAGTCTTGAATTGATGAGCAGGCTAGAAATGGTGGTTGGTCTCCCTAAAATAAGTGGTGAGGGTGATTGGTGTGAAGAATGCCTCATTAGCAAGCAGACAAGGAACAAGTTCTGCAATGAGATCCCAACCAAGTCAAGCAGGTCTCTTGAAGTTGTGTTTTCAGATGTGTGTGGTCCATTTGAAGTGCAATCACTTGGTGGTAACAATTACTTTTTTACCTTCAAGGATGATTTCACAAGAAAGTTATGGGTCTATCTGATCAAGAGAAAGAATGAAGTGCTTGATAAATTCAAAGCATTTAAGGCAGCTGCAGAAGTTCAATGTGGTGAGAAGTTGGTGCTGCTGAGAGGTGAGTATGTATCTCATGAGTTTCATGAGTTTTGCACCAAGGAAGGCATTACCCATGAAGTGACTACACCCTACACTCCTCAACACAATGGAGTAGCAGAAAGAGTTAACAGGACATTGCTTAACATGGTGAGAAGCATGCTGAAGGCAAAGGGATTACCCAAGAGGTTTTGGGGTGAAGCAGTATCCACTGCAGCTTACGTCCTGAATAGAAGCTCCACAAAGAGGCTACATGAAGTGACTCCTGAAGGAGCATGGTCAGGAATCAAGCCTAGTGTAAAGCATCTGAGAGTATTTGGGTCAATCTGCTTCAAACACATACCAGATAGCAAGAGAAGAAAGCTAGATGACAAGGGTCAGAAACTAATCCTCTTAGGCTATCACACTGCAAGCTCCTACAAACTCTATGATCCTATAACCAACACTATTTCCTATAGAAGAGACATAAGAATTGATGAGTCTCAAGGCTGGGATTGGAACACCACAGTTGAAGCAGCAACATCAATACCAGGGAGACCTCAAAGGCAAGAGACTGCAACAGAAGCCACAATGGTGGACAGACCTCAAAGGCAAATGCATCCATCTACAAGGCTGAGAGACTATGAAGTATTTACTGATGATTCAGTAACTCAAGAGGGTGATCTAGTGCATATGGCCTTGTTAGCTGAGATGGAACCTATCAGCTTTGATCAAGCTTCCAAGCAGCGTTGCTGGATTGAAGCTATGGAAGATGAATTGAAATCCATAGAGAGAAATAACACTTGGGAGCTTACTACTTTGCCTAAAGGGAAGAAGTCTATCTCTGTGAAGTGGGTATACAAACTGAAACTCAAGCCAGATGGGACAATATCCAAGCACAAAGTCAGGCTAGTTGCAAAAGGCTTCCTACAAAAACCTGAACTTGATTTTGATGAAGTATTTGCACCTGTTGCAAGAATAGAGACAGTAAGGCTTGTCATTGCCTTAGCTAGCTCAAGGGACTGGACTCTAAGCCAACTAGATGTCAAGTCTACTTTTCTGAATGGTCCTCTAGATAGAGAGGTGTATGTGACTCAACCCCAAGGCTTTGAGGTTCCTGGTGAAGCTGAGAAGGTGTATAGATTGAATAAGGCACTCTATGGGTTGAAGCAGGCTCCTAGGGCTTGGAACAAGAGGATAGATAGCTTCTTCTTGAAGCAAGGTCTTCTAAGGTGCAAGAATGAACATGGCATCTACATCAAAGAGGCAAGTGGAGAAGCTTCAATCATAATCTGCCTGTATGTGGATGATTTGCTGATAACAGGCTGCAATGAGCATGAGATAGAAGACATAAAGATTAGATTGAAGCAAGAGTTTGAGATGTTTGATCTAGGGACTCTTTTATACTTCCTTGGGATAGAGTTTATCAGAACAGCTGAAGGCATTTTGATGCACCAGAAAAAGTACACAACAGAGGTACTTAAAAGGTTCAACCTGCTTGAATGCAATCCTTCAATCACACCTATTGAGGCTGGAACAACTCTAATTAGTGAAGCAGAAGGAGATGAGGCAGTTGACACAACTCTATTTAGGCAAATGATTGGTTGCTTAAGGTACATTTGCAATTCCAGACCTGATATAGCATATGCAGTGGGAGTGGTAAGCAGGTTCACGGAGAATCCAAAATTCTCACATCTTCAAGCTACTAAGAGGATTCTTAGGTACCTAAAGGGCAGCCTTGACTATGGAGTCTTGTTTCCTAACAAAGAAGATCAAAAACAAGGGGTGATACATGGCTTTACAGATGCTGATTGGTGTGGAGATAAGAATGATAGGAAAAGTACTAATGGTTACTTGTTCAAGCTAGGAAATGCATCAATAAGTTGGAGCTCTATGAAACCAAGCAATGGAACCAAGTTTCATTTCTTGAGAGACCAAGTGGAGAAGAAGAACTTAGAGCTTGAGTTTTGCACATCAATGGAACAACAAGCTGATTTGCTTACAAAACCATTGAAGAGGATTGAATTCGAAAGACAAAGGGATAAGCTTGGCATTGTTAGTCTAGATAGTTTGAATTATGGGGGAATGTTAAATGTAATTACAAACTAAGATAGATTAAGCAATGGGCTTTGGATTAGTTAGGATAATTGGGTTGTTTAGTTACTTTGAGAACCTTCTATAAATAGAAGGCTATTTATATTTTTGAAAGTTAGTTTTTTTCATTAATAGTAAGATTACTATTCATCTTCTTCTACCTCTAGATTTTCTCTGCAACCTCACTTTTCTCTGTTTGCTTTTCTTGTTGTTGTGTGACATTTGTTTTCCATAAATCACATGCGGAACGTCATCTCTCTTCCTGTATCTGAAAACTAAAAACTATAAAAGGCCAATGGGAGTACTAAGTTGATTTGGGAACCAAGTCCATCCCCATACAATTTCTCTTCCTCAGTTGATTTTACATATTTTTTTCACCTATTAATTGATTCACAATCTTCAATCAGGGAACCACTTAGCAGAACTTTCTCTTTCTCTATTCCCTCCCTTCAGGTTCAATGGTCCTCAGATTTCTGGGAATTAGACATGGGAATGTGCACACAGAAAATGGAATGAATTATAAACTATGAACTCCGTGACCTTACCTGCTTCCTAATTCTCATTCATACATTATTATCAAGGTCTCTCTCTTTTTTTTAGGCATGAAAAGGATTAATGTCTTCTTCGTAGCTTTCAATTACATGGAAATATTAGAGTAATGGACAAATTTCTGGAAATAGAGAGGAGAGACTGAATTTGAAAGAATAGATGATGTGAGATTCATTTGAGTTTGCAAAGAGATTGAGATTAACATTAGTAATTTAATCTAAACCCTTGATTTTAATCTAATGGATGAGAATTGTTCCTCTAACTCTCATATAAATTAGTCATTCTCACTAGATACATCCCCTATATATATATATATATATATATATATATATATATATATATATATGGAAATCCAGTACTTCAATCCATAAAAGTTATTCCTGTGACTATGGTTTTATCTCCTCACCACTAAAATAAAATAATGACGTAGGTCCTATTTTTTTAGTTTTTAGAATTTTTTTATTGAAAATAAATAAGTATGATATATGTCATGATTTTTAGTGGTAAAAGAAGATAACTTATCTTATGATATATTTATGAAATGGGTGCTCTAAATGTCCACCCACAAATACTTTTCAATGAGAAAAAAATGTATGCGACGACAGTGTAAATTTTTTATACATCATCAGTCCATTATCAACTGTTTACTTTTAATCATTATTGATTATTCAAAAAAGTAATACAAATGAATGTTGAATAATATATTGATTGCGTATAAATCTTTATACTGACAGTGTATAGATATTACACTTTTTTTTAATATATTGTAATGTTTTTGTATATAACGTATTTAGAAAGTAATATTAATGGGATGGTGTTCTCTTTTTTTTTACAGCAAACAATTTTTTTTTATCTGCGCATAAATTTTATAGAAGCATGTTCGTTTTCAAAAAAAAATTAATTTGGAATATAACATAGAAACCAAAGTTGCACCTGACTAATCACACAGTTAATAATCAAACAATAAAAAAGGTATTCAACGTATATACTATTAGGCACCATGCATGTGATATTAATCCGTAACATTAGCAACCTATAATCTTCATAGAATTTTTGTGTGATCAAAATTACTGATTGCATTATTCAAAACTTTTTGAAAAGTATTGGTTAACATAGTGATATGATTAGTCATATAATACAGGTCATTACCAACAATATAGAAATAATTCAAGTATATGTGATAGAGATAGGACAAAGACAACCTAGATTGAATTTCATTGGTATGATTAAGATTGAAGGACCCACTGTACTGGGTCAAAGATGGTAGTAAATTTTTAGAGTAATGTTATATCCTCCTACTAAATTCTCCTACTAATACTCTTACGTACAAAAAAGTGACATATGCCAGAAATTGATAATTTATTTATTAGTGATTGATTTACAAGTAACATATGTCACTTTCTTATGAATAGGAGTATTTAGTATGAGGACATATCATTTTTCAAATTCGTAGGCTTTGGACATTTTATTCCAGTTAAACAAGTATAATATTGAAGTCAAAAAATCCCACATGGTTTCCAGTACAATAATGTAAGAGAGAAAACAGTTCAATATAGGATAGAAAAAGAGTAAGAGTCCTTACTTGTTATGTGAGGGAGAAATTCCCAGAAAGAACACTTTGGTTTTGCTTTTATCGATATTGGTGTCTACCCAATTAGCCCATGTTTTCATACCCCTTTCCAATGCTGCTAAACGATCCATGTCTGGGTAGTATTTGCCTCCTAATTCTATGTAATCCCACCTGCACTTAATAAACCAAATACCAAATTAATTTAATGAAAGTTATCATGGTTTTTGTTTCAATCTGCTTCCCTTACTTTAGTTTCTGAAAAATTAAGGAACTAGACTTGATCACTAAAGATTTTAAATGTCAGTCAAAACAAATTCTAATAAGGATTAACATGTTTCCAAAATTTGTCTTAAAAGACTAGTTTAACTGACATTTGAAATGATTATTCATCGACTTGAAGCTATTCATTTCTACTGAATTGAGGGTCAAAAAATTTCTTAAGTCAAATTCAAATCATAATTAAGTGATGCTCTCGTTTAACCCTTTTTTTCTAAGGGAATGGATCCGCTTACTCCAAGAGTAAGTGGAAAAAACCTACTCCACATCATAGTCATCTATTCTTGGAAAATCCAATAGTTTGAATTAGTGAGTAGATCTAAACCATTGGATTTTCCAAGAATGGATGACAATGATGTGGAGTATGTTTTTTTCACTTACTCCTTACTCTTGAGTAAGTGAATCCCCTCCCTTTTTCTAATGGCTATGCTTTGGAAAATTGAATAATAATAGTAGGTTAAAAAAGGGAAGAAAATTGTTTAGCTTACCCTTGAAGAGAACCTTGATGACTCCACCAATGTCCAGTGTTAAATGACAGCACATCAACATTCCTCCATTCAGCACCATTTCCATCTAACTCCTCCAGCCTCAGAATTCTCTTCCCTTGGACCACATCAATCTCTACCAAATAAGGAGCTCTGTAAAATGATATGGTCACACCGTAATCCTGCACATACCATATTATAACCCAGTCAAAGACCCCTACTTTGAAGCTGCAAAATGCTGCTTTTTATGCTAAGTAAGTCAACTAAAAATGCATCAACATTACTGGGTTCCAGCTTGCATCAACTAGTTCAAACCAAACATAATGCCTAATAGAACTTTATGTCCCCATCAGTGATTTAAATTGCGGATCACATCACTTGATGGGCCGCAATATTGCGGTTGTGGTGATTGTCGCAACCGCATCACACCGCAATTACGGTGTGACTCTGAATCACAATGATACAGTCGCATCGGACTGCATTTGGATCACACCGGACCACATCAGGCCGCATCGGATTCAAAAATATTGTTTTAATCACAAAATAATTCATAGCGCAACGATTACAATGACCACAATCGCAGTAACCACAACTGTTACCACAACCGCGACAGCAATTTAAAACGCTGGTCCCCTCATAATTACCTTTTCTAACAGCTACTTTGTCTTACTAAAATAGCATGATCCTACTCCTTATGGAATTAAATGAAGCTTAACAAAACAGGACATGAACTATTTCACTGATGTAAAAAAAAACATTGTGTCCATTTTCTTGTTAATCAAAATTAAAAATTATAACTTTAGTCACCAAAACAAAATTGAAAAATTCGATTCACCAATAAAAAAAGTTAGAAAACTTTGCCCAGATAAGAAAGTGATATTTTTTTGTCTCAACCGAATCCAGAACATTTACATCATTGTGCAGCTAACTTTTCTGGCAGGGTTTATTTTAATGGAAAAAATGAAAATTGAGACTCACCAAGAATCTGAAAGTTGAAAGTGGCTCTCCTCTAACCAGTTGAGTTTGTGTCTCAGGTGCTGCAGCAGATATCATACAAATCAATGACTGCCATTGGTTTCTTCCAAGAGAGTCACCAACAAACATCACACTTTTGCCTCTCATCCCAAGCAGAAATTCAATCCCATTGAACCTACCAACAACATGCTACATAAACATTCAGCACATGCAACAAATTTCTGCACAACAGAAACAGTAATCAAATTCCACCAATACCCTTAAAAGTTTCCAACACTTAAAAAGTTTGTTTGTGAGTTAGCTTTTGAGGCTAATAAAAGAAAAGGAAAGACTTTGAAGCTATGAAACATTATTCATTTTCACTTCCAAAACTAAACTCGCAAACTTAAAGTAATTAAACATTATCTTTAGAACATTATTACTATTCTAGTTTCTGTTAAGGTTCTATCTCAAAACCAAACCATTCCCGAGACAATGAGGTAGGCGAAATTCTGTTTCTAATACCACGTTAAGGTTCCATATCAAAATCAATTAACAACAAAAATAACATAACAAATATTTAAATCATTCACAAGACAATCAGTTAAGCGATGTGAGACTTACTTCCCAACAACTTTTAACGACAGAACTAACTATTTGGGACTAGTGTTATTTGATTGTACCTTGGGAGCTCACAGTTGAGAGGTCTCCATCGATATTTGAGATAACTAGAATCAGGGCGACCATACATTTGGCAATTGAACTCTGGATCTATGATGGGGCAACTAGAAGATTGGTAAAGAGGGTATGTGTCATCACGGACCCAAGTACCCATAAATAGTGCACAGTTTGTTTGGTTGGAATGGATCATGGGTCTCTGATGGTGGAGTTGGTTATGGTGGTGTCTCAAGCTTAGTATCAGAGCTGAAGAGGCTACATGGCATTGAAGGGAAACTAGGAAAAGAAATGCTAAAGATAAAGCTAAAACAGCAGAGGAAGATAGAGGTTGAAGATGAAGAAGAATAGGAGCCATTGTAGAATATAATGGGGGAGATGCAGAAAAAGGGTAAAGCTAAAAGGAACAAAAAAAAGGAGGTGGAAGAGGGAAGAAATATACTTACAGTTATGAAAATATATATAATGAAGGGTTTGTTCTTCAAGAAGATCTTGCACTAATGATAATATATTTTGTTAATTATGAAAAATGAAATATTCATTATTTTTTTTATTTTTATTAATATCATTAGTATATGGTTTAAGATATAGTTTGAGACAATAGATTATAAAAAATGAAACATTCATTATTTATTTTTATTTTTTTCAATATCATTAGTATATGGTTTAAGATATAGTTTTAGATAATATATTGATATTAATAGTTTTGATGTAGGTTTTGAAAAGTCTTATTTATATTAAAATGTCTTATGAATATAAAAGCATAGTAACTTGCTACCTTTTGTCAAAAAGGCACTTGTTTTTTCATATGGGATGAAAGATTTTTAAAGATAATTTGGGATAGGTCTTTTCAAGTTGTGATTGGCTGTTTTCTTATTGAAGAGAAAAAGAGACACACACGGGTAAAACTTATATCTCATGCTTCATTATCCATTAAAAGAAAAAAGAATTACAATTAAGTTTTCAATTAACTTCTTTATTTTTTACAACATACTGGATGAGGATAATGACATATGATACATAAGAATATCTAAATTTAAGTTAATTTTTAATAAAAAAATTAGATTTAAGAGAATAAAATTTGCGTTGTATAGAAATCAGAAATGGAAAGCAATTGTACTCTTTATGTTTTGTCCAAAACGTTAACTCAATGGTAGAATGGAAATACATTAATCATAAACACCTTAGTTCAAGTGATTATAGCACTTAGAGTTGCATAAAAAATGTAATCTCTCATACAATACTACCACCATAAGGAAGGAACAACTTAATGGCGTGGACAATCATTGAACGTGTTTATTCAATAACAGAATAATCATAATTAAGTTTGAGTATGGTTATTGAAAATTGAAATAAATGACACCAGAAGCAGAATTTTTGAAATAATTGTCATAAGAGATTATGTGAGTTGGTGGTAAGGTAAGGTTTGTTGTATATGTTTCCATTTCCTACGTTTTAATAACACATATATCTATTTGATTACAATAAAATTATATATTTTTCATTAAAAGCAAAGGAAAAACATACAATTTTGTCTCTGTAGTAATAGAGAAAATCATAATTGGAGTATTTGGTATGGTCAAAGCTCTTCAGCACGAATCATCTAACTTAGTAAAAGGAGACAATTATGATAAAGGTTGGTTTCCCATTCTCTCAAAGAACCTTTTGCTCCCTTCTATGAGAGAAGATAACAATTATTATAAAGCATTTGTTCTTTGCTTTCCTTAGCTCACATTCCTAATAATTTGTTCTTAACTTTGAGTCCTCCACATGAAATCCTCCTCCCCCAAAATGGAAGCATTTTTCTAGTATTTAAAAATGAAATCTAGGATGAGGGTATTTATTAAATGTTATGGTTAAAATGTTTGAAGATATATGAAATGATTTAATTTTTATTTTTATGATAATGGACGGGGACATTTAAGATAATGTATGAAATGATATGGCGAGATAGTAGATTGGAATGCATGATTTAGTAAATGGTGAAATGCAATGTTTGAATGATATATTTTTCTTGTTTTACTAAATATATGAAAGGATGAATGAATGAATAAATGTTTGAATAAGGTATATTTTTTTATTTTTTTAAAGAATTTATGTTTAAATTGATTAATGAATGATATGCATGAACATGACGTTTAATGATGTTAATGCATTTTTTATGACCCTAGGAAATGGAACCTTATTTTCAGCGGTAAAAGCCTTCATTACAAAATATGACGTGTCAAGTGGTTTGACAATTGCTATACAGTTCAAGCTAACCTATTGTAAAGACAGTTTGCCCTAGGTTCTTTATTATGATGAAAATTACCCTTAGGACAATAGGTCCTACCAAGGGCATTTCTTTTTCATGCAATTGTGTTGTCTTTTTGGAATAAGGATACCAAAGTCCAATGGTATCATGTACCAGCGACGCTTGGGAATGTCTAAAGGTCACAACCCTATGGCGATGTATTATGATATGTCTAAAGTGGATCCATGAAGCCTAGAGGCTTCTAGAGGTTAACAAATTGCATCCAATCTCAAAAGAAATGAAATCAAATATCATGGGATAGAAACGAGAAGAAACTAACTCCTCAAGCAGCTAGATCACAATATCAAAACAATTTGAATTAGATATGGCACAAGGCCAATAGTGGTAGAGCAAATGTCCCTCCTATCTTAAACTAATTTCTAATACTTGAATTCCGAGCGTGTGTGTGTCATGACTCAAGTGTACAATGTGTTATTGTGTGGGGAAGCGTACAAATTTTCATTGTAAAAAATAAAATACCCACCCCAAAACCTAAAAAAGGATGGTGGATGAGTATGCACAAATAAAGCAAAAAAATGGATAAAAATATATTCCCACAAAAGAAACCAAAATGGTACTCAAATTCACGCAATTAGTAGTTTTGGGTCTGACTCTCATAGGAGAAGTGTCCCAAGTAGAGTCGCCATATGTTGCGCCCTGACTCTCGGTGGATCATCCCGCAACTTAGGGATATAATATAATTACGATCTCACCCAAATGATTTGGAGTGACCACTATATTGTTTTGCGGTTAAAACATAGAAAACTCTCTTTCATTGTCAATTTGGAAAATATGTTCTTTTAACGTGAGTTTTGAGCTCGGGAGTAGATTGCGAAAAGAGGAAGGTGCTTGCACCTCTTGTGCCAATATTAAAACGAAATCATGCTTAATTGCATGGACTTTATTATATCCTTAATTTATTTTATTAAAAACTTAATTATTGAAACAAAATAATATATTTTTACTTTTGTGTATGGCAAGAGTTTATCTTGCTCCTACGTATCATTAAGTCTAATAGAGAGATGAAGACTACGTATCTCCGTCTTTAAAATTGATTAATTGGTTTGTTTGATTTATTTATTTAAGAAACTATTTTAATTTAATTAAAGAGAACAGATAGAAAAAAGACTATATTGGTTGTGAATCAACTTCCCGTTTCAATAGCAGAAAGGAAGATAAAGGAAGATAGACACGAGTCATGACAAAACTATTAAAATTCCATTAATTATATAATGAAAAGCATTCAAAAGAAATTATTTTAATTTAATTTAATTGAATCAATTGGAAAGCAACCACATTAGTTGCTAACTGATTTCCCACTTCGAGAGTAGAAATGAACATATGATGCTAGCCATGATCTGATATTAAAAATCCAAAAAACAATTCTAGAATATTTTTATAAATATTTTATTGATAATATCTTTAATCTATTATTTATTATTGTTTTTTATTAATCATTTATATTATTTATCTATTTTTTAATTTTGAAAAATAAGTTATTTTATCAAAATTTTATTATTATGTATTACTATTAATACTATTTATATTGCTATTATTAAAAACGAAAAATGAACAAATAAAGCGATAAAAAGAATGTGTAGGAAACAAACATGCACATGGTGAGAAGAACAACACCAATGTACGTGGAATGGAGCACGAGTCAAACAACACCTCCACAAAAAGGAAATGACTTCTCTCCAGTACCGGAGAGTTCAGTACTGGGAATATGAGAGGGTGATTTTCGAAAAAATAATAATTTGAAAAAACTAAAAAAATCTAGACCGTTTAAATATTGTTTTTGCTACGTGTAAACATCCTAGTTAGGTACTGCCCTCTCCTGTAATGGAAAGGAGCCAAACTCCCACAAAAAGCTGGAAAGGGTTAGTCCACCTGTGGCACGCGAGAAACAAGAGTAGGAGGTCCAATGAATTTAGCTACAATGGTTGGTCGGTGATTGGTGGTTCAACGTTTTATAAAGAGAAATGAGTTAACACAAAATTTGATGATTCTCCTAGGATTTTTTGTATATTTTTGTTGTGATTTTCCCTTTGGCTATAAGGAAAATTGACATATGTTAAAAAATATAGTGACCTTCTACAATAATACATCAATAATTACTCATAAAACTTGGTTAAATGTTTTCAATTTTATTTAAAAATGAAAATTGAGGGAAAATCATCAATTTATCAATTTATTTGCTACTCTTAAATCTATCGTGATTGCAAATCATAACTATTAGTTCCTTATTATACTTATCTCATCTAATTAAATTGATTTTGAATATTTTTTATTTTATTTGGTTTTCTTATTTTCAAATTGTGATCCATAATTTATTTCTTGTAGCAAACATTTATATAAAAATAAAATACGATCTAATGTTTTTAATTTCTATTGGATCATATTTTTATTATTTTTCAGCTCTTATTAGTTTTGTTATTGTTTATTTTTAAAATATGTGAAAATAATAGGTTAAATAAAATTGAGTGTTCATAATAGATTAGAAAGAATGACTAGAAATCTATAAGTGAGTATTTAATCATGTAAACAGTAACTCTGCGGATAATATAGATAAAAGCATTCAAAACAAAGTGACACACAATCATAGAATGCAATCAAGGTAGAGGGAGTTCTGCCAAAAGGAAAGACTGAAGTTTTGAGGCAAAATATTATTATTATGCTTAAGGTGCAAAAAACCGAGAGACTAAAGCATCTTAGGACCTATGCAATATGCTCATACTCTAAGTATTATGTGAGATTTATAAACAAAAAAGGTTCATCCAACTTAAACTCTAAAAATAAAATAATTACTCTTAGTCTTGATGATCCTTTCTTGAAACTTGAATATAAGTCTTTGTTGTTGTTGTTGATATGTCCTTGCCTTAAGCTTTAAGCTTTGTCTTCATCAAAATCATGTTCTTGCATATCTGCATTCACAATCTCCCCATTTTTTATAATGACAAACCATTCTTGCAAATCTTGCAATCCTCTTGAAAGTCACTCTACTTGTTTTGAGATTTGAGTTGAGCTTGAACAATTTGCTCCTCCTCACTTTGAATGTTGCGGAAGCTTGTAA